>JAFJYI010000177.1:0-412500 GCA_019022655.1 Acacia acuminata | reverse complement strand
ACATTTCTCATTTCGTTTAAAATTTCCTTCACAGTCAAGTCACTCGAATGTGTTTCTAGACACCAAGTGATAGAACTGTATTTGAACTATAACTTGAATGAATAAGACTACTCATTTCAAGTGATCTGAGATGATCACTCGAGTGTTAGGTAATGCACTCGAGTAATGATCCTAAATTCCAATGATTTTACAAGTAACTCGCTGAAAGATTGCAGAGTGATGCAACATCACTCGAGTGACTAAGTTAGCACTCGAGTGATCCTCTTTCACTTGTAGGAATTTAGCGAGTCAATCATAGGATTTGTGAAAGTTATGGAAAATCACTTGAGTGCTAGTGATCACTCACTCATTTTAGGCAAGTCACTCATAATGTTTCGGTAAGTTATAAACATTCTCACTTGAGTTATGTAGTTGCCACTCGAGTGATGGAGAGCAACTTGCAACATTTAGTGAGTTACTCTCTGATGGGCCAAGTGGAGATCGCTTAAGTGGACCTGAGAGTCACTCGAATATATGAGGTCAATTGTAGTTCAGAGCAAGTGATCCAAATATGCACTTGAGTAACTGGTAGTCTATTTTCAAACAAACAGAAGATCACTCGAGCTAGGTTTCAAGCCCTTGAATGACACAATCTTTCAACACTTCATTACCAGAACTCAAAGTTCATCAGGCACTCAAGTTGTATTACAAAGCACTCGAGTGATGAGTACTTACTCTAGTAATACTGAATCACACTTAAGTGTAAGTTCATCGTCTTTTGTAAAACAACGTCTCGATAAATTTGAAACTCATTATAAACATCTGTATAGGTTTGATTATTACTTATTCATCTTCCCAATCCCATTAATCATGTATAAGTTTGAGATGCTTAAACGATATATTAGCTTCAAAGACAACGAAAGTAATTTTTCCTGTTAGACCATTAAATGCATAGCAGGAAAATAGAGCAGACCAAAGGGATTTCGTCTGAAGCCTTTATTGCAGCGAAGACGAAAGCGATTGAAACTTAAATCCTTCAACGACTCCAATATGTCTCTAACAGAAAGTTTGAATGCTCACAATGGTCATTAATGATTATTGCCTTCAAATAGTCAAGCATTAAATATAGAGAAACTAATGAAGCCAACAATCAATCTTCTATAATTTATTGCTTAGTTCATTTATTCTTTGTAATATCTTCTAATATTCCTTTTATTCTTCAGCGATAATATATTTACTTTGAGAGAGATTCTTTACCAAACGTTATCAATTCTATAAAATGTCAAGGTAATGGGACAATGAGTGTGGTTATCGGATTACCACTTATAAGGCGGAGTGGGTCCAATTGAGGATTACTCTATGTACTGTGGTACCAAGAACCCAACGAATTGTGGAAGAATAGTGAAAATCTTAGAGACTTTATGAGGACTGGACGCAGGTTTGAAAGTTAAGGCCGAACAAGTCTATTCTGTTATGTACACTTCTGTGATATTCTTCTAACTCTTATCCTTTATTTAATTGTTGATAAATTTTGATTTAAATTTTTAATATCACCCAATTAATCCCCTCTTGGGTGAAATGTTGAAACTAATATTTGGTATAAGAGCAAGGTCTTTTCATTTAAGGACTAACATCCCAAGAAGGATCATTAGAAGGAATTTGACCTGGTGGTGTCTCTATTTCCAGACCTCCTAGCTTTAATGGAGAACATTTTTTGTTTTGGAAAGCCAAGTTCAAAGTCTTCATAATGGAAAAAGAATATGGATTATGACAAGTCATTGACGACAAAGACTACGTACCCATGAAAAATATTGAGGAACGGTTGATGCCAAAATCTCCCATTGTGTTCAATGACAATGATAAAAAATCGATGGCTCTGTACATCAAAGCCATTTTGATGATTTAGAATGCACTTAGCCAAAAGGAGTATTTCCAAATCTATAATCTTTTAACGACTAAAGAAATGTGGGAAGCACTTGAGATTGCCCAAAAAGGAACCTTTGACATCAAAGAGAACAAAGTAAATACTATGGGCACTGAGTACGACTTACTTCGAATGAAGCCCAGAGAAAATATAGCTGAGTTTGAACTTAGATATACACACCTGATAAATCAGCTGGCTTCCTTGGGAAGAACATACGATCAAAACTCCCAAGTGAGAAAAATAATAAACATTCTCACAAAGGAATAGGAGGATAAGGTTACAACCATTGAAGAAGTCGAGGAGAACTAATGAGGTTTGTAGCTATGCTATTTAGAAGTCTTTCCAAATATGAAGGAAAGATGAAATTCAAGAGAAGATTAGACAAAATCGACAACAAAAATAAGAAAGGAATAACATTGAACATTGTCAAAGAAAAAGAACTTAAGAGATGGATGAAAATGGAAGAGGATGAGTTTAGAATGATTGTCTGGAGATTCAAGAGATTCTACAAGAAAGATCAAGGATTTCAGAAGTTTCATAAAGCTGGCTCGAGCAGCAAAAAGGAATCAAAAGGCCAAATCATATGTTTTGAATGCGAAAACTAAGACATATGAAGTTTGAATGTCCACTTCTAAAGAATAGAGAGAAGAAGAAAAGCAATCATTTCAAGAAGAAACCTTATGTAGGTCTTTTCCACCTGTGAAGATAACTCATTAGACGAGGATAGTGACGAAGAGGAAATGGCTAAAATTTTCCTTGTGGCTTATGAGGAGTCAGAAAGCGAAGGGGTAAATGAATATGAACCCTCCTATATGAATTATTATCTGAATGCAATGTCTTACATTCAGAATTTAGAAAGATAGCTAAAGAGCTAATAAGTTAAAGGAAAAGGGTTAAGATTCTTGAACAGTAACTAGAAACTCATCTAAGTTCCAGTGAAACCTGTCCAGTTTTAGAAAGAAGAAACTATGATCTCGATAAGACTCTTGAGAAATTCACAAGAGATAGTGAAATGCTCAAGGTAATCTTAAAAGCTAAGAGGTTCACCAATTATATACTTGGAATAGGATATAATGCAAACTTAGACAACGGAAAGGGAAAAAGAAAAGGGGAGATAAATCATATTTAAATTATTTTCAACATTTTGTTCACTCGTCTAACCCATTTTTTCACTATAATTATTGCAATAGAAAGGGGCACAACACTTCTTCCTATTTTCACATAAAGGAAAAACCAGTAGGTACCTACAAATGGATAGCGTAAAATGGGTAGTGAAAGGATCATATGTCCCCCTAAAGATCTGTACTAAGCACAAAGGACCTAGGAAAAGATGGGTACCTAAAATTTAATTTTCATTGCTCGTAGGTATATCTAAGAGCAACAAATACCAACAAATGGTATACTGATAGTGGATACTCTAAGCACATGACTAAGAATTAGGCCAAGTTTTCCACAATGAGACCTAATGATGGTGGCAAAGTGAGCTTTGGAGGAAACCAATTTGAAAAAATAGCTGGGATAGGTGAAATGGGCAAAGAGGATGAAGTGCAGATAAAAGACGTTTTTTTATGTGGAATGAATTTGTTACAACCTCCTTAGTGTAAGCTAAAGCGTTGATAAATACAACTAGATCATCTTTGACTCAGAAGAATATCTATTGTGATAAGAAGGATCTTCAGCTATACAAAGACCAGCTCAAAGTTAAAATAAGAGTTTCTAGAGATGGTAACTTCTACACTATTAATATGTGCCATCATGATACTAATTCTGAAAACTGTTTCCTCATAACACTGATGAAAGTTGGTTATGGCATAAGGGACAAGCTCATGTCAATATACACCAACTAGACAAATTGCTCAAAAATGATTTAGTACTTGGTTTGCCCAAACTTTATTTCAAAAATGATTTAATCTGTGATGCTTGTCAAAGAGTAAACAAAAAAATCATCTTTCAAAACAAGGAAAGAGATGACGTGTAACATCCCATTTTCAAAAGCAGTATATTTTTTTTCATCAGAGTAGAGCATCAGAGCGATTGAGTAACTGATATTTATATTCAAAATGCCGTAAGTCTGGCTGATTACAGTAGCGTACGTTATACCGAGTGTTTTCAAAGTAAATAACAAAAGAAGAAAGTCTTCAGCTGAGTCCCTATGCGTGCCGCTTGCCTTTCTCCTCGATCCCCGGTCCTCTTGACCCTGACGCTATGTTAAGAGATGAGGTTCAATGCCCAATGAACCTCAGGTAACGGTTAACCTCATGCTCAAGTAATACAGTAATGGATGACGATATTCATGACATTACAGCATAATCAATACATAAGCACACAGCAGATGTAAGATTAACATATCAACAGTACATAGCACACCGCACATGTAAAGTTACCCACGTTTGCACTAACCAGTGCCACGACGGCCCATCGTGTCCTCAGCGCTAGGAAAACTCAACGGCATTACCAAGACAGAACTCGTATAAACAAAGCTGAATGTATAAACAGTGAACTAAGACAGAGTCTTAGACACGGTGCATGACCCAAGACAAAGTCCTGTCCATGACTCTATGAAATAGTCTATCACATATAAGCATACAATAAGTATCAGAGTTAGTGTTACAGTACGCGAACGTACCTTTCACCGTGTAGTTAGCAATATGCCAAACCTTTGAATCCGACCCCGGACTTCCCGGATATCCTAACATATCACCATAACACTTAGAATAATATCCTATGAGATCCTTCCATCTCTATTTACCTCTCTACCCTTGGTGGATTTGTTATTTACAATTTTGCCCTTACATTTAATAAAAACGCAGGACTGGATTTTCTGGGTAGATTTTGCAGCAACTTTGGAAAATCATAATTAATTCTAGAAAAATCATTTTGAGGTTCCGTAAAATTTATCATGACCCTTGATATGTCTATTTTCAAGTAAAAATATTCCAAGAACCTAGAACACCAAGAGTCATTCCCAGTTTAATGTTTTGTCAACGCTGCCCATATTTTCATTCAGAAAAATAGCTTAAATTTAAAAATATGTTACTCCTTGTGCAGAACTCAAAATGCTACATATTATATATATTCGGAAATCCCTACATACCTACTTTATTTCTGGAAAATTTCATGATTTATGGGCTTCATTTTCAACATAAAATATTATCATTTCTTTTGCTGTTTGCCCAGAATTTTCACCGAAAATTTTGTCAGAGTTTCGCTACTTTGATCTATTGCTTCCCAAAATTATTCCCTACTATGTTTTTACCTCGTCAAGCATCTTTCAATGCAATGAGGCCTAAAAACAAGTATAAGAATTTATTTCCTAATTCTCTAGATTAAAACAACATTTCTACTAAGAACTATAAGAACTAAAAACTAGAAACTAGAAACTTGCTTACCTCTTGAAGCCTCTTGCAACTCCTTCCTCCTCCTTGCTTCACTACTCTTAGAAATCAACTCTTGGAGCTTGATTTGGTGTGAAGATTATGAAGAGAGGAGCCTCCTATTTATAGGAGAATTCTAAGGACACAAGTGACAATTAAATTTGCCCAAAACTCACCTTATCCATTGGATGAAAAATCACTTTTTGAAACTCAATCTCAACCTCACAGCAAGCTGGTCGACATCCCCTTTTATTCAGCATTTAATATGCATTTATTCATTAGCAAGATATCTCATTTATTATATTTTAACCCACACCTTCTCTCTTGTGCCGACATGCTTCTCTAATTCATCATTCAATGTGGATTTATTCATTAGCCATTAATATGTGTTTTGTTTTTGTCTCATGCGTCATTTATATTGTGCAAAATACCTCAATTATCTAATCACAAATTCCAAATAACTCATCCATTCAATGTGCCGACAAGCTCCTTATAATAGCCATTTAATATGTTGTTTTTATTAATAAAGCATCTTTCTCTTCCTTCCTTTATAGATGTCGACATGCTCCTCTTTATTCAGCTATTTAGAGTTTATTTTACTTAATAAAAGACCTCTTGTTTCAAGCTTTCTAATTGGTTAGCCCAAATATTTGACTTTTCAACTCTAATTTAACAAAGTTTATTATCTCTTTGGCTTAATTATTTTCTTCAATAATCAGCCCTTTCTTATTCCAATAATGATGAATTTTAATTTACCCATAATTAAATTGAAGAAATATGTCACTAAACTCAATTAGTAGTTGGATATCCAGATTTATGGTCTAATTAGATTCCCCTGGTTGTACTAAGCTTATTCTTCAACGTTTGCAAAAATAGCCTTTACCAGGCTTACTTTCGAGGTTAAATTATGTGGGTTCAAGATAAGTCCTTATATTTTCTCCAGGGTTCCTACTTCTTCACAACTATTTAAATTTGTATAAATTCTCACTTTATTTGTTGTTTTGAGTTCTTACTGTGTACATAAGATATTTACTGGATTTCAAACTATTATCAAATTTGCTTTAATTTAATTTTTCTCTCTCTTTATCCTCTTCCATTTCAATTAATGCATTATCCTATCATCTTCCAATTTGTCCCCTAATTAAATGCTTGCATGTGCTTGCTTTAACATGTGAGTTTTGATTAATATTAACAATTGATTTCTTCCCCAAGAAGCAAAGCTTTGAACCGTGTATATCCCCCTCTCTTGACTTTTTAATTAATACACCATGTGCCTTGTACTATTATAAGCATCTTATCCCCTTCCATTAGTTATGAGCCCATGTGCATTTGTACTAGAAGTTATCCTCTTCCAAGTTGCATTTAGTGATTCCATGTGTTAATGTTAATATATTAAACAATCTAGCTCTTCTCTCCAAAGCTATAAACCGTGGCTCCCCTTCATTTTACTAAAAAACATGGCTAATTTATCTCTATGAGGATTTGGCTCAAGTTGATGATTAATTAGGACCATCGGAATTTACTTGTGGTGATTTAAATCAAATCCTCACCCTTAATTGTATTTACTATTAACTAATTGATTTATCAACTAATCACAAGAATTAGTGATTAAACAAGTATTTATTTACTAAAATTCAATATTTATATTAGGGTATATTATGATCCCTAAATGAAATCTCAAGATTCACACTTGATCTTTTAAATCTCAAGGAGAAATTGCCCAAAAATTATAATAAACAAATTACAAAATTTTGAGACGACATATTCTCCTTTATCTACCATGTAGTTTTTATCAAAGTATACCTTTTATGATAATTGGAGTTTTTAGGGTATTACATGACGACAAATGGATCACTCTAACTTCTTCATATGGATCTAATTGGACCAACAAGAGTTAAAAGTCTTTGTGGCAATCTTCATGCTTTGGTCATTGTAATATCCAGAACTTTGGACCCTGAGAATCAAGAACAAGCCTAAAGTAGGCGTACGACTAAGCCGGTTCGGGAAGAGTTGCAAGAATGTCAAGATATAGGAAGCCTTTAAGGGACTAAGTAACTCAGTTATACAGGTCAGTGGACCTAGTATGTATAAGGCGTGAAATTAAAAGTGTCAAAGGAAAAGGGGCACAGGAGACCCATACGGTATAGATCTGATTAGAGAAAATGCCATTTAGCTATGTCCTAAGGTATGGGGCAATTAAATAAGCAAAAATGTGCTAAAATAAGTGTGCACATGGAATTTCCTGGTCAGGTAAGGATTTCCTACATTTTTTGAAGAGATAAGAATGAAAAGTCAACTGTAATAATTACTAGAGGACACGTGTTACCACAGGATTAAAAGAGAAAAGTAAGTAATGATTACAGGGGCAAGATAGTCAAATCCTTACCCCTTAAGTAATCAAATTCGTCCACCCAGGAGAGAGAAAGAAAATTCAGATGATTTTACCGAGACACAGGCCCAAACACAAAATGCGGGTCCCACAGGTGATTAACCGGTAGAAAAGGGACCGATAGGGACCAATTAGGGTCTCAATTTTGGATTAAATACAAAAAAATACGGAGCCATTTGGGAAGCCAAGATGGCGCCACATATAAGTGGGTAATCAGGGAAAAATAAAAGTGTAAAGGGAAACACCTTGTTGACCAACAGGACCCACGCGGACCGGTAGACTGAGAACTGGATTAATTAAGTGGGAAAAAAGAAATTAAATGTAGGGGATCATATTTTTGGGCCCCATTAGGCACCACATAACCCCCTCTAATCTTTAAAATATTTGCTTGGAGAAAAAGAAAAGAAAAATCAGTATAAAAGTCAAATTGCGGGTCCCACTTTTCAGATAAAAGGGTAAATAAGGAACAATGGTGTAAATAAATGATTGGAGTAGATATGTGGGTCCTAAATGGTGCCACATATGTAATTTTTGGCTGTCAAAAGTACATGAGAAAAGTCAAGAATAATTAATGAGTTCCGAGCCACAAATTGTAATTTATAAAAGTTTCGGGCCAAAATAGGTAATTTGCTCCAAGGGAAGAAAATATCTAGATATTTTGAAGGGAATTTTGCCACATGTCATCTTCCTAGACACCCCTGGAACTCTCTAGAATTCTTGGGGAAAAAGTCAAGAAAAGCCAGATGAATTCCACTAATTAGTGGATAGGATTTTACTCCAGTTATTTTGGACTGCCCTGTACTTTTTCACCTTTATTAAATTGCATGTGCTCTCTCTCTATAAACCAAGGAGCACGAAATTTTTCAGAGGAAAGAGAGAAGAGTTCAGCTGAGTCTCCATAGCGAAATCAAACCCCAAGCTACCAAATTCATCAATCAAACTTCTGATTCAGGTAAACACCGAAAACCCGCACCTTTAAAACTTAAACTTGTGGTTTTTGTCCAACTGGTTGGGGCTTGGTGTTGGGGTCTGATTTGGAGTTTTTGATGGTCCCAAAGTGTTTAAAATCTGATTTTGTATGGGGTTAAGTTGTATTTTAAGTTTCCGAACTCAAAAACACTGAAAAACACTAAAGACAACTTGTTCGGGAATTTTGGAAATTCTGGCAGCGAACTATCAACTAAGCTTTAAAAATATCAAATGAACTTGGTTTAATCTGAGATTTTATAGGGAGATATTAGAAATCTCAAGGTTCACCATGATCTATAATTGTATGTTGTTTGGATTTTTCTATTAAGAGATAAAAATTGCTAAAGTTGAACCAGGGAGCAACTGAGCGAATCTGGACCAGAGGGTGTAAAATTGGCTACACGCCAAAATAAGTGTACTTTTGGATTTTGTAAATATTTTTCCTGAAACATAGACATTGAAATGGTACAGATGGTGCTGGCTTCATGCAAATATGAGTTTTCTAGAATGTGTTAAAAATCATTGAAGTTGGGCTTGATGCACTAGATTTTTCTGGAATTTTCTGCCTAGGCTCGGATTTTGTGATAAATGTAAGGGTATTTTGGTAAATACTAAAAATAAGGTCTTTTGGTGTTATTTAGGAAAAGGGTATATTTGAAAAAGTGATCAGGCACGATAAAATATTAAGACGGTATAGTACATACCCCACCAGGTAATAACTACTTTACTCCGGCACTTTTATGTGTTTGATGTATGTGTTGCTTGCCATATGTGTTGTTTTTGTATTGTTTTGCCAAATATGCATACAAAGCATGATTGTGATCGTGTCCCTAGCACTGAGGGTGCCTACCGGGGTCTGCCTATGTGGCGGCACAACGGGTTTGGCTTGTGATTTTGGTAATTCCGGGGCCTGCCTTGGTAAGGCGGCTCGACGGGCGAAGACATGTTATTGTGTATGTTTCTGTTTGCATATTGTGGTATATTTGGCATGCTTAGTTGTATTCGTATACATACATGGTTGCATACATACCATTACACATTTAGTGCATGAGTATTGATGGTTACTCTGGGGACCATTATTAGACTCCAGTTACTTCTTTAGATACAGGGGGACGTGCCTGCAGTGAAGAACTTTGTTGGAAAGGTAAACGGTGCAGATTGAAGAATAGGGAATGCCCTATTATGTTTTGTACATATATTTAAGATGATTGTATATATTATTTTGGTATGTATTTTGGATAACTGTACCCTTAACCCTTCGGGGACTTTTATTTTCTATTTATTTTACTTTTACTAGTACAATAGATTGTTCAAACCGATCCTGTGCTCTGTTGCGCTCACTCTGATACACGTTAAATGGATCTATTAATGAAGGAAAGGTAACTAATATAAGGAATCCCTCTAACCTGCCACCCAAAAGGGCGAGGCCGATAGGGGTGTAACAGTCATTGTCCATTATTACTCTAGATTTATTTTTTTGGACCATTTTTTTCTTCTAAAACAAAAAATTTGATCAATTTATTATTTTTGCCAAGAAAGTGCAAAGCGATAAAGGTATGGGAATTTTAGGCATAAGAACAAGCCATGCAGGAGATTTTGAAAATCAATCCTTTAGAGAATGATGCAATTCAAATGGTATTGACCACAATTTCTCTACTTCGAGAACTCTTTAACAAAATGTGTAATATCCTGAATTTTGGACCCTGAGAATTGAGAATAAGCCTAAAGTAGGCAGACGACCAAACCCAGTTCAGGAAGAGTCCCAAGAATGACGAGAGATAGGAAGCCTCTCAGGGACTAAATAACTCAGCCGTACAGGTCAGTGGACCTAGTATGTATAAGCCGTGGAATTAAGTTGCCAATGAAAAAGGGTACAAAAGACCTATATGATATAAATTCAATTGGAAAAAATGCCACCTAACTATTTCTTGATGTATAGGACAATTAGTTGAGTGAAAATATGCTGATAAAAGTAAGAATATGACATTTTCAGGGCAGTCGAGTATGCCCTGCGTTTTTGAGAAAATACCAGTATGTGGCATCGTTTGTCGGGTCTTGGCATTTGTGTCCCAATCCCGAGTAAAACCCAAGCAGGATCCCGAGTAGACACCGATAAAGTAACTTTAATGAAGTAAGGTCATGATGACTAATGATGACATACTTTTGCGTTGGTCTAATAAAATCATGACACGTGTCCCGTCATCATGATAAGCAAAAAAGCTACTTTTATGTTGGACCAGTAAAAGCATGACACGAGTCCCTTCATAATTATAGGTGCAAAAGTCAAAAAGCTTGTGGAAGAAGCTATGTGAAAGGAGATATTTTGAGGGAATTTTGGTAAATTGCTATAAGGGACACATGTGCATGCAATTAATATGAAAAGATGACTAAAAAGCTTCTTAGATAATCTTCAAATTCGTGCAAAACAAGGAGGAGAGAGAAAAGTCAACAAAACTTGCAAAATAAGCCAAGTTAAGAGGATATTTTGCAAGGATACTTTGGTAATTTGATTTGGGGGATTTTTAAGTGCTATACTGACATTTTTTATGACATTTTGCACTCTCTTTTGCATGAGTATTTTGACCAAGAGCTCAAGGGCCACAGAAGTGAAAGTGACTGTGCAGAAGAGCACCAAAAACACTTATACGATGTTAATCAGTTGGTAAAAATGATATTCTATGCCCTAAGGTATGGGTCAGTTAGCTGAGCAAAATGTGCTAAAATAGATGTGCACATGATATTTCTTGGACTAATGAGGATTTCCTGTGTTTTTGAGAAGATAGGAATAAAACGTCAGTTGTAATCATTACTTGAGGACACATGTCACTACAAGATTAAAAAGCAAAAAGTAAGTACTGATTACAGGGGTAGAAAATTCAATTCCTTACCCTTAAGGAGGAATTTTTTACCACATAAGTTCAAGAGAGAAAATCAGATGATTTTATTTGTATTTAAGCCCAAACACAAAATACAGGTCCTGAGGGAAGCTAACCGATGAAAAAGGAGACCCGATAAGGACCAATTAGGGGCTTAATTTTAACTAAAATGGAATAAATTAAATAAAAAGTATATGGATTAGATTTGAGGCCTAGGATGCGCCACATATGCCCTTGGACATATCTGGAATTTCTTGGAAAGGAAGAAAAGACAAAACAAGCCAGAAACCAGGGTAATGCTGGACAAAAGGGTGTTTTGAATAAAAATAGGTAATTTGCACATGTAGAAACATAAAAATATGACTCTCTTGGCTAGGGACATGCCACATGGTCAGGTTCTGGAAGTCTCTGTAGTTTGTTGGAGATTAAGTCAGTAAATCTTGATCCATGATATTAACCAATGTACAAAAGCATGAGCCAAATAAATCAGTACACCCTGATCATTTTAACTATTTTATAAAGGAAAAATCTTATCATTCTTGGCTATAAGGGGGCATGCTCCAGCTAAGAAGAGGAGAGTCCAGCCAAAGTTCCAACACTTAGAGAAGAAGCCAAGTCACCCATCAAAGCTCCGATTTCAGGTAAATATTGAAAACCTAAACCTTTGAAGTTTAAAGTTAAGGTTCTCGTTCAACTGGTTAGGGCATGGACTTGTGATCTGATTTTGGTGTTTTTAAGGGTTCCAATGATTTTAAAATATGATTTTTTATGGGGTTAGGTCATGGTTAAACTTTACAAACTCAAAAACACCGAAAACTCAAAGAAGAAGCTTGCGGCCAGTTTCAAGAATTCTGGGAAGCGATGCTTTAACCATGTTTTTAAAATAGTAACTTAAGTTGGTTTGAGCTGAAATTTTACAGGCATAAGTTAGACTTCCTGAGATTCATTTTGATATAAGATATGATGCCTTTTTTAGTTTTCTACTAGGAGAAATAAATTCTTGAAAAGCGCTCAGGAAGCAGAGATATGTTTCTGACCAGTGAATAAAGTTTGGGCTCTGTGATAAAATATGGATCCTTTTGGACTTTGGGAGTATTTTTAACATAAACTATACATCCCAAGGGTTTCATATCCTCTGATTTTGTACCAATTGGAGTTTTTTGGAATTAATTAAAAATAGTTGAAGTTAGACAAGGTTTTCTGGAATTTTGGGAAAGTGGCTCAGATTTCTAAGAATAAAAAGGGGTATTTATGGAGATACTGAAAATAAGGTATATTGATGTTGTATAGGGAAAAAAAACATCCGGGGAAACTCTTGGATGCTGAAGAAGTTTATTAGTCTCTAAATAGCTATCAGGTAGTAACTGCTTTACTCAAGTACTTTTATGTATTTACTGTATGTTTGGTTGCCATGTATGTTTTATGTTTGTATTTTTGCCAAATATGCATACAGAGCATGATGGGGTTCGAGTCCCTAATGATTGTGTTCCTAGCATTGAAGATTAGCTGGGGCCTACCATATGTGGCGGCTCAATAGAAAGAGGTTGTGATTCCGGTAAATCTAGGGCTTGCCTTGGTAAGGCAGCTCAATGATACAATGATGGATTGTTGTGTATATTTCCGTTTGCATATATGGTATATTTGACATTTTATCTGTGATTTATATGATGTGGTTGCATGCATAAACTGTACACATATAGTACATGTGTATTGATAGTTACTGCTGGGGTTTAATTTTGAACTCAAGACAAATCTATAGATATAGGGGGATGTGCCTGAAGTTGAAGAACCTTTTGGAAAGGTAGGGCATACTAGTGCAGTTGAAGAATAGGGGATGCCCTATTGTATTTTGTATTTATATTTTTGGGATGACTGTATATATTTTTGTATTTATTTTGGATGATTGTACCCTTAACCCTCCGAGGACTTTTATTTTCTGTTTATTTTACTTTTACCAGTATAATAGATAGTCCACACCGGATATATGCTCTATTGCGTTCACCCTGATTTATGTTAAATGGACCTAATAATAAAGGAAAGGTAACTAAGTAAAGGAATCCCTCTAACTCGCCACCCGAAAGGGCGAGGCCGGTAGGGGTGTAACAAAATGGAGTTGTAGGAAGAAAAAACAAAGTTCTCACGAAGATAGCTAGAGCTATGCTTAATGAAAAGAATGTCTTGCAAGTATTTTGGGTGGAATAAATGAGCACAACTAGCTACATATCCAACAAAGCCTATATCAGAATATAGCTTGGTAAGATACCTTACAAGCTTTATAAAGGAAGAAAGCCCAACCTCGCTCATCTACACATATTTGGCTGTAAGTGCTTTATTCATAATAATGGTAAAGATTATTTAAGAGAATTTGAACCTAAATCCGATGAAGGTACATTTCTGGTTTATTCTAACTGAAGTAGAGCTTATAGGATTTTTAACAAATCCACTTGTATTGTTGAATAGTCAATTCATGTTGTGTTTTCCGATAGTGAACCTCTAATGAAATCTCTGGAAGATGAACTTGAGAAATGAAAATCAAATTGTTTCGAAAATACCTTCTTATTTAGAAAATGAGCCTGAAAATTATTTTGAACCAAACCAACCTAGATCTTACAGATATAATAAGAGCTATCCCTTAGACTAAGTCATAGGTGATGTTAATGAGATGGTAAAAATCAGAAACAAAACTCTTAATGAAGTGAGTTTCTTTGCTTTTATTTCTAAACTAGAACCTTCTAATATTGAAGAAGCCCTTTCAAACAATGATAAGGTGATAGCAATGCAATAATAGTTAAACTAATTTTAGAGAAATCAAGTTTGGGAATTAGTATCCAGGCCTAAAGACCATTCGATTATTGGCATTAAATGAGTATTTAATAACAAACAAGATGAATCCGCAATCATTGTGAGAAACAAGGAAATATTAGTGGCAAAAGGCTATAATCAGGAAGAGGAAATTGATTACGAGAAAATATATGCTCCAATTGCTAGATTGGAAACCATAAGTGAACTCTTAGCCTTTGCGTGCATTAAAGGATTCAAACTCTATCAAATAGATGTCAAGAGTGCCTTTCTAAATAGCTACATTATGGAAGAAGTTTATGTCGAACAACCCCTTGGAATTGATGATGTGTTAAAACCTAATCATGTTTTCAAATTAATGAAAGTTGTCTATGGTCTTAAACAACCTCCTATAGCTTGGTATGAAAGACTGAACAAATTCCTTATTGATCAAGGTTTTCTCAGAGGAAAGGTAGACACAACGATCTTCATCAAGAACAAGAAAAATGATTGATTAACTGTTCAAATATATGTTGATGATATTATATTTGGATCCTTTAACGATTTTCTTTGTTAAGAATTTTTAAAGATTATGCAGGGCGAATTTGAGATGTCTATGATAAGGAACTAAACTTCTTCCTCAGACTACAAATCAAGCAAAAGACGAATGAAATTTTTATCTCAAAAATCAAATATCTTATAGAACTCCTCAAGAAATATGGAACGGATCCCATTAATTGTGCTGATACTCCAATGAGTTCAATGACATTGCTTGATGTTGATGTAAAGGGACCAGACTTCGACAACACCAAATATAAAGGAATGATTACTTTTTTGCTATATCTAACTGCTAGCAAGTTAGACATTCAATTTAGAATGTGAATGTGTACAAGATATCAGTCTGTACCTAAGGAACACATGTTGATATTGTAAAGAGGATTTTTTCTAGATATCTTACTACACAACAGAGCTTGTAATATAGTACCCAAAAGGAGGCAATGAATATCTTATTGCATACTCAGACTCAGATCAGGGAGGATACAGAACTGATAGGAAGAGAACTAGTGGACAATGTCAGTTCTTTGGTTGCTCTATCATATTGTTGTTAAGCAAGAAGTAGAGCAGTATCCTTATCATCAACTAAATCTAAGTACATTGCTGCCTAAAGTTGTTGTGCTCAAGTACTGGGGTTGAAACAAAAACTTCAAAACTTGGGTATCCATATGAAGGAGATTTCAATACTCTGTAAAAACACAAGCACAATAAGCTTGGCAAAAAATCTAATTCAATATTTTAGAACCAAGCATATTGATGTAAGACAACACTTTATTAGTAATCATATTTAAAAGAATTATGTAAAAGTGATGTTCATTCTCACTCATCTTCAGCTAGTTGATATATTCATGAAACCATTAGCAAAAGATAAATGTCTCTACATAGGGAATGATAAATCTTAATGAGTTATGAGTAAATTATTTCATTCTAACTAATTTTAGGTATGTTTTGATGATTTAATTACTAACTTAAGCATCACAGTTCCTAGTAATTTGTTTTGCAAGTTCCCCTGTGCTTGAGCTGAAAAAGAGATTCAAACAGAGAAGGGATCACTTGCAAAGGAACTCGAGTAATGATCAATGACTCGAGTGATAGGAAGGGAACTCAAGTGACATCAAAAAAACTGAACAAAATTCCATTAAGTTCATACATAAATCGAGTGAGATACTAAGGCACTTTTTGGCCAATTTCTTTGATGGCAAGTGAACCAATCGAACAAATAATAAAGAGTAAATAGAGTATCATCCCACAGAGACCGAGATACTGGTGATGAGACTTGTTTCGAAGACAATGGTGTTTAAAAAGGAAAGAAAATTATAATTGGTTTGGGTGTTTTAGTTATAACTTTCAAACAGAAATAAATAAATGATCGTAGTTGCAAGAAGATATCAGTTTAAGGATAGGCTGAGCTCAGATTTCATCCTAAGCATATTACTCCCCTAGTTTGCCTTAGCATATTGCTATAGCAATTATGCTGCACAACTTCCACAATGCTACAACATAGCAGCCTTTACAATGTTATCCAATTAACTCACCATTATGCTATACAGAAGCTTCCGCGTCCTGTAAGTATAATCATAGCTATACTTCTCCTATATTCCTATGGTGATTTTTTAGTTCAGATTATCATTCCTAGTCAAGGTGTATGGTTTTGAGCGGTAGACCCATTCCTGTAGCCTACAATGATAAGTCAAGCCTTGTACCAACTTGCCCAACAAACATTGTATATCAGATGTCTAACCGTGACTCTCTTCAAGTAAGCCGAAGCCACTGATCTAGCCCTTAGCTTTTGCTAACTGATAAGAGATTAAAATACTGATAAACAAAATGAATTTATTTAATTAAAGAACAAGCAAAATGAGTTCATTCTGCACTCAAGAATTCATTTTCGCTCCGCCAAAGGAATTGTAGTTCATGACTGATGAGGGAACCACAAAAAAATCACAGCAGAATAGCCCATAGAAAAAGATAAATTAAAAATAGATGAAAGAAAATAGAAATTTTGCCGGAAGGGTCGATGGTGCAAGAGGTGTCTGTCACGTGACGCCTCCACGTGTTCTAGTCTCCGTCTTACTACAGGGAAGGATTCTGGGTCTCTTCTGGAGTTTTTGTGCTTCATAAATTCTCTCCTCTTATTTGGAGTCTTAGCCTAATAAAAATTTTGTTGGCTCCTTTACAACTTCGATCATCTTTAGGGTTGGCCGTCTTTTCCTCTTATAGTCAGGTTTTCTTGTGGCGTACGTCCAGTGAGCTGGGCCTTTCTAAATCCGTCAGGTCCATTGATCCAACTTTCCAAATTCAGTTGATTGATTCTGTTAATACTGCGGGATTCTCCAAATCTTATATTCGATCCTCCGCATCTTCTAATTCAATACGTAAACAATCCAACCACTATTTAAGCGTCCTTCTAATAACTAGCACTTAATTTCCTGAAATAGCTTTGAGGAAAAGTCAGAACATATGACGCATAGCACTGCTTCACTTACAATGCTATAGCATTCTGGTTGCATTGTATTACGGGTATGTTATGACTTACTCGATCTATAGCATGGTATTGACAATGCCATGTGCTTTCACAATAAACCTCAAGCTTGCTCTTTTCTTATGCACATGTATAGGATGATTATGCAATTACCATGATTTATGAGATTCATCCTAGCTTTCCCTACATGCGTTAATTATGACATATTTGCCCAGATTAGAAACAATTAAGTTCATATTCACCATACTGTTGGTCGATTTCCTTGATGGCAAGTGAACCAGTCGAACAAGTAATAAAGAGTAAGTAGAGTATCGTCCCACAGAGACTGGATACCAAATGAGGACACCAAATTGCAAGATAGTTGTGTTTCAAAAGAGAATAAATTTGAGTTGGTTGAGAGTTTTTATGGCTCTACTAATAAACAAGAAAGTAAACAGAGTGTCGTAGTTGTAAGAAGATATTAATAGGAAAACAGGCTGAGCTCGGAATCATTCTTAAGCATATCAATCCCCCAGTTGCTTCACACATTGTTATAGCATTTACACCGCATAGCTTCCGCAATGCTACAACATAATACTAGTTGCAATGCTATTCAGCTAACCCACCACTTGAGTCTATCGAAGCTTCCGCGTCCGATACATGTAATACTAACTTTACTTCTCCCATATGCCTATGGTGATTTTCTAGTTAGATTAACATTACAAAGTAAGGTGTTATGGTTATGAGCGGTAGACCCATTCCTAAAGCCTACAATAATAGGTCTAACCCCGACTCCCCTCCAGTAAGTGGAGGCCACTAATCTAGCCCTTAGCTTCCGCTAATCGACAAGGTAATTAATTTACTGATAAACAAACTGAATTTATTGAATTAAGAACTAGCAGCTGGGTTCATTCCAAACTTAAGAAATTATCCTCGCTCAGCCATAGGAAATTTAGTTAATGACTGACAAGGAAAACACAAAATAGATAACAACAAAATGACCCATGATCAAAAGATTAAAATGAAAGAAAATAGAAAGCTTGACGAAGTTCCGACGGCGTGGAAGAAGCCCTGTCATGTCACTACTCCACGTCTTTTTCTCTCCTTCTTACTGCAAGGAAGGATGCTGGGTTCTCCTGGAGTTTTCGTGCCTTGGAACTCTCTCTCTCTCTTCTTTTGAGTCTGGCTGTATGGATAGGATTAGACTCTCAGCGACTCGACCTCCCTCTAGGGTAGCTCGGCCTTTCCTAATCTGATCCAGTCGTTCTCTCTTTCCAATCTTAGTAGATTGATTCTGCTGATCTTACGGGATTTTTCAAATCTTTTAGTTTCGATCCTCTGCATCTTCTATTCCGTTACGTCAGCAATCTACTTGTCGTTCTAGACCTTCACTATATTTCCTGAAATAATCTTGAAAAAAGATCAGAACATATGCCGCATAGCATTGCGTCTTTTACTTTGCTATAGCTTCAGAGATGCCTTGTATTGCACTTCGATAAGCTGCCATGATGCTATAGCATAGTATCAGGTTTGCTATACGTTCTTCTCATAAAACCTCGTAACTTGTTCTTTTCTTAGCACATGTTTAGGATGTAAATGGTTTTTACCCTTTAGTTCCCTATATCATGAATTAATGCCTTTTTGCTTAGATTGATTACAGTTAAACTCATATTTACCATACAATTCAGTCATAAAATACAGGGAAAACATGGCATAATTAGTGCTCATCAAATACCCCCACACTTAGCTTTTTGCACTCCTGGGCTAAATAAAATAAGACCAACAAAAACTCATAGTCATAGCACTCTTATCTGTATAACTTTGCTTACACAATTGTTTTTAGTTCCCGTCCCCATATAGACAATCCCACTGCCCAGTACTAGCGGCTCATGATGCGTGGCATTGTTTAGATGAAGAAGCGTTAAGAGGCTCTCAGGTTCTGTGTTTACGCTCTCTCACCCAAGGAATTTTCGCTTTCTCTCTTGTCATGCTGGCCTAGAAGTTCCATAGCCTTGTCAAAGTTCTAAGATTGCTTCCTAGCATCTGAGTTTTCGTTCATTTAAAGGACTTCTTGGGTTACAATGATGAGGATGGCTAGGTGTTGAGATGAGAAGTGGTGGTGAATGCTATAGCAGGGTATTTAGACAAGTCTCTTAGCTTCAGCCGAATGCCTTTTTTTGACTTTGTATTCCTTGCTGCTCTTTATTCTCGGTCTTTTCTTTCTTTTTCTTCTTCTTCTTCTTTTTTTTTTCACTATTGAGCAAGACCGCTTTCTCGCAGGTTTTCACAGGACTCTTAATGTCTAACTAGTTCTGCTATAGCATAGTTGATAATTGAATATTTCATACACTACTCTCTTTAGCTAATAAAAAAATGGCTTTTATACTTATTTGGGCTTTGGGCCTTTTATTATATTTTAGCCATTATTTAATAATAAATTCCAGTTTTACATTGCTTCACCATTTTTACCATAACTCTTGAACCAGACATCGGATTTGCCTCATTTTTGTCTCATATTTCAGATGATTTAGAGAGCTACAATTGTTATGAAGACATGAAAAGCATATTCGGACAAGAGGGTGGTCGATTTTGGAGCCGAAGTCATATGTAGTTTTGGGCTCGAATTTTGTCATTAAAGCCCATTTTATTTTATTTTCGTTCTAGGCCTGAATTGTGGATTGGAGCCCCATTTCGTTTTGCCATTTTAGGTTAAGTGAGGCAGCAGCCACAAACATATTCATTCACGTTTTTAGAATTCAGAGGATCAAAATAGTAGTTTTCAAATTCTCTGCAATGTTCTTCGTGTTCTTCGCGTTCTTCATCTATTTTTCGTCTTTCTTAATTATGTTCGGCTAAATTTCTGAGATTGATCCACGATGAGGGTTCCATCCACTATCCGGAGGATTCGTGCCTAATCGGTAACCATCTAACTCGTTTACGTATCCCTTAATCGAGATTTGATTTTTGGTTCGGATTGGGTTTTTGATTAAAAACCCAAATCGATATTTCCCAAGGACGAAGTTTGGGTAGTTAAAGTATTTACGTGCGATCGTACGAGAGGTGCGCCACGATTCAAACAAATTCTGAACGATTGTTCGATTGAGGGAATTTCTAGACAAATGCGAGAGATTTCGGTTTGTCTAGAATCGATTACGAGTTCGGTTATAAATGCTGTTTCGTTCGAGGAAGGGTAGTGGGTGAATCCGAAATCGTGGATTGATCCTTTAATCCTCTTTTTTGTTCAATTCGTGTTATTTCGTTTTGTCTCGTTACTTCGTCTTTAATATTATTCTGAATCAAAAAAAGCCCCCATTTATCATCACTATTTTATTGCTGTGCGAATTGAACCGACTGCAAATTCGTTGGGAAACGACCCAGGTTACATTATACTGCAAATCCTTTTCTAATCTAGTTATTTTGGGAGATTACGGCAAATTTCTGTCAATAGTCGATAGGGTTAATGGGGATAACAATGGTGAGGTCTCTGGTTTGTGTATCGGGATGGAGGGTGTTATATGAACACCTTTATCCTACGAATTTACATACTCAGATGCTAACAGTCTATCAAAGAACTAAGACAAATCAAGGATCAAACATGGGCTAGCATACATGCACACTAGAATAATCTTTGTTTAAATGGCTAGCATACATGGCTAAATTGACAGAAACAGAGGGGCAAATTCTTTGTTTAAAAAGTAATCTTTGAATTTTGCAGCAGCCTCAGTCGACAAAATGGAAGCAGTAGAAGCAAACCCATTTGAAGGAGTGGGATGATTGTAGATTTCTTCGATGGCATTGGCTATAACAGGAGGCTCTTCCTCGGGTTGGGCAGCAGTAGATGCTTGCCCCATTGCTTTGCCTTGTGACTCAGGAACACCCTTCGATTTCTTCAGCTTGGGAGGCTTAGAGGTTTCAGAAGCCTTCTTCTTTCCCTTTCCCTCAACTTGTTCAGGTTCATGGCGCTTATAAGAGCGAGTCTCCAGGTTTCCTTGAACGAAACTCCTTTCGTTTTGGGCAAAGAGGCAGGGACACCTTTTGACTTAGGAGAAGATTCAGGGATATTCTAACCAATGCCCTTGATTGACCGATCGACTCCATAGTGATAGCATTTTGGTGTCGATTTCATTCTCCTAAGACGCTTAAGAGGAGTAGACGTAGGAGAGGGTTTGCTTTCAGGATTGTCTTCATCGTGATTCGTGAGTTGGATTTGGGGGTTCATTCGAGGCCATGTAGGGTTTTGAGAGAGGGGTTTGGTCGAGAAAGATGAGAATCAGAGAGATGAGACAAAATGCTAGGGCAAAACTTGAGTTTTGATGAAGTGTAGACGAACAGGCACAGTGATACACATTTAAATAGACGCGACAAACTCGAGTTTTCACTAATAAACTCAAGTTTTGATGAATGTTTACTAACCTAGACTTCAAAGGTGTATGGTGAACCTTTGAACTTCCGCGACAAAACTCGAGTTTTAAACTTACCAACTCGAGTTTTCACTTCACTTTAACTAAGGTTGCTCTATGTCTGATGGAAACTCAAGTTTCTCACTTAATGACTCGAGTTTTGATCTTCTCCAAAACCAAGGGTTGCTCTCTGACCTCGACAAACTCGAGTTTTGTTTTCAAAACTCGAGTTTGCTTCTTTTGACAGTAAACATCAGTATTTCAAGCATCCTAAAGAAATCACAACTAGATACTCCGATGCTTAAGTTAGTAACTGACAATCATCAAAACCATAACTAAAACCATAACTAACATTTAGTAAGAGATACTTACATCTCATTGGGATTTACCATTCCCAATTCTCTTCTTATGAAACTGAATTGTTCCTTAGCCAATGGTTTGGTGAAGATGTCAGCAAGTTGAAGATGAGTTGGGATGAACATAACCTTGACATCCTTCTTCTGAACATGATGCCTTATGAAGTGATGTCTCACATCAATATGCTTGGTTCGAATATGTTGCACTGGATTCTTAGCCAAGCTTATTGTGCTAGTGTTGTCACACAATATTGGGGTCTCCTTCAGGTTGATTCCCAAGTCAGATAGTTATTGCTTGAGCCATAGGACTTGAGCACAACAACTTGAGGCAGCCACATATTCAGCTTCAGTAGAGGATATAGCCACACTTGTTTGCTTCTTGCTGAACTAGGAGACAAGTGAGCCACCAAGAAATTGACATTGGCCACTTGTGTTCTTCCTATCCGTCTTGTATCCGGCATGATCCGAATCTGAATATGCCACTAGATGTTCAGGTTGACCTTTGGGAAACCACAAGCCAAGGGTCCTTGTGTCAGCAAGGTATCTGAAGATTCTCTTCACATTCTCAGCATGAGACTCCTTGGGAGCAGATTGAAACCTTGCACACATCCCCACACTGAATTGAATGTCAGGGCAACTTGCAGTTAGGTAGAGCAATGATCCAATCATTCCTCCATATCTTGTGATATTGAAGTCCTTGCCCTCTTCATCAGCATCCAATGAAGTGGTTGAGCTCATTGGAGTATCAGCTCCATTGCATTTATCCATCCCAAACTTCTTGATTCATCGAGATACTTGGTCGAGATATGAAGATTCCATCCTTCTTTTGCTTGATTTGCGAGACCAAGGAAATAATTGAGTTCTCCCATCATGGACATCTCAAATTCTCCCTGCATATTCTTAGCAAACTCTTCATTTTCCTTAGGATCAAACTTTCCTAAGTTATCCTTACCATTATTGTGGATGAAACACTTGCAGCTAAAAACATGCAAATGAGCAAAATTTGGCTTTCTTCCTTTGTACAGCTCATAGGGAGTTTTGTTCAACTTCTTCTGGAGGTATTCCCCATTCGAGATGTAGCAAGCCGTACTCATTGCATCAGCCCAGAAAACTTAAGAAGTGTTGTTTTCATTCAGCATAGCTCTTGCCATCTCGGTGAGAACTCAATTCTTTCTCTCCAAAATACCATTTTAAAGGGAGTCCTTAGGGCTGAGAAGTTGTGATCTATTCCCATGTTGTCACAAAACTCTACTAATGCATGATTTTCGAATTCTCCTCCATGATTAGTCTGAATTCTTGAAATAGAGAAACCTTTCTCGTTTTGGATCTTCTTGGCAAAAACAACAAACTGATCAAATGTTTCATCTTTAGAGGATAAAAATATAGTCCAAGCAAATCTAGAAAAATCATCAACTATGACCAAAGTATAAAGATTGCCAAAAAGGCTTTTCACTCTAGCTGGTCCAACTAGATCCACATGAAGTAATTGAAGTGGTCTATTAGTTGAAATTTCATTTTTAGATTTGAAAGAAGATTTGGTCTGTTTCCCTTTTTGACAAGCATCACAAATCATGTCATTTTTAAAAACGAAGTTTTGGTACACCAATTACCAAATCCTTTTTAAGTAATTTGTCAAGTTGAATCATATTGACATAAGCTAATCGCTTGTGCCATAGCCAACTTTCATCCAAATTACAAACAAAACATTTTTCAGAAATAAAACCTTTCTAGAGAGATTAAGTGTATAACAATTACCTTCTCTAGGGGCCCTGAATAAGGCTTTTTTTTTTTATGTTTTCTAAAGAGAGAACATCCTTACTCACAATCAAGCACTCCTCAGAATCAAAAATAACTAAGTTACCTTTGTCAGTGCTTTGGCTTACAGTGAGGAGATTGTGGCAAAGTCCTTCCACAAGATAGACATCTTTGATTTGTGGTCCTTCATTGTTTCCAATTTCACCAATGCCAGCAATCTTTCCAGATTGATTTCCACCAAATGTCACCTTGCCACCATCCTTGGGCTTGATTGAGGCAAATTTGGATTGGTCTCCCGTTATATGTCTAGAGCATCCACTATCAATGTACCACTTGTTGGATTTTGATGCTCTTAGACAAACCTGCAAAACACAACAAATCAAGTCTTAGGTACCCATGTTTTCTTGGGTCCTTTGGGGTTAGTTTGTGTCTTAGGAACCTTGTAAGATCCCTTAAGCAACCATTGATAATTTCCTATAGGTTTACTATTTCTTTCCTTTTTATGAAAACAAGATGAAGTAGTATGACCTTTACGATTGCAGTAATTGCAATGAGCAAAATGATTTGAAGAATGAATAGATTTTCAAAAATAGTTCATATAAGATTCTTCTCTAAATTTATTTTTGCCTTTCTTTTTATCAAAGTCAAGTTTGTAACCAATTCCTGATCTGTCATTTATAAATCTTTGCTGTTTTGAAATGACATTGAGCATTTCACTACCTTTAGTGAATTTCTCAAGTGCCTTTGTGAGGTGTGAATTCTTTTTCTCTAAATCAAGACAATCCTCACAAATAATATTTTCGCAAGAAAGATTTTTGACTTGTAGTTCAAGAGTCACATTCTTCTTTTTCAAAAAAAAAATATTTTTCAGCAAGCTTTTCAAATTCAGATTGCACAACAATATATTTAGCAAATAATCCATTTTAAGATGGTTTCGAATCATATACCTCATCATTGTTGTCATGTTGCTCTTCCTCTTCAGCAACTAAATAGATATTGGCTTTTTCTTCCTTATTAGCTTCATCTTCATCAGATGAGCTATCTCCCCATATAGCTGAGACATAGGCTTTCTTCTTGTATTTATTGAGCTTCTTTTCTTTGTCCTTGTTCTTTAGCTGGGGGCATTTTGACTTGATGTGGCCAAGCTTTTCACATTCGTAGCAAATAATTGGCTTCTTTGCCTCAAGGCTAGAGCTATCCTTGTGAAACTTCATGTAACCTTGGTCCTTCTTATAGAATTTATTGAATCTCCGGACCATCATGCCTAGCTCTTCATCTTCATCTTCTTCATCATCGTCATCTGACTCCTTAGCTTCCTTGACAGCTTTGAGGGCAATTCCCTTGTTCTTGACATATGCTTTATCAAGTCCCTTTTTGAACTTTAGCTTTGCCTCATATTCAGAAAGGTTGCTAAAGAGAGCTGCTACAGATGCCATTGATTCTCCACGAGCTTCTTCAACAGCAGTAACCTTGGCTTCCCATTCCTTGTTGAAGATATTGAGAATTTTCCTAACTTGGACAGGTTGCTCATACTCTTTGCCCAATGCAGCAAGCTGGTTGATCAGATGAGTGAACCTTAGCTGGAATTCGCTAATGGATTCATCAGGCTTCATAGGAAGAAGATCATACTCAGTCATGAGGGTATTGACTCTATTCTGCTTGACTCCAATTGTTCCCTCATGAGCTATTGCCTGTGCATCTTCCATAGCTTTAGCAGAGGTTAATGTGTATATATGGAAATACTCTTGTTGACTCAGAGCACTTTGCAGCAACAGAACAGCTTTACTATTGAGTGTGATATTTCTTCTGTCATTATCATCATAGTCTTCTTCAGGCTTTGGTTCTCAGAGGCCATTTATGAGAACATTTGGATTGTAGTCTCCTCTCACGAACACTCTCCAGAGACCATGTTCTATGGCCATCATAGAGACTTTGAACTTGGCTTTCCAGAAGGAATAATGCTCTTCATTGAATTGATCGATGCTCCATAAGGTAGAATACCAGCCATAGTGATCATTCTCAAGATGTTAAGCTCTTTAGAGAAGACCTTGCTCTGATACCAAATTAAAGTGGAGCAAATCACCAAGGGGGGTGAATTGGGGATTTTAAAAATTCTTTTCTAAAGCTTTGTTTTAGTGTACTGAAAATAGGGTATAACAGAGTAGGAGAAGGAGAAGCAAGAAACAAGGAATTTATACTGGTTTGGTCCAACCTCTTGACCTACGTACAGTCGCCAGACACTCTGGGATTTCACTATCTCAATTGATTACACACTCTGTAACTCTAGAGTAATTCTCTCACTAGAACTTACTCCCCCTTACAAGTTGCAATCAATAACCCAATCTCCAAGTCCCCTGACTTGAGATTCTTACAATAAATGATTTACAGTAAATGAACTCTCTCTAAGATTGAATAAAGATAAATACTGAAGATCAATGTATCAAAAGATACTTTCGAAGTGAAAACTAAAAAAGTAGTTGGTAAACTTGAATGCAATTCGTTTTTAGCAGATTGGTTGTTGAGAAGAATTGAATGATGCTCTATATACACTAAGAGATCATTAAATGACTGTTGAAATCCCTAATGTAACCGTTGGAGACATTTAGAAAGGATTAGGATGAGCTTAGGTCTTCTTCTCTCTCTACACTTTGGTTAATCCAGTTGCACAGATGTTTATGCTTGACTTCTTGACTTTTAATTCGTTGGAAGAGTAGTTACTGGATATGTAAAGGAAACATTAATCCCTTTGCAACATGTGTAGAATAATTGTCCAAAAGGATGCAAGTTTTTCTGAACTTTGCATTTAATGTGCTGACATCACTTTTTGCTTTTGTTCAAATCTTCATTTAATATTCTCTAAACCATCTAAAACTCATTAGCAAACTGATTAAACATATCTGGAAATAGTAATGAGTGATGATAAAAAGTATTAAGATCAAATGGAAGATTTCACAAATTCGAGCAACTTGATTTTCAAACTCAGCGACACAAACTCGAGTTTGTTTATTGACAGAGATTTGTCGTAATCTCTCAAAATAACCAGATTAGAAAAGGATTTGCGATAATGTAACCTGGGTCGTTTCCCAACGACTGCAGATCGGTTCAATTCGAACAAAGAATAAAACAAGTAAAAAATTGGGGGTTTTGATTCAAAGAGAATAAAAATGAAATAACATAACAGAACGAAGTAAACACAGTTAAACGGATAAACGAAGATTAACCCAGGATTTCGAATTCCACCACTTCCCTTCCTCGGACGAAAACAACATTATAACCGAACTCGTGATCGACTGCGGTAAACCGAAATCTCTCGCATTTGCCCGAGAATTCCCTCAACTGAACAATCGTCCGGAATTTATTCGAATCGGTGGCGTATCTCATCGTACGATCGTACAATGATACTTTAACCTAGTTCGAACTACGTCCTTGGGAAATGTCGATCTCGGGCGTTAAATCTAACACCCAATCCGAAAATAAATCGAATCCGAAATTACAAAACAAACGAATTTGTTACCGTTAAGAACGAGTCCTCCGGATAGTGGAATCCTCAATCCATGGGTCAATCACGGTAGCTTAGCTAGTCATGATTATGCAGAACGAAAATCGAACGAAATGAAGAAGTTCATCATGAACATGAAGAACACGATGAACAGAGGAAGAACAGAGATGAGAGAAAATAAAACTTCGTATTTGATTCAAAACTATCTAAAAACATGAATGAGAATGTGTTTGTGGCTGCTGCCTCACTTAACCTAAAATGGCAAAACGAAATGGGGCTCCAATCCACAAGTCGGGCCCGAACGAAAATAAAATAAAATGGGCTTTAATTACAAAATTCGAGCCCAAAAATACATATGACTTCGGCTCCAAAATCAACCGCCCTCTTGTCCGAATTTGCTCTTCATGTCTTCATAACAATTGTAGCTCTCTGAATCATCTGAAATATGAGACAAAAATGAGGCAAATCCGATGTTTGGTTCAAGAGTTATGGTAAAAATGGTGAAGCAATGTAAAACTGGAATTTATTATTAAATAATGGCTAAAATATAATAAAAGGCCCAAGGCCCAAATAAGTACAAAAGCCATTATATATTAGCTAAAGAGTCCTAAATTATAAATCAAGAGACAAAAAGTAGTGTATGAAATATTCAATTATCATTTATCCAAACTGGAGTTTGTAACTATGCTCAGAAGCCAAACTCGAGTTTCCAAATCATAACTCGAGTTTTCTTCTTACAGAGAAGAATGTCGTGTTTTGAGTTTAAAACCACATTTTGAAGCATAGAGAAAAACTCGAGTTGATTAATGACAAACTCGAGTTTTGAACTTTTATAGTGAAAACATGTTTAAGTCCAAAAGCTCAAAACTGGAGTTTCCAAATGTAAACTCGAGTTTTCAAAACACTGAAATGAGCAACGCTCTCTGCTTGACCGAAACTCGAGTTTCCAAATCCTAAACTCGAGTTTTCATTTAAAGTTGAAAACCTTTGAAGATCTACGCATTGAAAACTAGAGTTTTCAATACTAACTGGAGTTTTCTCAGAGAGGTTAAAACATGAAAGCTCTCTGTCAAGCCTAAACTCGAGTTTTCTTAAAACTTTGGAAAACTTGAAAATTCTTGGCTAAGTGCAAACTAGAGTTTTCATATCAAAACTGGAGTTTTCTTTGGCTTAAAAACATTGGAGGCTCTCTGTATGCCCAAAACTCGAGTTTTCAAATGCAAACTGGAGTTTTGTTTACTTTAGAAAATGTTGGAGAGTCTCTGTATGGTGCAAACTCGAGTTTGTCTCAATGTGAAAAACTTATGTGCTCTCTGTATGTCAGAAACTCGAGTTTGCCTATGCAAACTAGAGTTTTCTCAGTTTATTAAAATTGAGCTACTCTCTGTCAAGTCCAAAACTCGAGTTTTGCATCCAAAACTCGAGTTTGTCTTTGACACTAAGTTTTTCAACTTACCAAAGACAAACTTCAGCTTATGTTTACAGTTGTCAGTTATCATCAAAACACATAGAAAACTAACAAAATTTGGACAAGAGGGCGGTCGATTTGGAGCCAAAGTCAGATGTATATTTTTGGATTTTATTTGGGCTTGAACTTTGTAATTAAAGTCCACTTTTATTTTATTTCCGTTTTGGGCTGAACCATTGGAGCCTATTTCCATTTTAGGTTAACTTTAAGTCAGATGGTGGCTACAACACTATTCATTCACGTTTTTGAATGTTTTGGATTAAATACAGAAGTTTTAA
The DNA here is from genome assembly GCA_019022655.1 of Acacia acuminata. NCBI lineage: Eukaryota > Viridiplantae > Streptophyta > Magnoliopsida > Fabales > Fabaceae > Acacia > Acacia acuminata. The sequence continues at coordinate 383,439 of JAFJYI010000177.1, read as the reverse complement.
AATCTCTCAAATGTTCTTCGCGTTCTTCGTGTTCTTCATTTTTTCCAGCCATGCTCGGTTAAACTTATGTGATTAACCCAATGTTGAGGATTACATGATTCATCCGAGAGATCTTATGCTTAATCGATAACTTTACTCGTTTCTATTTTCTTCTTATCGGATTCGATTTAAGGAATAGTTCGAATATTAGATTTAATATTCGGTTTGGTTCATCCCAAGGACTGAGTTCGAACTAGGTTTCAGTGTTACTCGTGATCGCACGGTGAGACGCCACTATTCGAGACAGATGCTAGGCGATTGTCTAGTCGAGGAATTTTCTGGACGAACGTAGAGATTTCGGTTTGTCCAGAACCAAGCACGAGTTTGTTCATATTTCGTTCAATGATGAAAGTCTCTGGAATCTAAATGTTGGGTTGATCGATTTTAGTCTGTTTCTATTTATTGTGTTCTGTCTCTGTTTATTTTCGTTTTTAATCTATTTGAACCAAAACCCCCCCCCCCCATTTTTATTGTTTCTGTTCACTATTACTGTACAATCAAACCCATTGTGAATTCGTTGGGAAAACGATCCAGGTTCCCTATTACTGCAAATCTTTTATTGAATCTGGTTATTTTGAGGGATACGGAAAATCTCTTTCAAGAAACTAATTAAGGAAGGAAATCCTTATATGGTATTAAGGATTAATTTTCAACACCTATATAATGTTTGCAATTAAATGAGCAAAGGACCAAGTTGCAAACAAAAGCCTTGTAAGGGGACAAAATAGGCTCAAAGAGGTTATTTTTTCAATGGACCCCACAACACCCTCTTACTCTCTCAAACACAAGACACAAGTACCCACATCCCTCACCCATTTTCTCATTTTTAGGCAGCATGCTCATTAGGCCATACTCATACTTACTCCTCTCATCCAAAACACAACACATACGAACTCCTCTCATTCCCTCATTTGTCCAATCCATTCAGCCAAGACATTGGAGAAATAGAGAGAGAGTTAGGTGTTGAGACATAAAAGAGAGATGGAGAGAGAGTGAGAAGCCAAGACACAGTTCAAGAAAGCCAATAGAAGGAAACCGTCAAAGAAAAGGAAGAATGTGACCGGAACTCACATGCAATGCCGTATCTAGACTAAGGTAAGGATCCAAATCACTATTCTACCTTTAGTTTCATTGTTTGATTGATCATTCGAGAGTGATTAGGGCCTAGAAATTATATTTTGGACACATGAAGCAAAACAAATTAGCAAAGCCATAGAATCAATATCTAGATAATAGGCTAAGCTTGTTTTGATCAGCTCATGGCTTGCATGTCAGTTTAAAGGCATGATTTGAGGTTCTTTGGCTATGCATGTGACTCACAAAAATTGAGCATTCAATATGGGTTTAAAGGTGTCTGAATCCTGGAGTTTTAAGCCACGGTTTGAGGGTGTATGTCTTCCATTTCATCTCTGTTTCTAGTCCGAAAAACAGAAGGTCACATGCATGTCGATTTCAAGAGCTATAGTAAACCTCCGAAGTTTTAAAATGAGTCCTAGATCATGTTAATTGGAGGTCTATAACCCAAGTTATGAATTTTCCAAGTTAAACAAGGAAATCTAGAAAGATATGTTTCTCCAGATTTGAGTTTCATATTCGTGTGAGGATTTGACAAAGAGAATGACTTTGTATTTCTATGAAATTTTTCATCATTATTGGACTATGTCTTTAGGCTATAAGACCCGATGGAGCTGTAAGACCCGAGGTGCATTCAACATGAACCTTGGAGTGTATGTCTTAAAGTTGTAAGACCTGATGATCAGACTATTTGTCTTAAGGCCTGATTATTGGACTGTGTGTTTAGAGGTCGTAAGACCTAATCATTGGACTATATGTCCAAAGGTTGTAAGACCTGTTATGCAATAAGGTAAAATTGAGCTGTGTTCACATGATTTATAATGATTGTTGCATTATGAATATGCATATTTGTCGATTATGTTGATCTGCTTATTTGATGGCTAGTTTTGCATGATTTGTGAACTTGCATATGTTATGAGTGTTTGTTGTTACTACTAGGATTCTCAAGAATCGCACCCCTTTCCTTAAAATCACATACAGAAAAGGCAAAGTGCTCAAAAGGCAACGACATGGTCATCGTTAATAACTGAGAAGGTGGAGGAGCTGGATAGTGTAGATTCTTTTTGTCACTTTCTATATAATATTTCCCTTATGATGAGATATTCTTTTGAATTATCCAAGTGTGGCTAATGTGATGTATATACATATATAGATACATATGACCTCATAGTAGTAGAAACCCACATATATATTATGCTTATCTTGTTGCAAGGATAAGCATATATGATATGAGCCCATAACGTGATGAATGATTAAGCAGAGAGTAGAGCACTAGGTTAAATTTAATAATAATGAAGTACTATGATAATACTAAACATGGATTAAGGAGTGATCGATTTTTCATGAAGAGTTTGAACCATTGATAAAATGTTTTCAAAAGTTTTAAATTTTTCAGAAAATCTCATTCGAATCACATGATCAAATCTTGTGTTTGGGTTGAGTTTTTGAACTCTTTATAAAAATTTTCGTTTCCCAAGTCCAAACAGGGCTTAGTGGTTTAAAATCATTGTTAAATAATACATCTAACTAGTGTAAAGGCAAAGCCTTATACTGGTATAGAGCCTGAGGCATTAATCAAGTTTTAGGCAAGGTGTCACATTGTTCTGGGCTTAGAACAGAGTAGTGTTATAATCATGCTAATTGTGCATGAGAACATGTAAGTTTCCCTGCATGAGATTATTTTCCTTTGCAATGTGCGCCAGTTAATTATTCATTCAATTTATGTATGATGTATGGGCATCATTAATGATACAGCGTTGTAAGGTGTTATTCTCTATGGCTTATTTTTCATGCTTAGTTGTTATCTTGCATAATTAACATGAATAAATCTATTGCTATTGAGATTTCCCAAATCTTACCCTTTCTTCCTTGCTATACAATAAGGACAGGTGCTTTTAAGGGCATGACATAGTGATTGGTGGACACTTACGGTGATTGAAGCTGAGGAAGTTTAACTTTTGTTATTTAGTCAAGTTTATGACTTTATGTTTGTATACTCTTTACACTACTAAAAAAAGAGTTTTTTACTTCCCTAAAAGACGCCCTTTTTTTAGAAGGGAAGTAAAATATAAAGGCGGTGACATTTTTGTAATTATGTGGAGTAAATTTGACATATTAGGCATCCCTTCTATAATTGGGATGCATAATGTGGACTTTAGGCGTCTGAATTTTAATTTAAGACGCCTAAAGTGGACTTCAGGCATCCTAATTTAAAAAAAGATGCCAAAGGAAGAGGAATTTTGCAATATAGGTGGGAAAAACAATATTTTTGGCGTCTAAAAGCAGTACTTTTGCATCCTAAAATAAATTTAAGACACAAAAAGCAACGCCCTTACTAACTCCTCGCTCATTTTCACTTGGTTTATTCATCACTATCGTATTCACACGGAGCAATTTATTTGGTTCATTTGTAGGAAAGAAGAGGAATCCTACAAAACACGATCTGCCTCACTCAAACCTTCTCCACCCTACCTGCATTCACTCTCTCAACACATCGTTGCGTCGCTCATTCAGCAATGACAGTTTGACCATTGACGAAGGTTTTACGACAGCATCGACTCCAGTCCTTAGCAACAACATCATCCAGGTGCTTCGAGGATTCTAGATGGTGGTGGCTCCATCTAGGTTCGACCACAAGTAAAGGAGATCTACAATCTCGTGAGGCATCGGCAACGCAGATCTACAGGCCTAGTGACAGAGATCAATCAGGACTCGATTGAGTCTATCGATCTAGTTGCAACGCCGTCAATCTTCAGGTTCCAGGTTGCCCTCGATCTATATTGTGATATGGATTTTTTTTTTCTTTTGCATTTCTTCTGATTGTTAGTTCTAAAATTTTGGATCTGTTAGTCTTATTTTAGTCGATCTGTACCGTGATCTTTAGGTTTTTGTTTGCTGGTGAGGAGGTTCTTTTTTGTTTTTTTTAAAGCAATATAGCATCCTAAATTTTTTAGAAGGCCATAAGTCTTCACCTTGGTGTCCTAAATTTTTAGAACACTGTAAGTCTTCACTTTCTACGTCTCCTATATAGGCATCCCCAAAGAAAAGGGCGTAGGAAGGCTTAAGGAAAGGAAGTTATAAATCTTTTTTCTAGTAGTGTTAGATGATGTGTTATGTAATATATAGATACAATATTTATATTTTGGCATGTAAGTACCGAGAATAAGGAGGAGAGCCAAGGCTATAATAGCCTTAGGGTTAGTGTTATCTGCTATGATGGGAAGAGTGCCGTTTTTTTTTTTTTTTATAAATAAAAGTTTTGGAGGGGTTCGACATCAGTCCCCCATCAAGGCCAGGGCACGGCCCCGGGCTCTATGAGCACTTACTGGGGACTTACGAGATCGCCTACCAAAGGAGTCCCAGCGACGGCAGAGGGGATCGAACCCACGACAGAAGAGTGATGTTAATAGTTGTAGTTATAACACATGCTTAGTCAAGGACGCAGTAATAACCTTTTTTATATATATATCAGGGCAATTGTATGAGTGAGGCGCTAAAATGTTTACATGCCAAAGCTACAAGTTCTAAGTTCTTTTAAAAAAGGGCAAGTATATAGTTTAGTGCTTTGATCAGATAGTTTTAAAATTTATATGCTTATGATATAAGACCTTACTAGTATAATTTAAGGGGTCAAGTGAATTAGACGGAACCCAGGTCTTATTTGTTTATCAAAAGTTTCCCAAAGAGTTTTAATCAGGAATGCGCCATTGAATTTGGACACTATAATAGTTAGTATTGGATTTTATTTTTTTCAAGTTTTAGAAAGTCCATTCCTTTCAGATGATTCGCTAAATTGTTAAGAAAAGTTTTAAAAGTTCAGCTTCCCAGGATACAAATGAATCTTTAGTGATTTACAACCAGGTAAACACTTCTAATAGACTGTCCTAGAGTACGGTGTTACAAATTAACTTTTGTCATTTGCGTAAGTAAATTAAGCGTGATATATAAATAACAACAGAGTAAGTATTCAATTAAATGAACGGATGAAATATGCCATTGCCAACTATATATTAGTTTGACGAGGACAAATAATTTAAGAAAGATGGATTAATTTTAAAAACATTAACTATTATAAAAAAATGTATTGAAGGTGATCTTTTTGTTAACAATCTATCTAAAAGCTTGGTGGTTGATAGAGTACAATATTATTGTGCAATCCAATAATCGATTCCACCTAATGAGATAAGACTAGTTGTTATAACTATTTTAACCAAGTTTCTTAATTTGTGTAAATAAATAAAAAGTGATATATAAATAAGAACAGAATGAGAATTTAATTAAATCAACGGAAGAAATATGCTAACTATTTATATGTTGTATATATTGGTCTGATGACGACAAACCTAAGGTGTACTTTAATTTTGTCGTTTAAATATTGCGCAGATCCTTCATATTTTATAAGGGGTACCAAGAAACAATATATGACTTGTTACAGGAAATATATATCCCCAGAAATTATTTAAATTAAATAGTCGCAAAAGACACTCCTTTTGAATTTTGTTTCAGACAAGATTAGATTTTCCATATATACTCTTCTTATTTGTTCGATTAGCTTGCTCGAAACTTTTCTTTTGGTGATGCTTTAACAGCTTCATGCATAATTCGCTGTCTTCTTGTCGAAGATTTTGAGGGTCACTACTTGTTAGAGTCCTGAATCACTCACTGATGCTTTGACGCTAAATTATATATGAAATGACATGGGGTGTGTGTGTGTGTAAGAAATCTTTCCACTTGCAATGTCAATGGAGAGCATCAAAATGGCTTCATTTTTATATAATTCTTAAAAATAACTCTAAAATTAAGTTTTTAAAATAACTTAATTGTCCTTGGAAAAATTACTTGTCAGTTGTCACTGTCTTGATTATCATTGTTATTTGGTAAGGTAAACTTGTTATTTGTTAAACTATTGTTATCATTATTGAACAAGAAATTTTACTAAAATTAGATAGTTTTCACTGCCTTAATTTTTATAGTTATTTGATAAGTTATAATTGTCAGAAGTTAAACTATTATTTTCATTTTGTTTTTTATATTAAGGATATTGAGATAATTTCATATAATTGCATTAATTACGGACCAGTCTTCAAAAACTTAACAGTAATTAGACTATTTTTGGGTTAAAATTGGTTTTTTCTGTTTTTTTTTTTTTTTTTTTTGGCTATGTAAATCAAGAGTAAGATATTATTACCTTTTGAAGGTTGGATTGGATCCTCTTAATTTCTCTCTCTGTTTCCTCTTAGAATATAATCTTATCTCCACCTCTAAATTAAAAATTTGAGTGTTCTTATTTAATATTTTATAACATATTACTATAATATTATAGACAAATAAATTTAAATCGTTAAAATATGATTTGAACAATTCATAACTGAAATATATAAAACAATTAATTTATATAACATTAAATAGTTTTACAATTAAAATATTAAATTCACACCATTATAAAATTCAGGGAAGAAAAATGGAGAAAAAAAAAAAAAAAAACACACACACAAGATCTTGAGAGGATTTGCTTGAATGAAAGAACCACTCATGATTCGGCCCCATGTTTTGCTTTTTCCTTTACTTTTACTTTTTACCTTTATCCAGATAATATGGGAATTTGCTTTTATAATAAATAATTGTATCTTTTTATATCACTCTTGTATCAAAGGTTTGACTATCAATGTGGACCGCACAAAATGTCAATATAATTCTTTTTGCAAAAAAAAAAAAAAAAGGAAACCCCAAATTAAAGGATGGTGGTTATTTTCTCCTTTATTAGTATTAGTAAGTTGGGTGAGAAACGTATAGCTTCTATTCTAGATAGGAATCAATCTTCCTGGCGTAAGATTAAGTTTATCATATTGCATATGCACCACCAACAATGAGTGAGAATTAAATACAACTGAAAGTTATGATTATATACATAAGATATGAACAAAACATGCCAGAGCAAATTGAGTCAGAGGCCTCAAACTACATTAAACTTCATAATTTCCTGTGTGGAGAACTTATTTTAAATTTTGAGTTTTGGATGGATACATCAAACTTTAGGGTGAATACCATTGTTAGTCCTTATATTTTAATCAAATTTTGGTTTGGTTGATGTAGTTTCAAATCGTTAGTTTTTGTCCCTATAGTTTCAAAAGGATTTAGTCAAAGTTAATTAACAAATACTCTCTATACTTTTAGGGAGTTTTAGTTTTAGTCCTTATAATTTGAACAACTATCTTTATAAAATTATAGGGACAAAAACCATCAATTTGAAACTATAAGAGTCAAAACTAAAATTCGATCAAATTGTAACGACCAACAATGATATTTACCATAACCTAAACTTTATGAAAATAAAATCCCTATCATATTATACTGTGTACCTCGTGAATGCGTAAGTTAGATAACTAATGTAAAGATTAAAAATATTAATTAAGTTTTCAGCCAAAAGCAAGTAGTTAAGTTATTTATAACGGGGGGTTAGCACAAGTAATAAATGACTTGTATCGTTTAAGTAAGGTCTCAAGTTCAAGTATTGTGAATGTAGAAAAGCTCCATTGGGAGACCCTCCCACCATAGCCAGGTGTGTGGCGTGAGTCAGATCCAAATTAATTAAAGCGAAGCTCTCGATACCGGATAGGCAACAACAACAAAAAAAAAAAAGTTATTTATTTATAAAAATCAGTATTGCTTTTCTTAAAATATCAAACGCATACACTAACTACTAAGTTTAGAGGAAGAAAGTCGTGTTTTATGAAATATCTAACAGATTAAAAGTAGGGAGGTCCTTTTTTTTATGTTAAAGTGTAAAAATACATATGCACTTTTCCCATATCAAGCATCTGGAATCATATACATTACTTGGATGTTAAAATACTCTTAAACATCTCCAAATGGAGTGAATTGTTAAGTACGGTAAAAGTCTATTAACTTTTGATTTTCTTGCCTCACAATATCTTTTTAGATAGGATGAATGGGCAAAAATACCTTTTAATTTATCAAAAATGCTTCCAACACCATATTAAAATCTTACAAAAGAATCCAAAAATGGCACAACCGTTAACTACCTACAACGTCCGTTATCTTTTTTTGTTGTGGATCTCAGTAGTACTGTCCAGCTGTCCCCCTACCCTCATCTTTTACTGTTTAACCTTCTCTCTCTTCCCTCTTCCTTTTTTTGTTTTTGTTTTTGTTTTTGTTTTTGGGTTAAAGGTCATTTTTGCCACGTAAGTATTGCTAATAGAGCGCCCAGCACCCGAAAGTTTTTCGGGTACCAAATTTGCCCCGAAAGTATGAAAAAGGTACCAAATTTTCCCTGGAAGTATGAAAAAGGTAGCAAATTTTCCCCTCCGTTAATTTTGACCGTTAAGTTTGACTAACTGTCCACGTGGCATGCCACCTCATGACACGTGGCATGCCACCTCATCAACCAATAAGAGTTAAGTATCATTTTTGTCCTGGAAGTTTTCATTAAGGAGCAATTTTGCCCCGGAAGTTTTCATTGAAGAGCAATTTTACCCCAGAAGTTTACAAAATGTATCAATTTTGCCCTTCTAAATCAGTCAAAAACCACACATGTCATGTCTTGAAAAGGTCGAACTTGGAATCCTTGAGATGTTGAGCTCAAGGACGAATTTTTGAAGCCGAACGGTCACGGGAAGCACCACTTATGATTTAAACAAATGATCGGTCTATACAAACGTAAGTGATGCTTCCTCCGGGTTTTGTGACGGACCTTTCGGTCCCCGTGACCGGTTCGACTTCACAAATTCCGCGCCTTGAGCCCAACATCTCAAGGATCTCCTTCTCTGACTCCAAGTTCGACCTTTTCAAGGCATTACATATGTGGTCTTTGACTGATTTAATAGTCAAATTTAATATTGGGAGAAATAAGGGCAAAATTGCTACTTTTGTAAACTTCCTGGCAAAATTGCTCCTTAATGAAAACTTCCGGGGCAAAAATGATACTTTTGATTGATGAGGTGGCATGCCACGTGTGATGAGGTGGCATGCCACGTGTGATGAGGTAGCATGTCGCCTCACATTTTAACGATCTACGTGAACTTCCATCACTTTTGGATAAATTTGATACCTTTTCAATACTTCCAGGGCAAATTTGGTACCCGAAAAACTTCTGGGTACTGGGCGCTCCATTAGCAATACTTCCATGGCAAAAATGATCTTTAACCCTTTGTTTTTTTGGGGATTACATAAGGCAAGCTAAGAAATTAAAAAAAATCAAACCTACATCATGTTGGGATAGAAGTTGATCCCTCCTCAGTAGCGCGAGCATCCTTCATCCTTCAAAACTTGTGAACTCCACGTCCTGGTAATGTTGGGTAGGAGTGTGATCTTTAAGGCCCCGTTTGGTTCAAAGAATTTGGGGAGAGGGAAAGGAACTTTGAGGAGGGAAGGGAACTTAAAGGGAGGGAAAGGAAGATTTAAAAGATGAGGGAAGATGGCTTGAGTTGTTTGGTTGGAAGAAAATGAATGGGTGGTAGTTGGTAAAGATTTAAGAAATGTCTATTTTACCCTCAAAAGAAATTAATTCAAAATAAAAAAGAAAAATATTTTTTTTTTTCCAAAATATATTTTTTAAAAAAATGTCCCCGTTAAGTTCGAACTTCGACCCAAATTTTTTTCGCAAAGTTTGAATTTTCCCGCCAAGTTCGAACTTCCCGCCAAATTTGAATTTCGGGGGTAAATCATCCAAAAATGTGAATAGTAACCGAGGGAACTTGAAAACCCACCAATTTTGGTGGGATCTCAAGTTCCCACATATGAGGAAGAGTGGTGGGCCCGGTGTGGGCCCGGAAGTCGTTCGGAACTTGGCGAACCAAACGGTCATTTTGCATGGGAACTTAATTAAGTTCCCTTCCCTCCCTCCAAGTTCTTTAAACCAAACGGGGCCTAAGTGTTCCATGAGCGTCCCTGACTAAGATGTTAAATAAAAAAAAAAAAAAAAAGAAAGGAAAATATATATACATACACACACACACACACGAAGTAAAAATAATTAAATCTGAAAAACTAAGAAACACCCGGATCAAAAAATGTAGAGACGAGATTGGCATTCAATGGATTGGGAAGGGACTGGAAGCTGATGATATAACAAGAGGACGTGGCAAATTTATGGACATCTCGATATGAGTGTGGGCCCCACCAAAATAAATTAAGAGCCGTTTGACTGTTTGAGGTACTTAACTATTGTTCTAATTTTGCACCATTTTCAATATTCATTGGCATTTTTGTACCCGGAGTTTTAATACGGTGCCAAATGCACTTTTGACAAATTAACATGCATGGGTATACTTAGTGTGCGGCCTACAAAACCAAAAGCTAAGAAATGTTTGTCGCTATTGTTTTCTGTCCCATTTAGAGATGCTCATAGACATTTTTACAACTTAACCTTAACTTAACCCTTTTGTGTTTTTTTTTTTTTTTTTACATAAAAGGACGTTACTTACATACATCCCAAACATTTCATCATTGGAACATTATTTTAAAATTCTATATCACATTATTATGTTACGGTAATGGAATAACCGATTAACTAATGATATAATACTACCTCCAGTACTTAATATAAGAACCACTTTGAACTATAAAGTTGATCTTATATTAAGGACTAGAGATCATATTATTTGTATAAATTTAAAAATTTAAGAAGGTTGGATGCAAGCAGGCTTATCTAATAATAACAAGAATGATTTTTAGTCGTAGCCTACGTAAAATTGCATCGATGGGAGGGAATTGAATTCTTCTAGCTAGCTATCTAGCATGTGAACTTGTCCATTCTCGAAATAACTGAAATATATTCATCAGGGAGCATGATATGATCAAAATTGCATGGTAGGGAAGGCATTGTATTATTCTACACACACAATTTGAATTTAGGCTTTTATCACAGGCGAATCTACTTTAAGATAATGGTTTCTACTTTCACATGAAAACATAATATAGTACGTAAAAGAATACAAATAGCATACTAGCTCTACATGCATGTATATATGCGCGTTTGATGTGTAATGATACAACAATAGTAACCGCAACAAAAGCAATCTTTATTCGACTAAGTGCGGTGGGCTAACTATATAAATCATATGATGTTATTTTGTTTCATCAACAACTAAATCTTTGAACAAATTGTTTACTAAAGAACCTATTCAATAACTTTATTGAGCACCTTGTCGGTCTTCTTCTATCACTTTTTAGAGTCTTATTCATTCTCCTCATCGGTGTCTTCAACATGCCTTCTTTATACATAAATCTATGAACAACCTCAAATAATTTTCTATCTTTTTCTTTCCACTAGAGAACACCTCACCTCTTCGTTGTATATGATCATTATTTTGATTTCTAATTATAAGTGCTCCTTTTCAAAAGAAATTTAATTACGGGAACGAAGTCCAAGATCTACAATTAAATTGATCTTGAGAGATATCACATACAATAATAAACTACTCCCAGAGGTTATAAATGTAGGAGTTCAATAATTAATTTGCACTAATTAAAAATTATTAAGTTGGTTTTCTGTGTAAAAAAAAAAAAACAGTGTGTTGGAAACTACATCTTTTAATTATTTGCATTGGATATTATTCCCTTGATAAATTTTTTTTTTAAAAAATATGTATAATCAATATGGAGAGTTCAGAAAAAAAAATTATCAGTTTGGGAGACAAATTAGGTTGAGATCCTATATTTAGGATTATGATCAAAATAAATCCCTCAACTAGATCTTAAATTTAGAACTAGATCAGCTTGTAGAAACAAACTAAACAAATAGCTACAAGTTTTTTGTTGTAAAATTTATGATGAATTTTGCACTTTTTTTTTTTTCAAAAATCCATTGGAAAATGTTGTGATGCCCTTATTAATTAAATATAGAAATGATGTAAAATGCAAAAATTACCTTGTTTAATCTCTTATAATTGATTCTCATGAAATGCTTTTCGTAAAGGAGAAACTAACGTAAATAATAAAGACAGTACAGAAGATATATAGATGTGTGTGTTAGGATAGGTAAATAATGAGTGATCAGTTTGTGATAAAATTAAAGCTACTTTATATGGACATTGATCCATTTACCTTTTAAAGTGGCTTGCTTAAGAAGATCTTGATGACCAGTGTCACCCGAAACGGAATAAAAAAGTAAGTAAATGTGATGCTTATATGCTAACTTAAAGCATGTTTTGTATATTTTTAAGAAAGGGTTTATATTGGAAATATCACTTCATTCAAATGTTAGAATAAGCCTTCCGTCAAAATAGTGAAAAAAAAAAAAAAAAAAAAAAAAAAAGCCTCCTCCTTTAAAAGAAACATCATTTCAAATACGAACGTGTACTTTATAGTTTAAGACAAATTATTATCTCTTGTTTTATAAAATATATTAGTGTAATTTATTTATTTATGTTTTTATGAATTTTTTTATAAGAAGAAAAATACCAAAATAACCCAAATGTGCAGATCCCAATGACCTAATCACCATAAATATATATGGAGTAGTTTGAAATAAAAGCCTGTAGTGAAATTAACTATATATATATACACACTATTAATTTGAATTATGAAAAATGAAAAAAAAAAAGGAACAGTTAAACAAGTGACAACTTTAATTTAATAAGTGGCAAGAATAACTTCAGCAACGACAACTAATTTTATTGAGGGCAATTAGATTATTTCACCCCTTGTCTTTGGGCTCAACTGGAAAAAGGGTTGGACACTCTCATCAAAGAGAGGGGGCTCAATATATCCTGGAGTTGGTCAAGGCGCTGGGGGAAGCATCTTAACTCCTAGGTGCCTAAGTAAACGCTGAGGATAATAGACGGCTTGCCCTGTCTAACATCGGTATCACCTAAAAGGAAAGGAGATTTCGCTTTGCCCTTAGATCGTGGTTGAACCCAACCTCTTTTCAAAAAATTTTATATATATAAAAAAAAAAGATTATTTCATGAAAAAAAAAACATAATTCCAAATTAGTCCCTAATGACTTCATAACAAAATTTATATATTTGATATCAAAATGACCTAATCACCATATAGGCAAGAATAACTTAGGCAACGACAACTAATTTCATGAGGCAATTATATTAATTCATGAAAAAAAAATAATTCCAAATTAGTCCCTAATGAATTCATAACAAATAATATTAAAAAAGCCCCTGATATATGATTTTGGGTTGGGACTTTTTTGATTTTTTGTATGTTCTTTGGGACCTAGCTGTCATTTGCCCTAAAAATTAAGTAATTTCGAGGAAGTATTTTTCGGAATTCCCCTGTCGGCGGTCCTAATATGCTTTCTCTCTTTTAGTTTTCACGTATGGAAATGGGTTTTATGAAAGGTCTATGTCCGTTTCTCATATATTCAAATTCTCAAATATTTCTTTCCCACTCTATTTGAAAATTATTCTCTATAAGAAACGTGACCAATGCTCTCAGCAACTTTTCTTCCTCACTTGACATGATGATATTTTATCAACAAGTTGCAAAAGAGATTGCATAATGCATTAGTGTACACAACAAAAAATTCTCTTAGAGTAGAGAGAATAATAGAGTTCTCTAAAAAAAGGACAGAGAAAGACCAAAGAGAATAATCAACTAAGTCATTAATTAAATGGGTATTTTTTATTAAGAATTTATCTAAATATTTAGTTATTTATAAAGTATAATAGTATCTGTAATCTATATAATCAATCCCATTTAGTGGGATAAAACTTGTTAATGTAGTAGTTGTCGCAGATAGAATATAATACAGGCATATTGAATTTGACTAAAAATAATAATAAAAGGGAGAGTTGCTTCCATATGATGTAACCCGCAAGATTTGCAACTAAAAACAACATACATAGAAAGCGTACAAGATCCACCACATAAACTCTGAATAATATATTTAATGCATGTACATGAGTACGTCATCTTCATGGAAGCGCAGACAAAGTCCACCACCAACTTATTTCACTTTTTTCCCTATTTTTTTCCCTTTATATATGAACTGTGATCTACAGTACTCTCGCACAGTTCATCCCCACTTAATATTAGCAACCAATAAAAGGTCACACCTTAATTATATATAACAGATAGATATCTCTTTCTCGTCATGCTGACTTATTTATTACGCCATAGATAGCTTCAGTTCAACAGAGTTATGAAGACGTTTTGTCTCAATATCATTTCCTGTTTTTCTCGATGAGCCTCTGCAGCTCCTCCTTCCTGGCTCCCACCGTCTTGTCCACAACCTTTCCTTTCTTTATCAGTATGAATGTTGGCATTGCTTGCACTTTGAACTCTGATGCTACTTCCTGCACTTTCCATTTCCTCATGTGAATATATATTTGATATATATATAATACAAGGCATAAACAGTATGTATAATGAGGTTTGTTCCTTAAACTTTATTACTAGTTATAACCATGAGTAAAGGTTGGCTCGTGCATAAGGCAAATGCTTCTACCAAGTGGAGTTTGAGGAGGGATAGATGTGCGCAACTTATTCCAGTGAGATAAGGCTATTTCTAACGCAACTTATTCCAGTGAGATAAGGCTATTTCTAATATTTAAACCCGTGACATTCAGATGGCATTGCAACAACCATAACATTTCCCAGAGACTCATAGAGCAAAGGTGAGGCTGTTGTCATGTGATAAGAAGGTTATCGGTTCAAATCTGAGAACATTCTTTTCACTTGCGGGGATAAGGCTATGTAGACGTATCTCTATCTAAATCCCACTTTGTGAAACCTTTATGCACTAGGCTGCCCTTTTAACCAATATGACTAATTGGGAAAATATATTTTATTTGTTGAGTGTCATGGTATTGACTAAAGGCAAGTTTTTAATAACTGGTGGTTCTCTGCATACCTAATTACTGGAGTATGAATAAGTACTCAAAAGTTAAGCATGATACACACACACACACATACCATTAACTCATCCACATCAATCTTGATGAACTCAACATCAGCATATTTTGCCGCAAAGTCTTTGATAATCGGATCCATCATTTTGCAGGGTCCGCACCACGTGGCCGTGAAGTCGAGCACCATCTTCATCATCAGCAAATTAAGAAGTTATATTATAATAATAGTAGTAATTAATATATCAACGAAACTGATTATATATATATATATAAAGTATATTTTCAAAACTTACTAGCTTGTTGGTTGATTTGGAGGCATCAAAGTGAGCCTTCCATTTGGCAGTGGAATGAAAGGTGATGACACTAGAAGCTGCAGATGAGTAGCGTGGCGATGAAGATAGTGAAGATGATCTTCGATATGCACCGTTGACATTATCCAAGTGTGAAAGATTAGCTCCCATCTTCTTAATAATATACTAACAACTTCTGATGGGAAGCTAATAATTTGTTCACTTGCTTATATATAGCCTAATAAAGTTAGCCAGCTAGTGGGAAAATATATATATTAATTCTTTTTCTTTAAAAAATGCATCAGATTCTCCATTAAATTATGGTAGACACATATCATATATAGAGATAGAGTAAACTAATTAGCTTTAATCTAGTAATAGCAATTCTCATCCTTTGCATCAAACTCAAACTACCAAGACAAAACCCCGTCTTAGCTCAACCTCGCTTTGGGTAGATATTTGCTTCGCTTTACATCTTTCATTCAGAGTTATCATCAAGGGACCCAGATGAAAAAAAAAAAAGAACGGTGTTTATTTTTTTAACAGAATACTTTATTGTAATTTCAAGTAGATTAAAAAACATGAGATCGCTTTGGATTTCATTATTTGTTTATTAATATCCTAAATTCAGATTGAAAGTTATAAATTTAGGATTAATTATTTTGGACAATTATCTCCTCCTGTGTAACAGATACAAGCATACTCCATTGATACAAAAATGTCTGAGGTAATTAGAGATTTACTTGGGTCCTAAATGAAGCTTTAATCAACAGACATTTGTTATAAATAATTGACTCAATTAAACTTTTTAATATCTGCAAATTAGTTATTTAGCTCCTACATTAAGCAATGAAGATAGTATTTTATATTTTAGAGATAACATGTAAACAATTTGGTTGAAAGAGATTATTCACAATCCAAACTATTTGATGTGAAACAAAAGATTGAAGATGAACATATAATTTGTGATTAAAAATTATATAGGCGGACTGAGGTATTAAAGAAGGGGGGCACGTGCCCCCCCTGAAATTATGTTTGAAAAAAAAAAAAAAAAATCCCTATGCTTTCGTCTCACTCTTCTTCTTCCTCGTTTTTGACCTAGGGATTGAAATTCCCTTCTTTGCCTTCGGACCCAGAAGCACTCTCTACTCCTTCCTCCTTCCATTATCGCCACCCACCTCCGTCATCCTTCGGCACGACGACACAACCCAGAACTCCAAAAGCTCGGACGCACAGAAGCTTGGAGTCGGACCGTGAAGCTCAGGGAGGTCTTGGGTTTTCCTTTTCAAAGATATTATTACTGAAGATGAGAGATGATGGGTGGGATAATCTATTTCAGAAGACTTCTGAATTTTGTATAAAACGTGATATAGATATCCCTGATATGGAAAGTGTACTGCAAGTACAAGGAAGAATAAAACGTAGAGGACCAGTTACTCATATGCATCACTTTAAGGTTGACATATTTTATGCAGTGATAGATACTCAACTTCAAGAGTTGACTGATCGTTTTAGTGAAGTTAGTTCAACTTTGCTGGAATGCATGGCATGTTTAAATCTGTGCAACTCTTTCTCGGCATTTAACAAGAATAAGTTGTGTGAATTTGCCCACTATTATCCTTCAGATTTTGATTGGAATGATTTTGACATGCTTGAATATCAGCTCGACACATATATTGTTGATGTGCAACTTGATCCTGATTTTTTGAATTTACAAGGAATAGCTGATCTTGCCAAGAGGATGGTTGAAAAGAAAAAAACATATTGTGTATCCTTTGGTTTATTTACTTGTAACGTTAGCATTAACTTTGTCTGTAGCAACTGCATCTGTAGAAAGAGCATTTTTAGCTATGAAATACATCAAGACTGCACTTCGTAATAGGATAGGAGATGAATGGTTGAATGATTGCCTAGTGCTTATATTGAAAAAGATGTATTTGATAGCATTGATAATGAGCAATTATGATAGAATTCGAAAAAATTATGCCTAGAAGAATGACATTGTAATTATTTTTATTGTAATATACTTGGCCTTGTTTTTTTCCCTTTATATTCTTTTGTTTTTTAAATGCATTTAAAATTTTCCTTAAAAAAATTTTCACCCCCCAATCACCCCACCAATGGTCCCCCCCCCCCCCCCCCCCCCCCAAAAAAATTTTCTGGGTCTGCCACTAATATATGTATATATCTGCGTGTAACAAAATTGTCGAATAGTAATATATCATAAGTTCCACTAAAATATTATTTCGAAATTCATGCTGCTTTTGTCTTCGTGATTACATTTTACATTACATTATTCATTCGAACGATAAGTAATAAATCATTAAACAGATGTAGAAGGTATAGTTTGAACACAGACGAGAAGCATATATGCTTTCACGCTTCGTCCAATTGAAGCCCATGCTCAATCTGAGATATCTTTAATATTTGCGGCTAAAAGAATAAAAGCGCAGCCTCTCTTTTCTCTTTTCATGTATGACTTATGGGTTGCCCATCACTCCATGTGAATAAATTAAAACCTCTAGAAATTAAAGTCAAACGATTCCAAACATGGATGTCCAACACTAAGGCAGGTAACTCTTTGTGTTAAGATTCTCAGTTAAATATATGTATATATGTAATATATGTATGTATATAATTCATCAGTCCTTATTATTTTATTTGCTTCTAATCTGGTTCCTACATATTTTCCCCTTTTTGTTGGGTCCTTACAATTTCAGCTATGGACGTTAGTCCATTTATACCACAAGTACAGAAAATGATTTTTAGACCGCTACATTTAGACCAGTTCCTTTAATATAATGTCTAAAAGATATTATTTAGATCGGTTTTCCAAACAACAGGTCTAAAAAGGGGGGGAATGTTGATTACTTTTTAAACCGGTTGCCTCTTTTAACTAGTCTAAAAGATGAAATTTTTTACACCTTAGGTTTCTTATAACCAGTCTAAAACATGTGGAATAAAAAATTAATATATTTATTACTTTTAAGACTAGTTGTGTTATTTAACTGGTTTAAAAAATGAAATTTTTAGACCTTATGTTTCTAATAACCGATTTAAAAGATGAGGAATAAAAAAAAATTATTACTTATTAGACCGGTTGTTAAAACTAACCGGTGTCTAAAAGGTGAACTTTTAAAACCTTATTTTGAGCATAATCGGTCTAAAAGATTAGCCCCAAATTGCAACTCCCTCATTGAATCCTCTCTTCGTCGCGCCGAAAATTGATTTTCGCTCTCCGAACTTCTATTCTTGTCGCAAAAACTCTCATTGTGCAGCAGACAATTGACACCTCACCCACCACCATCATCTTTTGTGACTCTTGCTCTCCAGCTCTAGTTCCAGATAGTTGGATTCCCTCAGGCAAACAACTTCACTAACTCCATCAGCTCTCAATCTCTTAGCCTATCGGAGTCAAGACAACCTCCGCATGTAGAAAGGAAGAAATCCCACTTAATCTCAGTATCAACTCACTAGGTCTTCCATCTTGTAAGTTCAATATGCTCATTCTCAACTTTTATTGGGCTCTGGTTTCTACTACAATGTCTCTAACTGAAGAGAGACACCTTTTCAAGCATAAAGATTTAGAGTTGGGAATGAGTGACAATTACACTTTTCTTCCTTATGGATAAAGAATGATGAAAATTATGGTCCCAAGTGTTTTATACTTGTATGCCATACTTGTTTGAAATCTATAACTTCAGGTTATGCCATTTGTTGTATTCTATGAAATGTCTGTTCCATGTTAACAAAATATTTGACATTCGGAAATTTGGATTTAAAGAACATATTTTCACTATTTTTGCAACACCCCACTGCTTTATGCCCCCAAATTGAGTGGTGTCTTCCTAAACTCAATTTAATATATTAATTAATAAAGAATTTAAATCACTGGGTCAAGTTTGATCATAGAAATGAAAGCCATATATTTTTATAAAGAGTTCAAACTAATATTATAGTTCGAATATGGGCTTTTCTGAATTATTTAAAAAATTTGAAAACATTTTATCAGTGGTTCAAACTTCTTATAAAAATGCATCATACTTGAAACTTTGTTAGGTTTTATCAAATTATTTCCTTATTTCTCTGATTAATCTAGTGCTTTACTAAATCATTCACCACATTTTGGGGCTTGTTATATACATGTCTGTCCCTACAACAATAGTAAGCATCACATATTTAGATCATGTCTACTTCTACGTGATCATATGTATCTAATTAAATATACATCCTAGCAGCCACATTTGACTATCTCAAAATATTATCCAAGTCATAAGGAAAATGAAATATCCATATGAAAATATGCCGGTATAAGTAAGTATACGGCATTTTCAGGGTAGTCGGGTTTGCCCTGCACTTTTAGAAGACATCATTGTGTGGCATCGTTTGTTGGGTCTCAGTATTCGCGCCTTTAACAAAGTAAGTCGTGATAATTCATAATGACACTTGTGTGGAAAAGAAATGGCCAACAAGGCAAGAGAATGGGAAAGAAAGGGGTTGATGTCATCACCTTTTTAACCATACAATTTGGCACCATAGGAAGGAGATAAGTAGACCATAATTTTACCACAGAAGCAAAGTGAGAATGGGACATAATCAAGCTCATAGATATGCCAAAAAATCTGCAAAATTCGTGCAGCCATGAAAAGCTGAAGAAAAGTCCAAGTTCAGACATGAAAAACCCATGAAAAGTAAAGAAAAAGTAAGGGCACTTTGGTTATTTGATTTGGCAGATTTTTAATTGCCTTTTTGACATATTTTAAGACATTTTGCACTCCCTTTTGCATGAGTATTTTGGCCAAGAATTCAAGAGCCATAGAAGTTAAAGTGTCAGTGCAAGAAGGGCACAAAAACATTTATACGGTGTTAATTGGTTGGTAAAAAATTCCATTTAGCTATGTCCTAAGGTGTTGGACACTTAGCTGAACAAAAATGTGCTAAACTAGATATGCACATAAAATTTCTTAGACCGATAAGGGTTCCCTGTGTTTTTGAGGAAATAAGAAGGGAAGAGTATTCAATAAGCTTGTCATATGAATAAGTCAAGAAGCTTATATAGGAAAATAATCAAAGAACCACAAGATGCCATATCATGTGGTAGGTTGAATATGTGTAGTTAATTAAAAGTACCAAAAATGCAAAGAAAAGAAGTGGTAAAAAGGAGAGACAAGAGCTAAAAGGGAATAAAAGTTGATGATTTATCCTATTTTGGCTACCCTAATTAGTGCAAAAGAGAGGGGGAAGAGAGCAAAGAAAAGCTAGCTCATTTGGAAGAAGAAGGAGCACACATTTTGGAGAACTGAAGTAAGTATTCTTCCTACCTTCTTGTGATTTTGAACTGAGTTCTTTGGCGATTTCTGGCCAACGAGTTAAAAATGGAGTCATGATGTGTTTTTGATGTTTTTCCAATGGGTTTAAAATGATATTTTGAATGGGAATAGCTTAAAGTTAAGATTTGCGAACCCAAAAACCCCAAAAAAACAAGAAAAACAGTTAGCTGCCTAGTCTGGAATTTTGGGGTAGCGATGTTTAATCGATAGATTTTAAATAGTAAATGAAGTCCATTTGCCTTGAAATTTTACAGGCTTAACATAGACATCATGAGCTTCATTTTGATATAGGATTTTGTAACTTTTCGAGTTTCCTGCTAGGAGAATTTAATTTTTGAAAATTTCTCAAAAAACTGAAATATTTCTCTAACCAGCAAGGAAAGTATTGGCTATGTGATCAAATAAGAATCCTCTAGACTTTGAGAGTATTTTTACTATAAACTAGACATTCTAAGTGTTCTATGGCCGCTGATTCCACATCAATCGGATTGTTTTGGAATTAATTAAAAATGTTTGAAATTGAACATGAGTTTCTGGAATTTTGAAGGATTTGCTCAGATTTCTCAAAAGTAAAAGAGGAATTCATGAAAATACCAAAAACAAGGTATATTGATGTTGTCTATGGCCAAAACACATCTGGAAAGGCTTTTGGACGTCGTAAGATTTTAAATCTCTGAACAACCAACAAGTAGTAACTGTTTACTCACGTACTTTATGTTACTGCTATATGTTTGTATGCCATGTTTGTGTTTACCTAATATGCATCCAGAACAGTTAGGGTTTGAGGCCCTGACTATTATGTTGTTCTTAATGTTGAGGATTTTTCTGGGGCTGGCCTTGTTAGGAGGCTCAACGGCTTTGTGAATTCCGGGGCTGCCCTGGTTCAGGCGGTTCAACAGCTTGTGATTCCGGGGCTTGCCTTGGTAAGGCAGCTCAACAGCTTGTGGTATCTAGTATTGTGTTTATGGTTTTGAATTCATATCTGGTATGTTTGCCATGTGATTGATATTTTCATTATTATGGTTGCATTCATACACTGCAACATATAGTACTTGAGTTTAACAATTACTCTGGGTTCATTTTTGAACTCCAGACCGATCTGTGTATACAGGTGAAAGGCGTTAAGCTATTCAGGAAGTTAAAAAAGGTAAGGGCATATGGCGGAGAATTGAAGAATTAGAGACTATTTACTTTTGGCTTTTCATACTTTTACCAATATATCATATTTGTCCAAACCGATAATATGCTCTATTGCGCACACTCTGATATATGCTAAAAGGAATAAGTAACCATGGAAGAGAAATAGATAAAATGAATCTCTCTAACCCGCCTCCCGAAAGGACGAGGTCGGTAGGGGTGTAACAACAATCAATTGTATTATTCCGTATACACACTCACAAGTTAAACTAGCAAAAAGAAAACTTCTTATTCCAATAATATGAAAATAACTCAGTACAACTTGCAAACCCTAATACGACACAAAAATTAAAAAACAAAAAAACAAAAAAGAAAAAAGAAATCAAAGGTATTAAGTTATGATGCTATCTAAAAATTATTAAATCAAGGATAATAATATTAATAATATCCTTGATATCCTTATTTGGCAACTCATATATATAGAATAATATTCTAAAAGAAAACTACTAATAGATTCAAAATATTCAGGATAATATGAAATATCTAAAAGATATATAAAATCTTCCTAATAATTTAGAAAATACAAAAATGACTCTTTTAAATAATAAAACTGATAAATAAAACATAATAATAACTTAAAAAAGTAATTAGTCTTCTTCTTGGTTCTTGGTGGGTCACCTTTAGTCATTGGATCTCCAACAAAATCTTAATATAAACGTAGTTTTGACTATATTTTATAATATGAAATAATATAAAGTTCAATTTAATTTGATAATCATACAAAAGTATATTTCTATAGTGCTTTAATGTTTTTACAGAATATTAAGGTAAAATGATACTCCATCCGATTCTAATTATAGGAATACATTTTAGAGTTATTTTGGTCCTAATTATAAGACCAAGTTTTAAATTTTGTCAATTTTTCCTTAAAATTCCCCTATTGATAATTTCTCAATAATAATTAAAGACAATAATAGTTTAATAATACACCTATATATTCTATAAAGTAAATAATGTTTGCAATTCATTAATGTCACATACACCTCAATTATACCTTTTCTTTTTATAAAATAATTTTGAACTAATTTAACTTCTTGATGTAATTTAATACTCCTATATATTCTATAAAATAAATAATGTTGGGAGTAGAAAATATGTTTGTACGTGAAATCTAGCGATGAACCAATCAACATGCTTCAGTAGCCCCACATAGATTACAAATACATTCACTGACTTCGAATGATACTCCCAAAATTTAACTCATTGATACTTTCTTGATGTAATTTTCAATTTTAAGCAAGGGTATTTTCGAAAAATAATTATAATTAACTAATTTAACTTCTCTCCTTAATCTCTCCAAACTCTGGTAAATAGTTCCTATAATTAGGACCGAAAGGAGTAACTTTTAAGTTATTATAGGTACCAAGGTTTAGTGACAATTTTAAAATTTTGATTTTAAATAAGTTTTCATTTTATATTTTTATAGTGTTTTTTATTTTTCATTCTCCTTGATAAAAAATCAAGTGACCTTTTATGCATGTACTCATTATTTTTTCAAAGACTATAATTTAATTTAATTTTTAGATTGGTGTAATAATTTAAATATAAATTGATCATTATTTGAAGAAGTTATAATTTTTTCGCATTTTTTTACTACCTCTGGTCTTAATATAAAATATTTTTCATAGTTGTGTTATTAAACCCGAACCGTCAGGCGGTTCAACTTGGAAACCGGTGAACCAACCATCTAACCGATCCAGGTGAACCACTAATTGGTTCACTATTTTTTTAATTTATTTTTTTTCTTCACAAATTTATATTAATAATCTTGGATTCTTTACTTCCTCATCGGTTTGGCCCCGAGTTTACTCAAATTTGACTTTGATCGACTCATTGACTTTTGACCCAGTGCCTCAACTGGTCTAGTGTCCAATCCGAGTTTAATAACCTTGGTCTATAGTATAAATTACACTATGAAAGAGATCTTATACGAAGGACTTGAGGTAGTATTAGATATCCAAATTAAAAAGTAATTAAATATTCTCAGTATCTATCCTTTGTTTACGCCCATTTTTGGTTTGGCTTTCCCCACACACACAAAACCAACTTCCACTTGAAACTTCTCCAACAATTGTTATTCGCAGTACACCTGTGTGCTTTGATTTCGATATGGTCAAGAAAAGTAACTTTTAGTATATAAGTTTTTAATAACTTGTTTATGATTTGTAATCAATGAATTAGCATAAATCCTTTAAATTTGACAAATATTCCAAGCATTATTATAAGATGATCTTGTCTGCTAAGGAAAATTCGAGATAATACTTTTTTGGCCGCAAAATTTAGCTATTGTGGCTGTAACTTAATTGGATGGATTAATTATATATTAATAAACCCAAAAATGTACATTCATGAATTGAAACATAGGTTGACTTTTATATTCTAAGAATTCAAAATATTCATGTATTAGCATCATTCATATAATTTTACTGAAATAATAATAGAACAAATTAATACCGTCCGTTGAAGTCATGACATTTTCCTTTTAAAAAAAGATTTTTCCCCTTTTCGATGAACCCTTTTAATGGTTGACAATCGATGGGGGGTGAATTTAGACAACTAGTTGCTCTGCTCTTGAGGGAAGCTCCAGGAAGTGGAATGAAAAGCAGAGCAACCTCGGTGGATGTAATATTCAATGACTCGGCTCAATCAAAACTGAGATAGTCTCAAAAGCACATTGGAACAAAACCAGATTGGAGATTCAGATTTGCTCAGTTAAATGCCATTTTGGTGCCATTGGAAGTTGGAGATTGCGTCTGGTCTTCTTCTTCGTTGCCTCTGTGCGTCTTCTCATCATTGTCCACCTGGGATAATAGAGTCACGATTTGGGCTAACTCAGTGATGATTAAGATTTAAGATCATTTTTTAAAAAGAGTTAAAGATAAAGGGTGAGTCATCAGAAATTTAAAAGCTTCGAGACTTAAGTTAAAAGTTTAGGTACTGAGTTATATCGAGTCATAAATTAAGGGATTGAGTTATAAGTGAGTTAATCACGGAAGGATTACAAGAATAATATTTCCCTTTTTTTAAAATTTTTTTGGGTTAATACAAGACTTTGGTCCTTATAAGTTATCTTCATTTTTATTCAAGTCCATATAGTTTCAACTTTCAAACACTCTGTTTTTCAACTGAATATAGAACTGGTCTCAAATATAGATTCCCTGATCTTTGAACATCTCTCTAGAACCATTTGTATCTCAGCCATATCACCGTTGTTTTGAAAATGCATAAATCTACCCGAGGCTTTTGATATAAAAAAAAAAAATAAAATAAAATATTAGCCATATTACCCTTTTTTTAAATAAAAAAACAACGCATAAATCAACACCAGGCTTTTGATTCAAAAACCAAAAAAATTAAAAAATTAAAAAAAGAATCAACACGAGGCAACAAATCTCACTTGCCTTTTTTCTACTACATTGTTAAAGCAGTAAAATTTTTAGCGGTCAAAATATACCATATGTTTTATTTTTATTTATTTTTTGATTAAAATATGACATCTATTCCTAACAAGTGTTGAGAACAAAAATCGTTTAATCCTACCTTATATAAAGATAATTTTCAAATTGTCTGTATGATTAAAAAATAATAATCCTACATTATAAAAATTTAATCTTCAAAAAATTAAGAATTTAAACAAAAAAAAAATTAAATCCAGGTCGATATTAAGTTTGAATAGCCCAAACCTCCTGAAAAATGAGTTGATAATATGGATCCGGCCGAATACTCCAAAGCAATGCATTGTTAAAGTTTAAACCATAATAGAACATGGGATATCATAATGCTATGATGTGTTAAACCCGAGAGTCTATAAACTATGCTCGCAACTACTAGTCTTTCTTTCCAGTATTTCGCACAGAATCTCTGACCAGGCTGCAAAAATGGCGGGAATTAGTCAACAAAATTGTTCAAGTCAGTTCCGTGCTACGCTTCTTTTTTCTTTCTTCTTTTTAAACCTTTTTTTTTTGGGCCAAAAGGCTGATAAAGTCCATTGCCTACATTAGGAAGTAATAAATACTAAGAACGCAATCATGATCTGACTCCTCCATCAGCTGAAACATGATTATCTTGACCACCAGATCCATGGTGGTTGTAAGAATTGCGGCCGCTAGGATAATAATTTCCAGGCTGGTCATAATATTGGTTGCGCCCATTTTGATAGCCATTGTTACCTCTACCTCCACCTTCACCTCCACGCCCATTTGAATAACCTCTCCAACCACCTCCACCACCACCACGGCCGCCTCTTTGATTTGGGTAACCCCTTCGGATGAAATGCTGTTTCTCCCTTGCATCATGATTTCTCTCGTCATGCTCGACCCCACTGTCTAGGCTGCTGTTATGTTCTGGTTGAACTGACAATACCTCAGCAGCATTCTCTATTTCTACTTCTTCCTGAAACAAAAATTCCAACATCAGATAACAACATTGAGTCACAAAATTTTAGACAGGCTACCTGAGCAAAACCGTAATCACCTTCTGTAGCTCCCCATCAGAAGCACCCTGATCATCTCCATATTCATGTCCTTGAAGATCTGCTGTCCCTTCATCCTACAAAATGTGTGTAACTAGTGACTTAAATATAGATTTGATGATAGCTTGTTCATTCTATAAAATGTTCTCAGAAATATATAAATTAGGCTAACTTTGGTAATCACTAGCCGTCAGAACTCAGAATACACTCGGTTCCTCCAGTATTACATGTTGATAATCCAAAGTGAGTAATCACAAGAGTATCTTCTCAGAGTGTATATTCAAAAGCTACTCAGAAAGTAAACTTCTCCCCTGTAAAAAGCTGGTTTACTTTCACAGCATAGGACAGCTGAGAAAGTTGTCCATATACTAGTACTATAGAACATAAAAAGAAACTCCCGAAGGAAATGGACTACATTGCATATTGCAAGAACAAACAGAAAAGCCAAAAAACACCCAGAAAGATTATATAACTTACCTGCTTACCAAATTTGAAATTTACAAAACATGAAAAACCACTACTCAAGTTAAACAATGGCCATATTTCAAGGGTGAGGAATGCACTAGCAAAAATGAAAAGAACATTTAAGGTTTGCCTTAGCTTTACCTCTTGGTGATCACTTTATATCCTCTCCCCCAAGGTCTCTTGGTCATATTCTGCATGGCCATGCTTTGGTTGTCACTATACCCAGATCCTATCCCCTCTGATGGGATATATTTTTGGTTACTTTATTTTGTATCTTTGGCCTTTGCCTAGTAATGTTGTACTCACATTTTCATATTAAACAATGAAAAATAAAAAATAAAAATAAAAATAGAACATTGTATGCAATGTAATAGAAAGAACTAAAAAATAAAACAAGTACTTCTAGATGATATGCATAGTCCATATCCTACACAAGGGAGCCCCAAATCCTGGAAGCTATGATTAACCAAATTACACCGTGTTATTAAGAATAAAGTATATGGTCTTTCAATAGTAATAGAACTACCCCTAAAGCTAGTAGAATGTGCTACATATATAAGACTCATCATTTTTTACAAACATTGTTCAGAGAAAGTCAACTTAGTACCTCAAACTTCTTTCTCTCTATTACAGCCCAAAAACAATAGTGGGTTAGGTCCATTAGATCTTTAGATCCAGCGCAATGAATTTTTAGTGTGCAAAATATTCTCATTATGGATTAGATGGAAAGATTCTATTCTGTGAGCTCAATGGTGCAATTTTGACCAGAGCAGATCTTAGAAGGGCGCAACTCTTATCCAACAATGCCGCAAGCCTAAGTGAGAAGCATGAACCATTATTTAATCACTAACTTTGACTTGGAATTAGACTATTGTACACATCTTGGACACTAAGCTTGCCATCCGTAACTACCTCTGTTAGCAGATCCTCAGGTTGCCATCCGTAGCTACCTCCGTATTTGTTCTGTAGTTGAGTGTTTTACTTAATCTGTGAAGTTAATTCTGCATCACTGATCGTTGTTTGAATGCACATGTTCTCGTTGGATGAAAAGATAGTTTATTGTGTTATTTTCCACCATAATTTTCATTACTTCATGATTTATGTATGTTTTATTTGACCTAAAACCCGAGTTTATGGCAACAAAATCTTTGTAAATGTTTCATGAGATTTTGAAGTTATTAAAATTTCAAGATTTATAATGTGTGGTGCAAAAAAGTGATTAAAAGAAACACCAAGTATACCAAAACAATAATCAAATGTTGGCATATATAATAACTGACTGAATGCAATGTATTTCCTTATCTCTTGCCTCACATTAGGGTACAGGTCAAACCCGAGTCCATACAAAAATCTATCACAACATCTCTGTTCCTAATGACCAATTGCAAAAAACAAACCATCCATTATTTTAGTAATCCACAATAGTTTGGAACAGAAACCACTATAGCTGTCAGCTCTCTTCCATAGCATATCTAAGGACTAACAGAAGTGAATAAGCAACTTCTACAAAATCTCAAACACACCTGAAACTTCCTACCATTTCTTTTGAACATCCACTCTGACTGACTATAGCTGCTATATAAATATTATCAGTGATTATTGCGGCAGCAATTAACCTTGGCATCCTAGGATTGAATCCCAAACCTTTCGCAAGTCATTAAAAGGCAGTTTCCATAAATGACATTGTTTATTAATCTATGCACGTCTACCCCTCATGACAGGTCCAAGTTGAACTATGAATGCACTTCACACAGCAGTAACATCTAGCAAGGAACTTAATGCCTTTGTACAAATAATAAAATCCAAGGCCAGAATTAAATTGTCGTCTCTGATGTGGACCATATAAATTAATGGTAACCTAATATATGCAACAACAACAAAAAACAGAGAGACCCAATAAAATTAAAACATACTCCTCTCCCATCCCTCTCGTCCTATTTGTGAGTTACAGTAACAAAAGAAAGAAGAAAAGAAGTTACAATAACAACGACCAGGTTACCGTTAAATTCACAAATTACTGGCGCAAGACAACATTTTTAATTAACATTTACGTATAAACAGCACATTAACCCAATTTGTAAGAAATTGTAGTTTCTAGCCAGAAATAATACCTTTTCCTGAGACTGAGAAATCACACCCTCCACTTCCACAGGAAGTGAGGTAGCTACCATGGTGCCATGTACTGGAACTTGGAAAGAAGCGTAGTTTCCAGCCGCGGCAGCAGCAACTTCAACCGGAGCTTTCATCTCAGGCGTGGTGGTGAAGTACTCTGAAGACATGATCTTATTCAGCTTCTCCCTCAAATTGGCATCTACAAATAAGTTTAGGTCAGCAACACACAGCAAAAGTAACGTAGAGAAAATACTAACAAAATAAGAAGTAAAATCGGAAATATACATGTAACATCAACATTAGGCTCAATGGGCTGCTCTGCCTTCGCAAAACCATAGCTTCGCCTGCTCTGTGCACCGCTGCAAGGCGTTTTTGTGGGATAAACTAGAATTCCCAGGCCGCGAAATCAATAGACCACCCAGCATAGAAATTAAATCCAAATCCTTCTCTCCAAGTAGATCAGTGGTGTCGTCGGTGACATAATCATAGGTCAAGCAACACCCTCGCTCATGGGTCCTCGTAAGCATCGTCGATGTGAAATCATTCTGCGACTTCACATCGAACAAAGACCCAAAATAGAGGAGATTAAGAATATCTTCCAGCACCACCTGGTCGAAGTCTTCTTTCTTGGACTCTGGTTTGTCGGATTTCTTGTGATTTTCTTCAAGCGGTTGGGCAGCTAGGGAGTTTTGGTCATTCTGAAGAGAAAGATTGACTTCTTCCTTTACAGCATAGGAAAGAGGTTGGCGCAATTTCTCGAGCTCGTCGATAAGAGCCGAGACGGCGGGTTTCGAATGAAGGACTTCTTCTTGCTCTTTGTTGATTAATTTCCCCTGGGAAATAGACTCCTCCATCTGTAAAATACGATTATATTTCTTGCAAAGGGCACGGATACGTTTGTTGATGAGGCTGAGGACAGGACCATCAATGACGGTGGCCGCCATTAGCACCACCCCACTACTTTTCTTTCAGTCGGTTTGCCGGTTAATCCTCCAAGGAGAACCGCCAGAAGCGTCGGCGGTGAAAAGATACGAGATATAAAGGAACGAGGGACGGACAAGAGAGAGAGGCTTCAGAAGCTAAGCAAAACGGAGCGGCGACGGCAAGAGTGAGCGATACAAGCTCACTGAACTAAGCGATACAGCCTCTGGCACGAAATAGTCTATGTTATATCAATAAAGAAATTTTTTCACCCACGTTAGGTTTCTCTCCTAATCTTTTTCTTATTATCCTTCTTTATCTCTAAATCATATCTATCAAATCAATCACAATACTACTTTATTATCTCTTTCCTCTTTCTAATCAATGGTCTAGATGAGCTAATGAGAGAAAATGAGAAAGAGGATAAGGAGAAGATCATCTTCCCCGATTACATAGAAATAAACCTTTTTTCTAAAATATTTACGGTAATCAATAAATTAAAATTGTTAGAGTAAATAATAGTAAAAAAAGAAGGATATTATTAATACTTTCATATCAGACACACATATATAAACTGCATCATAATGATTATTTTTAAATCATATTTTTCTTTAATTACAACTTTTGTATTACAAAATTGTATACTAACATTTATATGGCTATTGGCTAATAGACAATATTTTGAAACCCGGACCGGACCGGAAACCGGTCCGAGTTAAGGGGTGACCCGGGTTTTTGTGTTGGCCCGGTCAACTCGGTCTAACCCGATCGAGTTGACCGAGTCGCATTGATTTTTTTTTTTTTTTTTTAAATGTCACCTAAGAAATACAAGGAGAAGAAGAAGAAATCGAAGACCGAAGAATCACTCCATCCATGAAACCTTGTTCAACTCCACCGCCATCCAAGGTCATCTCCATCACCTAAATCCTGCAATCACCGGTCATCTACCTCAAAGATCGTCTCCATCGAGTCAATAAAAAAAAAGATGGAGAAGCAAAAGAAAACAGACATCAAGTGCGACGACAGCGGCGACAACAAGCAGATCAAGGGTATGTTTTCCTTCTTCGCCGACCAAGGAGAGGTTGCGGCGATGAACGTTGAGGGCGACAAAAGCTATGGGCATGGAGGTTGTGTCGGGGATGGGAGGGAGTTTTTCTTTCATGGGTGAGAAAGATGAGAATGAGATTGTCGTTTGAATGCTGAGGGAGGAGGTAAGTGGGAATAGTTTAACGTATGACTCCGTTTCAAATTCAATATTAAATAATAAATATCCACCAATAAACTTGCCTCGGGATATGAAGGGTAATTGAAAACCTTTTAGAAAGCTTTTGTCATTTCCTACTTGTTCAAGTAACCCACTAAACCTATTCTCGCCATTAGTCACATCAATCAAGTTCAAGGCGTCAATGATCTCTCTTTTTTTTTAAAAAAATATATATATATATATATATAATATAATATTAATATAATATTTTTTTAATTAAATTATATTTTTTTAATTAATATTGGTTTAACTCCGGTCTAACTTACTAAGTCAAACCTTTAACCCAGTACCTCTATCGGTTCAGTGACCGGTCCGGTTTTCAAAACATTGCTAATAGATGTCTAACTTGACTAGCAAGTAAGACAAATGACTTAGCGAGCAAGTTTGCATATTTAACTTTCTTTGATCTTCTAAATATGGATATTTATTTTACTATTTCCATTATTAAACATCCATGATATCTTTTTGCATCTATTTATCTTATAAACTTATATCATATTCTAAAAATTTCAAGAATCAATTACACCATGCCTTTAGGACCCAATTTGTAAAATTAAAACTCTATTAGATTTGTGTAGTGTATAAAATCGTAGATGTTCAACATGTTGGAAGTTATGGTTAAGAAAATATCATGTTTGAGTTAACTCACCTTTAAACTTATGGACCCATGAATCTTCTTAGAACCTGTTTGGCATAGCATAAAAACCCCAACACCATGGAATAAAAGTCCAAATGGGAGCTAAAAGCTCATTTTCATAGTGTTTGGGATCACTTCAAATTTAGATGGGTTCTCTGCATGGTTATGAAACCCAAACCAGACCAACTGATTCAGGCAGGAAACTAGCGAACCAGCCATGAAACCAGTCCAGTAAATCATAGAAACCGGGGTCACCCAACCTAGTATTTTTTTTTTAAAAAAAAAAAGAGTGGAAGACAGAGTGGAACAACAATCAACACAGATCGTGATTTTAGTTCTGTGCAAGGATTTAGGTCGGTGTCATTGCACTATGTCTCATCGCCTCAAGCATTCTATATCTTGTAGTGGAGGGACTGGAGGTCCTTGTCAAAGATCGGAGTTGTGCTTTTTGTTTCGTTTTCTCCACCATATCGTCAAAGATAGGAGCGTTCTGGTCTGTGTTACTCTCTCTGATTCATTTTCTCTTTAATTTCTTAGTTCTCTCTCTCTCTCTCTCTCTGGTATGGGTAGTTGAATGGATCGACAACCACCACCATCACATTCTTCCTTCTTTACCAAGCACCACCACCACCGAACAACTTCACCAACCACCACCACCATCACTTTCTTCCCTTTTCACTGTCACCACCACCTCCGTCGACCCCCTTGATCCTCACTCACCATCATCACCTAAACCTTCATCATTGAGGCCAAGAGACTTTAACAAAGTTTGGAGGGAAGAAATACAGAGAAAAGAGGAGGAAATCAGTGAAGAAAGAGAGGAAGTTGAACAAAAATCAGATTAGGAGAAGGAACAAAGGAAGTCTTTGGAAATCAGAGCTTGAAGCTAGATAGGGACAGGAAGGAACAGGGGAAGTCTCTGGAAATAAAATGATGATGATGTGACAAAACATGTGTCACACACTCAGCAAAATTGAGTCAAATAAATCATGTTTGTGATGACCAACTTTTTTAATAATAATTTATTTTCTTATGAAATTTAAATTTTTATCTTCAATTATCAAAATAAGATTCATGCCCTTTTTCAGCCTCTTTTTTTTTTTTTTTTTAATAATAATTGACTTTTCAAATACTTTTCCAAACAAGAATACATTTGGAAAAATGCCACTTTTGCCGCCACTATTCGAAACACAAATCACATTTTACAATATGACTTTCATCCTATCTTACTTCTACAAAAATCAAATTGAGAATAAGTCACTTTTGCCACAGTTATACAAACGGGCACATAAAAAAAGAAATGAGGGAGTGAGGGTTTGGATGATGAAATACAAAAATGCCCATGCAACATCATTCAAACCATTTAAGTGTGGAGATATTTTGGTAATTTCACAGCCTTTAGAATAAATAAAATGACCACATGGCTTAAAGAAGATTCAAACATGGTCCCTAGCCTGTTTGGTTTGAAGGGAGGGGAAGAGCCTCTAGGGAGGATATTAATCAAATTGCCATTAATGAGAAGAATAATCCTTTTTGTTGAGAGTGTAATTTTGGAATATTAAAATTTTCCATTGCCTATTTAGTAAATATAAGAGAAAAAATTTGTCTCGTCTTCTTCTCTCCCTTTAAATCAAACAAGCCAAGCATAGAACACAAACCCCACTAAAAAGGCTTTAAGACCGCCTCATTTAGAGCGACAATGGACACCCCTAGGTCTTAAAGGAATGACCGTGGCAGTTCGGTAAATATAAAGAACTTCTTGCACCGGACCAATTTTTCACCGCTCTTAAAAACATTATTGAGACCGACTAAAATACAACCGGTCTTAAAAATTGAACTGAAATTTCAATTATTTTCTAAATATATCTCATATAGCCGTACTTATATTTTCTCGCGGTAAAACATATAAGGAAAAATTTAAATATAAAAAGTCTAAAGTTTTAAGACCGAACTTATCAAAAAGACGGTCTTAAAAGTTTTCTTTCAAGACCGGACATATGATACTTCCGGTATTTAAAAAGTTCATTAATATTAAGACCGGCGTTTTACAAGGAACGGTCTTAAAGGTTAAACTTTTAAGATCGACGTTTAATATGACCGGGATTAATGTAAATATTAAGACCGTCTCTTTTTCATCCGGTCTTAAAAATCCACGCAAGTTATACATTTCTTCGCGAAAGCTTTTGTTACTTTGTGGAGAACCTCTGCGTTCACATTCCGAAACCCTTCCCGTTTTGCATTACCTCTCTTCCTCGCCCACGTACCATCAGCCCCTGTTACTCTCTCATTTGCTCGGGCATTCCTCTCTTCCCGTCTCGAAAATGGACGGTGAAAACGAATCTATTCGTGTTCCGGCAACGCCAGCCTTCGGTGTGATCGGGTGTGAGTGAGAACGAACCCTCTTCATCTCACAATGAGGCTCGTAATCGCCCCGCACGCCGTGGTAGAAGAGGCACACGAATGATGGATGTGACCTTAAGTCGGACTTCCGGGTCAAAGCTCGAGATTCAGTTTGATGCAAGGTTGGAACCCGTCGGTCCTAATAAAAACAAATATAATAGTTTTGTCGGTGTCTAGCACGCAGCAAGGTTAGCATCTTGATAGATGAGTGGAAAAGTGTGGACTCTAAGAATGTAAAGGATCCTATTTGGGAGACTATCCGGGTTACATACACCGTCCCTAATCACGTCGAAGTTGAAAGACAAGACATTGTCTTATTGTGCTGATTGGTGGAGGAAGTTTAAGACCTTTCTCGCTAACACGTATATTTTCTCCTATGTTCCGCCGCCAAACATCCTTGGGAAGTTTACACATTTATTGATGAACGAATTTGGCGACAATTTGTTCTTCTCGCGGACCACTCCCGAAGCTCTAGTGAGTTTATATTTAGTTTTGTTTTCCCTTTTGTTTGTTTATTAACCTCGTGCGGATATGTGAATGTTATTGTGTTCATCTAATCCCGTTAGTTATATAATGGTTCGGTGTGTGAATAGAAGTATACATTTCCCGCCTTTGTCTATGCAAGTCTGATATGTCAACCCCGAAAAGGTAAATTACGATGAGAAGGTATTAATTGTGTAATGGTTTGTCTTGCAAAGGAGGAAATGAATAGTCTTAAAAGGGGGGAAACTTTATATACCCAATTGTTACTATTTAATGGGGGACTCGCCGATCCCACCGGATGCCTTAAAAGGATCAAGTTTGTATTATTCTCAGTAAGCATAATTCTCTTTTGTTTCTTAACCTATCTATCTAGCTAGCACTACAAAACATAGCTCCAATTTCTTCCACAATTCTACATCTTCCTTAAATAAAATGTTGAAACTTGATGAAGTGAAGAATTTGACTACCGTTTGATTGACGTTCATATGAAGCGTAAGTTCTCTAATTTCGTTAGTGACATGCATGGCCGGAATTCTTAATTAATAGATGTTTTCAATCCCGATTCACGAAAAAGAAGGGAACAAGCACAGGAGATAGGTAGAAAGAATGATTGCCCTCATAGGGCTTCTCGCGGATATCAAAAGGCCGAAAAGGATTTGATGGTCTGCTGCGAAAGAGATTGGATGATGAAGCGTAATCCAATCCTTTTGTGATACATGCTCCTCCATCTCCAATACGTCACGAGGATTTGTGGTTGCATATTCGGCAAAGCCAAGCGCGCCTACACGAGTGAACAAACTCGTATAATTACTGAAAGAATTGTCAATATCATTATTGTTATTTTTTAGTTACTAAACATATTTTATTACTAAGCTTCTCGTTATCTGTATCTTACAGAAAGATCTTAAAAAGAAAGAAGCTGGGGGATCATTTGTGTCGGACGAGAGGAATGATGTTCGACCGTTGCGACCAGAAAATCGGATCACCCGGGCGTGTAAGGGGGATTGGAGGACGGGTAGTCATAAAGCAAGTCTTTGGTACATCTAAACGCCATAGACAAAGTATGGTTACCCGGAGGAGATGGACCGACGCGGCTGCTAATAAAGCTTCAATGACCGCAATGTTTCAATCCGAGATGAGCCGGATGAAGGAGGAACCGAGTCACCGAGGCTGCTTTTGAGCAATCGTCCGTAGACCAGTGTTCCTTCACACACTCACTCGCAACCGTGCAGCAGAGCACTGAGGGAGCCGCATTGTTGGACGATCGAGCAATCTTGTGACCTTTATGTGGAGGATCCCGATCATCATGATGGACGATTATTGGTTGCAAAAGGGACTGTTCACAACTTGGGATCAACCGTACACCACCAACAAATGCCCGATGATGAAGTCGAGTGTCGCTTGAAAAGGTGATCATTGATGCACAGCTCCTCTCCAAACCGATGAGCCGAAGCTTGTGAGTGATGTCAAGGGAACCTTCATCCCTTGGCCAAAGAAGCTTGTACATGTCTCTACCGCTCCCCGAAGCTTCAACCCTCCTCCTCAAGTTCCATCCCCTCGTCAAGCTCCATCCCCTCCTCAAGCTCTATCCCCTATCGCTAAGTTGGTCTGCCGCCAGGAAAAAATATCCGATCGATGAAGAGAGGATATTTTAAGGATAAATCGTGGCCTGCCAATGAAGTAGTAGGCGTCCCTCATCCTATGCCCGTTCAAGTTGACACAGCTTGATGTTGAGTCCCCGCGCTTCCTCGACAGAGCTTACCGATGCGCTTGTT
Source organism: Acacia acuminata (assembly GCA_019022655.1). Taxonomy (NCBI): domain Eukaryota; kingdom Viridiplantae; phylum Streptophyta; class Magnoliopsida; order Fabales; family Fabaceae; genus Acacia; species Acacia acuminata. The sequence goes on along the minus strand of JAFJYI010000177.1, from coordinate 347,152 downwards.
AGAATTTTTATGAAGTATCTTCTCGTCTATGAGTACATAATTTAAATGCATCGTTTAGACATACATACATATATACTAATTCTCTGATCGATGTCATGATTGTAGGTTCTTGCATCATGAATTGGTTCAAAATGGCAGGATCAACGATTTTGGATTCTTGTGCCCTGTCTATTCAAGTCAAACATCCATGCAGGAGAGACAGACGTACATATCAAAGAGGTGTGTGAAGTGAAAAGAAAGTTGTACTTTTATCCATTCTTCCACAGTACATATCAAAAATCTTGTCCGCAATTCACTTAATTCTCGCTACATATATCACTCAATATAGTTTATCATGTGAATTTTCAGCCGCCATCGGCGCTTGGTCCTCATGTGCATTGAGGAGCATAAAGTTATCTTCTTATGCTCCAATCACGGTGAGCCATTGCCTACGTTGGTGCACCATCAACGAGTAAGCATTTCATTTTGATTCTCTTGTCTCAAATCTCTACTGTGAATTTTCAAAGAATCATTGATAAATTTGTGATTTTGATGATAGTGCCATGAGGACCTTCCAAAGAGTAGAAAAGAAAAGGCGTGGTACTCGTGACAACCCCATATGGTATGCACTGTAGGTTGGTACAATATTTGTAGCACACCGCCTTGTGAACTTGGTCATTAAGCTATATATATATATGCTCTTATATATATTTCTTGTTCTTTTTAGACCCGTCGGCAACCACCGGCGTCCAACTTATGTGGCCAGTACATCATGAAACACATGTATGATATTACCACGCGAGGGATACTAAATTAACTGCAAAGGTAAATGTATTTGATGTTATATATTATGCAAATTAATTCAGTTTCCGCTTATCGTTACAAATGAAATATGCACGCAAGTTAATTCAATTGTCTTTTTGATGTTACAATGTTTCAATGCAAAACTCCTTTTTCTCATGATGAACTCGGAGCACATACGCAATGTGTTTTGTGAATATCTCGTATGGTCTGATCTTAGAGTCACAAAAAGGACAATAATTAATGTCCTAAATTCATTTGTAAGTATATTCCCGTAGCAACAATAATCGATCTTCTAAATTTGTTTATTTTTTTGAACAATTCATTTGTAAATATACATAGGCAATGTAAAATTCAATAAATAAATTTAGTTAATTTTTTGAACAATTTTCTTGTGTCCATTTTGGGTTTCTGAATGTATTATTGGATGGTGGATATAGCTATTTAATTTAATGTTGGAAATTTGAGACTTTTAGGACCGTTCATTAACAACATGTCCAGTCTTAAAGGTCCACAAAAGTCTTCGGTGTAATAAGTATGAGACTTTTAGGACCGTATATTGCTTTAGTGTCCGCTCCTAAAAGCTTAAAAGTCCGCATGAACTTTTAGGTCCCGACGTATTATAAAAGGTCGGTCTTAAAAGTCACAAGAACTTTTAGGACCGTGTTTTTATAAATAATCGGCCTTTAAAAGTACTTTACTTACAAGTCTCGTTAACTTTTAGGACCGTATGTTTTTATTTGTGCGATCTTAAAAGTCAATCACCTTTAAATACATCCTTTTACACAAATTAAATGGATAGGGTTGAAGACAACCGAGGTTCTCATGTTTCATTGTTAGGTCCTTCATTATCTTCGTTTTACCTCTCCATGTGTGAGCAAGATTATCTAAGTGTCCCTTTTATTTTGTCTTTTGTCTTTTTGTCGAAAAAGAAGGAAGATAATGAAAAGGACACTTTGTTTCTAACATGGGGAGGTAAAACCGATGATAACGAAGGTCCAACCTTGAGAAGAATAGTCACTTTGTTTGTTCTTATCCGAATAAGGTTAAAGATCCTTTTTTTTTGTATGTTCTTAACTGTATTCTGTGAATTTTTGTTGTTGGATTTACACGAGGACAATGTTTTGTTTGTTTCCTTTTTGTCGGAAAAAGAAAGACGAGAATGAAAAGGACAAGAGGCAATCGGATATGGAAACCAAAGCGACAAAAATGGCGGTGTTTTTAGGACCGTCGATTTACTAACTAAAGTCTTCGTTCTTTTATTTTAGGTTTTTTAGTCCGCCATTATCCATCCTTCATAGTTGCCTTGTTTATTGCTTTCCAGGTTCGATAATGGATAAAGTACTAAACTTGCACGAGAACAAAATTTAAAAATATTTTATTTACTAATTTTTTTACGCCGCCCTATAAAATGGGCAAACGATCACAAAAAAAAAACAAAATAAAAATGCAACAAAAAAAGCTAATCCCTCTCGTAGTCGGAGAGGAGGGGGCGCGTAGTCGCCGAGTTGTCGGAGTCGCTTCGCCGGATCGTAGTTCACGTCATTGGCATGGAGTACCATGTTCATCTTGTTGTTCATGGTATGAGCAAGCCGAACCAATTGGCCCAAATGTCGATCGATTTGATCGACGCGGGCCACCAGTGACTGCACCAACTGCTTCACACGGATTTGGAGGAGGCGGTGGCGGAGGGGGCCGAGGTTGAAGAGGAGGAGGAGCAAACGGAGGACCTGGGGAGCAGCCATTATAGTGGGGGCCGAGGTTGAAGAGGAGGAGGAGGAAATAGAGGACCCGGGGGAGAAGAATGTGAAGAAAGTACAAGAACAACGGGTTTAAATAGAGAACCCATCCCGAACAATGTGAAACGCCTGAACTTTAATGAGGAGACGCATTGTTCATCGAATACGAGGAGACGCCTAGTTGGGAAGTTTATCTCGGAAGCCGAAGAGACTCGCATCATTCATTTGAGCAAAGGTGTAAGTACGGTAAATGATAAAAGGTCGGTCTTAAAAGTAAGACTTTTAGGACCGGACTTATTATAAAAGATCGGCCTCTAAAAAAAATAAATAAATAATAGAATTTTATACCGCATACCTATAAGTACCGGGTTAATGATAAAAGGTCGGTCTTAAAAGTAATTTAGACTTTTAGGACCGGATTTTTAAAAACTAAAAATAAAATGAATTGCAAAAATATTAAATAATGGAATTTTATACCGCGTACCTATAACTCCTTATTAATTCCTCACTACCTCGTAACTCCAAACTACGTACGTGGCTATCTCGAGAACAGTCTCTTTTATTAATTAACTCCTAATACCTCTCTACCCCCACCGCTCAAACCATGGTTAGATTCAAGAGAACCGCCGTAGGGGTGCTCTTAGTCGTGATGCTCGTGCCTTCCGTCGATCGTTATACGGTGCGCCTCCTCCATCGAGAGTCCATCCTATTGTGACAAGAGTCTCGGGTCGTTGGACCCATTGTTATTTCTTCGGATGATGAAGAGGTTCCCGCTCCCCTCTCCAACCTCTTGGCCCCACCGCGACTACTACCGACCCCCTCCTCTTTCCTCTAATGAAGTATTGTGGCTGAATCGAGTAAGACAGAAACTTGCCGATCTCCGGCGGGAAATTAATGGTGTTCACGCCGAAATCGCCAAGGCTTTGGAGGATAATAAGCTTTAGGAGATGTTTAGTCGATTCTTGTTTTTGATAATTTTCTCGCTTGTTTTTCTTTTGTATTTTTTCTTGTGTACGTGCATATGCAAGTAATATATGTAATTAAAGAAACTCCTATTTTCCTTTAATTTTTATTCATTCAAATGCGCGCACAAATCCTTTTTTAGAAATCACAAAAATGAGGAATTTTAGGACCGGAGTATTATAAAATGGCGGTCTTAAAAAATTGTATATATACTACTTTTTAATGAACCGGTTTAATTGTCTCAATTTAGGTCCGAGTATTATAAAACTCCGGTCTTAATAAAATCCCAAATATAAAACATGTCTTGCTCGTCGCTGGAATATTAAATTTCCTCTCTCGAACTTCTCTTATCGCGCCTAAAGTGTTACTCGTGTTCACCCACTTCGTCGTTCGCGCTTTGCTCTCTCGACAATCATTTTCTCGTTCCTTAGCTAAACATCTATAGACCAAGCCGTAAGAGGTGTTTCGGTTATATAACTTTATGATTTTCCCGCCATCGTTCTAGGTTTTTCCTGGTTGAGCGAAATCGATCAAATGTTCTTGTGGGTTTCGTTGTTAATGGATATTGTATTTTGAAGATTATAATTGCACTTTAGACCTACCCAACCGACCAATAAATGTTTTTAGGTTACTCTTGTTGTCTCGCAACATCAACGTTCGTGGCGGGAGAAGAAAGACTAAGCAAACGCATTTGAATTTATATGATACAGTGGTCCACAAGACCTTCACGCGATGCATTTAATTTCCTCGTCATGCATTTATTTTGGTTCTTGGATTCACCGCGATACATTTATGACCAAAAGTGATTCTTCGTTCTGCATTTAATGAGCAAGTTTATCCGGAAAAAAAAAAAAAAAAAAAAAGACATAACCGACATTTGAGCATATATATGTATGTTAAATCTTTCCGTCTATATATATAGGAATTCTACTATGGATCACAGCTTGGATAAATGCTAAACTGACGAGTGTTGAATATCGAATGGGGTGAGGGACTTTATAAAATTTGCTAAACAAAATGCCCATGCCGAGGGTGGGAAGTTTTATTGCCCTTGTGTAAAATGTTTGAATAAGAGGCGACTAAGTCCCGAAGTTATACACACACATTTAATTTGTGAAGGAATTTGTAAGACTTATACAAAAGATGGGTATGGCATGGTGAAAAAATACCAAGCGGGTCTCAACATAGGGAAGTGGCCTTTGATGATAATGACACGGATATGGATGATCACATAGAGGACATTATCCGTGATGTAGGAGAAGAGGCTTTTCATCAATCACATGCATATGGTAATATGTGCAACATGCAGAGACCCCTCTATATCGTGGGTGTAAAAAATACCAATTGTTGAATGCCGTATTGAAATTGGTAAGCTTGAAGGCACGCTCATGGATGGAGCGACAAGAGTTTTTCGAAATGCTTGAGGCTTTTAAGGACATGCTTCCGGATGATAATGTGTTGCCGCATCGATACTATGATGCTAAGAAAATACTTTGTCCACTCGGGATGGAGTACAAAAAGATCCATGCATGCCCGAATGATTGCGTATTATATAGAAAAGAGTTTGAAGAGGAGCAGAGTTGTCCAAAATGTGAAACCCCAAGGTACAAGTCAAATAAGGGGCCTCGCAAAAGTGTTGTGGTATCTTCCAATCATACCAAGGTTCAAGCGGTTGTTTGCGAATGAAAATGATGCAAAAAATTTGAGGTGGCATGCAGATGAGAGGATTTCTCGATGGAAAGCTTCGACATCCGGCCGATTCTTCTCAATGGAAGAAAATCGATCAATTATTTCCGAACTTCGGCGAAGAACCTAGGAACCTTAGGCTTGCCCTTAGCACGGATGGCATGAATCCATATGGAAGCCTTAGCAAAGATACATAGTTTATGGCCTCGTACTACTGATTATTTACAACTTATCTCCAATGTTATGCATGAAACGAAAGTACATCATGTCGTCTATGTTGATTTCGGACCGAAACAACCCGAAATGACATTGATGTTTACCTTCACCCTTGATCGAAGACTTGAAGGAGTTGTGGGGCGTAAGGTGTTGATGTTTTTGACTCTTTCAAGAAGGAGGTGTTTAAAATGCGAGCCATGATATTTTGTACTATAAACGACTTCCCAAAGATATGGGAACTTGTCGTGGTATAGTGTAAAAGGCCATAAAGCATGTCCGGTTTGTGAAGAAGGCACACGCTACCATCAACTTCAACATGGAAGAAAGACGGTTTATCTTGGACATAGGAGATTTCTTAGACGGGGCCACCCATATCGTCGATTGAAGAAAGCCTTTTTTGGTGGCCAAGAGTATGAAGATGCTCCGTGGCGTTGACTCGGGGAGCAAGTTTATGAAAAGGTGAAAAATATCAATGTCGTATTCTAAGACCGCAAAGAGTAGAAAAGAAACAAATATATGGAAAAAGAGATCTGTATTCTTCGATCTTCCATATTGGCGCAATCTTGATGTGAGACACAGTATTGATGTCATGCATGTTTAGAAAAACGTATGTGATAGTATTGTCGGCACGCTTCTCAACATACAAGGTAGTTCCAAGGATGGTGTGAAGGCAAGATTGGATCTGATAGCAATGGGAATACGCGAAGAGTTACATCCAAGGCCAGATGGGAAGAGAACTTATTGTCCCCCAGCTTCTCATACTTTGTCTAAGGATGAGAAACGAAGTTTTTGTGAGTGTTTACATGGCACAAAAGTTCCCACGGGGTATTCTTCAAATTTGAAGAGGCTTGTATCGATGAAGGACTTGAAATTAGTAGGCCAAAAGTCTCATGATTGTCATGTCTTGATGCAACAAACCTACTCCCAATAGCTATTCGAGGCATCGCCGAATATGATCTTCGGTCGCTTTTGACTAGACTTTGTGTCTTCTTCAATGCGCTTTGTGGTAAAGTTTTCGAGATTGAAAAGTTGGATGAATTGGAGAATGAAGGATATCTTATCTTGTGCCACCTTGAGAAGCTTTTTGTTCCTACATTTTTTGACATCATGGTTCATCTAATTGTTCATCTAGTGAGGGAGATAAAGATGCGGCCCTATCCATTTACTTGTGGATGTACCCAATTGAAAGATCTATGAAATTCCTAAAAGGGTACGTGAAGAACGCATACCAAATTTTGAAGCATCGATTGTTCAAAATATGTTTCGAAGAAGCCATGGAATTTTGTCAAGATTATTTGGCCAAAGTAAGACATATTGGGCTTCCAAAACGTCAAAGATGTCAATGGGGTAGACGAGGGACTTCCGTAAAGAGTGTGGATCATGATGAATTGTCACAAGTCCACTTATACATCTTGAATAACGTCGATGAAGTTCAAGCCAAGATAGCTGCACATAAAGCAAACCGTAAGGAAAGAAAATCATCGAATGACTCAACAAAGGTTGATTAGGAGCATAAATGTAACTTTTGCAAACCGGTTCAAACAAAAGGTCGAGGGAGAGGAATGTGTTTCGATACAATCAAATGGTTAGCAAGGTGTGGTCCCGAGGTTGATGTCATAAGTTGGAATTCGTATGTGATCAATGGTTATACATTTTACACGAAGTCCCTAGATGATACGAGCACAAATTCGAACAAAGGTGTTATATTAGAGGCTGAATCTCTATGCACTTCTCCATTCGAAAGACAAGAGCCCTTTATTTGCAAATGCCATATTATGGGGTTATTGAAGAGATTTGGGAGGTGGACTATGTGAAAATTAGATTTCCCATTTTCAAATGCAAGTGGGTTAATGTCAATAATGGTGTTCGGATCGATCGGCTAGGATTTACATTAGTCGATGTCAATGGTAGAAGTTTTGGAGATGAACCTTTTATTATGGCGCACTGTGCAAAACAAGTGTTCTATATCACCGATCAAGAAAAATAAAATGTGGTCTCGTAGCTCTCCAAGGAAAGAGGGTCATTGATATTGATGAGGAAATGAATTAAAATTATGGTATTCCCCAGAGTACTCTTTTTCAAGGGGTTTACCTGACATGAACGAAGAAGATGAAGCTGATAATGAACCCGGCATAAGAAGTGATCATCAAGAAGGGATATGGGAAGATATAACTTTATAAAAGAGTCAATTCATAAGGTAATATTCATATGCAGATTTCTTTGAAGACTTTAAGGCTTTAACTATATATATTATATTCCTTCTATCTATGTTCATAGTTAATGTCACTGACTATGAATTTTGTTCTTGTTTTATTTTTTGTGGCGGATCCGATCCAAAGGGGCATGTTATATAAGAGGATGTTACGCTGTTGGGTGGGGAATCAGATGAAGGCATGGTGAATATTATTTTGGGAGCATGTATGTTGTACTTGTAACTTATTGTATTTGTAAGTAAGTTATCTTATTGTATGAATTAATTTAGGTGTTGTAGTCATAGTAATCATTAATTAAGAGGCCAAATAGCTCATGGTGAATAATATTTGTATTCTTTTTCCAATTCAATTTATTCAAATAATTGTTCATAGCTTGTAGCTTAAAGTATCGACTTTTATATGCTGATTGGGTGGATTTGGATTTATATATATATATAATCGTGAAGAACAACAGGAAAAATTCGGGAAAATTTAGGCCGGAATAATAAGCCGTCTTAAATGTTCACTTGTTAAGACCGATGTAATTATATGACCGGCCTTAAAGGTCGACGACTTTTGAGTTTTGATATTAAACCCGCCTTAAAAGTTGGTATTTTAAGACCGGTATATTTAACGTCCGATCTTAAATCAAAATCTTTAAGACCGGATGTATTTATCATCCACTCTTGAAAGTCAGGCTTTTTAAGACCGTGTAATTAGTCGCCTGGTCTTAGAAGCCGCTATTTTTCGACCGTATGTGTCCTGTCCGGTCTTATAATTACAATCTTTTAAGAGCGCCTATTTTTTGGCCGGCCTTAAAAGTTGAGCTTTAGGACCGAACAAAAAATATTTCGCTTTATTTAGTACAACTTTTTAAGACCGACAAGTTTTTAAATGTCCTGTTTCTTTAAGACCGATTCTCCTAAAATGGTAGACTTTTAATACCGGCCGGAACAAGACGGCCGCATGTCCTGGCCTTACGAGTCCGATCTTAAAAGCCTTTTTGCACTAGTGACCCCACTAGACGATCCTTCACCTAACGGAGAATTACAATAAATAGTAATAAAAATATCAATTATGAATTAAATAATTATTTTATTAAATTTTCAAGGGCATTATAAGAGGCTTCTCCAAAAACCCAGATCTGGATTTGCCTTTCCTACGACAGTGATTTCCGCAGTTCATATATATTCATAGAAAAACTTTTCTGATGAATAAGATCAAGTATGTGGATTTCTTTGAAGAGATTAATAGTCATATATTTATATGAAATGCTGCAATTGTAATCGGAAGATGAAAATGATGATGATTGCTCGATCTAAATCGACTATTAATTTTCATTCCCGCTTTGTCACTTTTCCTAGAATCAAGCGATTTTTTTCGGGGTGTTTGGGGATTGAGACACTTGGCCGCAGAGCACAAATAGCAGACTTGGCTTTCCTTCAATTTTCTTAACAACCGCTGTTCTTTTCTCCCAAAAACGGTGCCGCTTTTTGGTCGTAAGGCATCCGAAATTTATGGAAGGAGGCATTATTGGTGGGGGTGCTGGAGCTGCCCCCGAACTTGTCATCAAAAGCAAAAAATAATAATTAAAATTTTCTTTCATCAATTGCAAGTTTTATCATCATCAATAAGAAAAAGAGCAAGTATTAGCCATAAAATGCCCATGGCACGCTCCAAGCAATTTTTTGTGCTGGGAATATCCACCTAAAATACAGAGAAAAGGCAACAAAATACTAGGAAAGTATTCAAAAGGAAGCAAATCTTTCCCAGCTTGAAGTCACAATGCTAAAATATGGTCCTTTTTTTATAGGGAAAGAAGAGCAAGGAGCAAAGTGAGCGTGTTGAGGAAGACATAGAAGAGGAAAAAATAATAATTAAAATTCTTTAAAAAAAAATCAAGGGGGCACGTGTGTATCCGCCTTTGGTTTTGGTGCCAAATGGCACTGTGCAATTATTTATTATTTATTTTTTAATGGCATTCACCATCTAAGATTTGTTTTTTACTACTAGTCAGTACTTTAAAGTATTTTTTTGGTATCGTGATCGATCCATAAATATTTTTTTAGTACCATTCAGTACCATAAAATATTTGTTAACATTCTGAACTAATTTTTCAAGATCATTAGTATCATTTTAGTACCAATCAGTAGCCTAAAATATCTTTCAGTATTAGTCGATATCCTAAAATATCTTTTTAGTACCAGTTAGGACCCTAAAAATATTTTAGGGTACTGACTGGTACTGAAAACAAATTTCCGGATACTTACTGGTACTGAAAAATATTTTAGGATACTGACTGGTATTATAAAATACTTCATGATACTGATTGATACTAAAAAGATACTTCAGCGTACTAAATGGTACTAAAAAAATACTTCAAGATACTGAGTTGTATTTAAAATAATAATAATAATACCTTAGGATGTAAATGCCATTTAAAAAAAAAAAGTTGAACAATGCCATTTGGCACAAAATGACACCGTTTTGGGAGAAAAGGAGGGTAGCGATTATTAAAGGAATTGGAGGAAAGCCAGGTCCCAAATAGCACGCCACTTCAAGATTCTTGTACATAAGGTATTGATTTTTGGGAAAATTCATATCAGGGCCCTTTTAATAGAAAAAAAATCCAAAAAGGCCCAAATATTCTGAAAATCCCGGAAAGGCCCTAGAGGCTTTTTTGGTATAATTTCTATGGTAATTAAACCCGGACCAGACCGGCCGGTTCGGACCGGAAGCCGGCGAACCGGCCATGAGTCCGGTCCAGGATAAGATAGAAACCGGGGTCAGCAAGTATTTTTTTTTTAAAAAAAGAAAAGGTAGAAGAGCGGAGAGGCGAGAAACAGAGCGGCGCGCCCTCCACACCTTCACCGTGTTCTTCCTTCCTCGCCGGCGACCTTGGCTTCACCGTCACCATAAATCTTTGTCGTCGGCGAGCTCCACTCTCAACACCAAAGAAACTGTCACCAACCAAAAGAAACAGATCAGTAACGAAGTGGTCTCGTTGCCTCCTCTAGCGTCGTTCTGGTATGTGAGGGCCGAGGGGGGAGGGTTTGGATGAGGGAGAAGAATGAGATCTAAATGTGAGGAGAGAGTAGGGAAAATGAATATGAAAAAGGGAGCTTTGAATATGTGAACTATGAAGAGACGATCAGAACTTCAGAAGAAACGATATGATGGAGGGAAGAGAGTTATGATGAGGGAGAAAAATGAGATGGGAGTAGGTGAAGATGTCTCTTCATGTCATTTCATTTCTAAAAAACCATGCATCTATTCTTACTTTTTTTTTAAAATTTGTGAAAACTAATTATATTATATAATAAATCTCATAACTACCCCGGTTTAACTCCGGTTTGACCTCGGTTTGACTCCGGTCTAACCCACTGACCCTTAACCCAATACCCCGACCGGTTCAATGACCGGTCCGGGTTTAATAACCTTGATAATTTCATTAAAATGTTAGTAGTTAACGGGGCTGATATAGTTGTTAATGACCTATCCGTTAACAACTATATCAGCCCCATTAACAACTAAAGTTTTAATGAAATTGTCTTTTCTGGGATTTTCAGAATCTTTGGGTCTTTTTTGGGATTTTTTCAATTAAAAGGGCCCCCATATGGATTTTCCCTTGATTTTTTTATACTTTGTTGATGATATTGCTAATATTTAGTTGTTATTATCTTTTTAAGAATTAAGTTTCATAAAAACATATCTTGTATTACGAATACTAAAAATTAAAAACTTATAAAAGATATTTCTTATTTCAAAAGTATTATGACTAATTTTGTATCTTTTGACTTATTTTTAAGTAATTGTTTTGTTCATATCTTGTGTTTTTTATTTTGTTGACTACACACACTTTTTAAAACATATTTATAAGAAGTATTTTTTATTTTGTTAAGTCTTCTCATTAATTATTTGTAATTGTGGTATGTGGACAATAGTTTACCTTTAATTATGACTTAATAATTGTGTTTGCTTATTGTATGATGCGTATCATTGACACCCTAATAGTTAAAGATTGTTAAAATAACTTATGTTCAAAGGTTGGGCCTCGAAAATTGATTGTTCTTATTTAGCCAAGCCTAAAAGTGTCGACCCTTTTTACGAGCTCTAATAACATTTGACAAAAATGATAATTTCACTTTCTTTAAAAATATCCATGAGTATATTTACAATTAAAGTTTTAATATGTTATCAAACACACAATTGGGAAAACTATGTAAGTATATTTGCAACTTAATCCTTAAATTTTTAAAGGCCTATTTGAATCGAAGAAAAGGTAGGAATGGAAATTAAAAGAATGGAATGGAATGAAAAATATTTTGCCATGATGCGTTTGGTTTGCATTGGAAATGAAAATTTGTTGATAGGGAAATTTTTATTTGGTTGAAAGAAAATGAGGAAGGAAAATGAGGCAAAAGACCATTTTGCCCTTATTATTATTATTATCCATTAATTTCTCCCACCCCCAAATCTCACAAATTCCAACTAGATCGCATCCTAATCCCACAATCCATTCCGGCGGCGCTCATCTCCACCCCAAAAATGGAGACCAGCGAAGATCATTCCCAACCCAAAAATAGAGACTCGGCACTCATCCTTAAATTTTCATAAAACTATGAACAATACTTCGTGATATCTTCTTTCGTAATAGAGATCAACTTTCTCGCCATAACTCTTAGCATATAACTCCAAATTTAAAAAATTTTGTATCCCTATAATGCTCTCTAAGTCCTTTTTCCAATGCAAAAAGAATCAGCTCCAAACTTATTGTATTCTAATAGTTATTATCCAATGAATGACAACTATTTTGGAAACAAAGTGAGAACATTAGAATACTGAATATCAATGTTCGAGATACATATCTCCTTATTTTAAATCTCTTGCAGCTTGCTCTCAAATTTCATGAAACTCATTTTGAGGCTAGTTTCATATGAAACAAGTTTCACCTCAATTGGATGTGTATTATTGAAGATATATACATCCAAATAACCAACCTATTCTCGAAATTACACAATAATTTCAAGAGTCAACTTGCAAAAGCCATATCTCTTTGTTCCACACTCCTTTGAGCTTTCTCTTGGTGTTTGTGTGATGCATCTAGAGTCTAGTTTCATATTAAAGAAGTTTCATTTTATTTGGGCCTGTGGTTTCTAAGATACATCTAAATTACTAAACCCGTGTTTGATATGACGCGAGAATTCCACCTGTCAACTTCCAAAATTCATATCTCTATCATCCGAACTCCTTTGAGCTTGATTTTAGTATCTATGTGACGAATTAGGAGTCTTGTTTCATATAAAATAAGTTTCACCTCAATAAGATCTATGGTTTAAAAATATGATCAAATAACTAAACCTTGTTCCTATAAAATGTGAAACAGGGTCAAACAAAGGAGCTGATTACACCCGAGTGCATAGTGTTCACACTCGAGTACGCAGTGTCACACTTGAGTGCTAAGAATTTGCACTAGATTATGTTGAACAAATTCACGTTTAAGGTACTACAGCATATCACTGTAACTCTCACTGAAGATCACACTCGAGTGTTTTGGACCAAATTGGCAGCCCAAAATGAAGACTGACAACGCTTACCCCTACACCCCAAAATTGGACACCAGCGAGCTCATCCCCACGCCAATGTCGCAGACTACTGACGTAGCAATAGGAGAGCTTCCACTTCAAATTGTTTTATGTTTTTATAAGAAAATCGATTGTTAAAGCAACTATCATAGCGGGCCATTAGGGTCTTTGATGATTTTCTTCATGCGCTGGAAAATGGGTTCCCACCATTTTTTGTGAGAACCCATTTTTATTCATTCGCTTGAAATTTTCTAGAGGTGGGAAAATGTTTCAAACAGAACATTTGATCCAAATGCCCGCCGCCAGTTGGAAAATCCTCATTTTCCTATTCTGTTTTTCCATTTTCTGCGATCCAAACAGGGGTTCGATTTCTTTCCTAAGCCATTTTTAATCAATATCCTGAAGAATCTTTTTAGTAAATTAGTATTATGAAGTATTTTTTTAGTACCAATCAGTATCCTGAAATATTTTTTCAAGATCATGAAGTATTTCTTTTCAGTACCAGTCAATATACTGATATATCTTTTTAGTACCAGTCAATATATTGAAGTATTTTTTTTAGTATCAGTTAGTATCCCGAAATATTTTTTTAAGATCCTGAAAAATATTTCAGGGTACTAATGGATACTAAAAAAATACTTCAAGATATGATGGTAAAGATTAATTCAAATCAACGGTCTTGATTGAATGACTGGGTTATAAGTGAGTTAATAGTTTAAGGATAAGAAGATTAATTTTCCCTGAAATATATTAGGTAGGCATTTAGCATGACTTTTACCGATTCTTATTAGAAGTTGATCCAGTAAGTTACATAGCTATACTGTTGGCTATTACATACTAACTTCTAAAAATGGAAGAAAGAAAGAAAGAAAAAAACGAACCTGAACCTGAAATGATGAGAAATCCATGAACGTTACAACTTATCAGGGCCTTGTATCCTTTAAAATTTAAAGGAAAAAAATATATACGAGAAATGAAAAATATGCAAAAGTATAAAACCCCAGCCCTTACCGTGGTCCCTCCTCAATTGGTACCGGAAGAGGTGGTTTCCTCTCGAAGCTCGCGTGCATCTATCAACGCAACCTAATTGTCTCTCGCTCGTACAATGTTAGTTCGCCTTCCTTTACATTCCTGATTCCTCCTTTATACGACCAATTTTCCTCCTTTTTCACTCTCTTCCTTCATCTTTTCGATCTTTTGATCTCCTCGTAATTCCTTGATGGTGAAGATCTTTTTCTTCCATAGGTTTACTTCATTTTTCGCTAGCTTCATCTTGCCTTTCCTTCTAAACTCATTTCTCAAATTTGTTTTCGAGGCATTCTACGTCTGCACATGCTTTATTGTTCTCTTGGTTTTATTTCATGTTATGCTTTTTTGTGGTCCGATTCATTGTATTGATGATTATGATTCGTTGTTATAGCTGTTTTGTTGTTGTTTTGTTTACTGATTAGATCTTTGCAAGTTCATTCTGAAATCTGCTGAAAATGGCGAAAGCTGGCGCATTGGATCTAGCATATGGTGTTGGAGGAAAGATTGAGAAAGCCCAAGTTCTGTTTATTGTTGACAAGTATATGTTATATCCTCTATTTTTTTTCCTCGATTTGAAACTATGCGAGCCTCTATTTTGCTTCTTGCAATCACATTTCTCTGTTTTTATGTAATGATGTTTTAATATGTTTTGATTCATGGTCTTTTTTTTGTTCACCCGTCATTAAAATTTGTGGGTCCGTCACTGACTCCCATAATTATTATTTGCATATACCCACCCCATTCTCATTATTTAAATTGATTCTTTCTTGCGTTGTATGAATTCATGAATGGGTTGTTTGGATGGTAATTGGTAATCATAATGGGTTGATTAGTTGAGAATTTTCGGAGATTCTGTGGCTCAAAAACGCATGAGTTAATTATATTCGAATTCGCTTTAAAGCCTTAGATGTATCTCTTAGATTAGGGCTCAAATTCACTTCTCGTAGATTAAGAGCTAATTTTATAAATAGCAAAATATATAGATTATTAAGGGAAACTTATCTAGATGCATTCATCGGCATTCTAAATGTTACATCTCTATCAGCCTTGCCATATTTCATGTGGCAGGTAGTGTGATACCTCTTATTTATTAAATCCAATTGTTACACCTTTTCAATTATATCACAGATTAGAGCAATATAGCGCAACATAGTGGCAAAACGGTTTGCGCATAGTATATTGATGATAAATTACAAATCTTAGTTACAAAATATAAAACAATCCTTACATAGAATTTCTACAAATATTCTTCGACCGATCTGGAGCTGGTCCAACACTTCCATCTGCTAACATCTACTCGGGAGTTACATCCAATAAACTGTACCATATACAGGTAGTAGCAAAGGTTGGAATCTCGAAGGATCCCAGAGTAACTGTTAATCTCATACACAAAGTATATTCAAAGTATGTAAGAAAACCATAAGCACAAATCATAAAGTATTCAGTAAGACGCACACAGCGAGGCACGAAGTCTAATCCGGAACACCCAATCTCAATAGCACACAGCATAGACTATAGGGCACAGCACACAACAAGGCCCTAGTCGCACACAACGGGTTTTGGTTCCAAAGTGCTTGGAAATCAATAACACTAAATGCATACACAACTATGGTAAAACATACATACGGAGTCATACAAAGTAAATGAGATTAAGGTTACTTACCTGTACACAACTGATCAATCAAATATCCAGTCTCTAACGACTTAGTAGGAATTATAGACCTAAAGTAATACAATATAAAGGGTGTCATCATCAAATATAATTTCCCCCCTAAAATATGTAATTATCTAACTTGTATGAAGGGTTTTTTCACCATTTGAAACTCATTAATTCTTTTTTATTAATGAGTATCCCTTCATTGGTTATTAATCCTTCATTTTTGTATAGGGTCCAGAAAATTCTAGAAATTTGACCCAACTTCAAAAATTCATGACTAAATGTAGAAAAATCCGATTGAGGTGTTCCAAAAATCTACATGACCCTTGACATATCTACTTTGACTAAAAATTACTTGCCAAGGCCAAACACATGCAAATCATTCCCAATTTATGAAAATACCCCTACTGGTTTTTCAACTTCCCAAGTTGTATTTCTTTATATCTTAACCCTAATACTTCCAAAATCATGCTTTACACTCTTCCTTATACAAAATTTCATTTTAAACACTTTAAACCCATCAAAATCACCAAAATAAAATCATATCATCATTTCTAGTTGTTAACCAAAATCTCTTTCTCAAACACAAGAGATTAGGAAGATGACTTACTTGTTCAAAGTCCTTGCTTCTTTCTCCTCCCTCTTCTTAAATTTCTTTGTAAGGATGACTATGACTTCAATAATATCATACAAAGGTATCAACTAAGACCTCAAGCATAACTACATGAATTTGAAGGAAGTAGAATAAAATTCATGACTTCCTTACCTTAATTCAATCTTCCTTGCACTTGCTCCTTATTTTATCAAGCTCACTACTCTCTTCTTCCACTACAAAAAAACGTAACGTTTGTCGCGGTGCACTTGTAGCGGTCAACAAAAACCGCTACAAATTAACAAATTAGTAGCGGTTTAAACCCAAACCGCCACAAATTAGTAACGGAAGCATTGCCGCCAAAATGCTGACCATTTTCCTTCGCTTTTTGTCATGGTTCACAAAACCCAACCGCTACAAATATGGCGCCAGCCTTGGCGCGTTATGGCGCGAAGTCCATCGCCATTTTTTTGTAGCGGTTATGTCAAAATAACCGCTACCAAATCACGAAACAACACACTTTTGTCACGGTGAGAAGAAAGCGACACGTTGACCGCGTCAAAACTTCAACATTGGTAGCGGTTCTAACAATAACCGCTACAAAATTTATTCTATAAATAGCCAATTCCATCCGTACAACAATTATAATGTTCAAAAATATTCTAAATCTGGCTTTGTCGCTGAAAGAACATTCTTGGCTTTGTTCTAAAAAACAGAAGACGGGCATATACCTGTAGCACCGATCTCGGGAGATGAGTGCTGCAGATATTTGTCTGTCTTCTCATCGTTCAAGCCGAGAAGGTTCCTTCAGTGACAATCCAGATTCAGATATTCTATTGACCTGAAGACTTCTACTCCTCTAAATATGTCTAACATGCCACTGGAGATTGGATCTATTATAGGCACCGTTGTTTCTGTTAAAATATCTCGGATCAAAATGAGTCAGTGAGTTTTTCTTGGAACATCAGTGGCTATAATGAATCCAAATCTTCATAAACTTATTATTCCTAAATTTTATTATTCCTAAATTTATTAAGATCGACTCTTTTAGGGAAATTTCAATAAACCTGTTATTCCCGAATTAAAGAAAATAATTGAGAATATTTTTTTTGGAATAAGGAAAAATTCCAATCTAATTAGTTTATCGCTAAACTAATTAGTTTGGATTTTTTTAATAAAAAAATTATTAAATTAGTAGCGGTTACATAACCGCTACAGATTAATTATTTCGTAGCGGTCTACCTCAAGAACTGCTACGAAATTTGAATGGTCGTTCATTTTGTAGCGGTTATGTAACAAATGTGAAAATGTGAAAGAATTGTAACGCGGTTGGGGTAATTTTGTAACGGTCTATATTTAACCGCTACAAAATGATTAATTTTGTAATTCACGCACTACCGTTCACCTTTTCACTTTTTAACATCATGGTTTCTCGGGACAAGGGAAAAGCCCCGTGAAAGATTTGTCGCGGTTGGTTTTTATATTCACTCTTGAAATTCACGCACTATTCACTCTTGAAATTCACCTTTTCACTTTTATACTTTTACTTTTCACATCATGGTTTCTCAAGACAAGGGAAAAGAGAAAGTAGTTGAACCCCCGAAAAGGCCTATCAGGGGTAGTAGTAGTAGAGGAGGCCGTAGGAGAGGGCATGAGCCTTTAAATGTCTCCGTTCAGCCCCCTCAGATAAATGTCTCCCTTCAGCCCCCTCAGATAAATGTCCCCCTTCAGCCCCCTCAGATAAATGTCCCCCCACGGCCCCCTCAGGTTGGGAATGAGTTTGATGGGCTCTTTGAAAATGACCCAATCCCAAACCCTGAGACCTTACAAGAGACCGTAGGTGGACAATGAGGCGCAAGTTTGTCGCTTGAGGACATCCTCAATGGTGATGATGACAAGATCGAGATTGAGATTCCCATAGCGGAGGCGGAGCAGTTTCTCGACGAGGACAACGAGCGGAAACAAGGGTACCCCCGACCGTCGTCATCTCGTTCCATCGGATTTACGGTGGATATCGAATGTAAGTATAAGTAGTTTATTGGCAAAAAATAAAATTTAAATTCCTGACGTGTGAAAATTTATGTAAGTACAATACAACAACTTTTTTTTATAATTGTGCAGATGAATATGGGAACATCAGTAGGAGGACGCTGGATGTTCACACGCTCAATCAAGAGAACGACTACCGCGTGATAGTCCCCTAGAACACGGACATGGACCAGCCGATCGGTAGTGGTGGTCACTGTCGAACCGATACCCGTCACAATTTGGCGGGAATTGGGTATGGTTCCCGATCTTTTCCGAATGGAAAAAGATCCCGAAGGAGACCAAGGACTAGGCATTTGAGGACGTTGTGCGGGTAAATTGTGGTTAATTTAGTTATCTGTTTCTTAATTAATTATTACTTAATTACTAATTATTTTATGATATAGAATAAGTTTAAACTGCGAGCCAACGCAAAGAGGTATGTAAAGTTGAAAATGGGAGAAGCGTGGAAGAGCGGAGGGGTCGTCTCTACACCCAGCCAGAATGGAGATTCGACTATGCCTCTCGGCAAAGCGATGGAGAACGTCCCGGACGGCGTGGACCCAAATCACTCGGGCAGCTTTTGTCCAATATAGCGGGAGTGCGAGGCACAGTACGTTTTTTAATTAATCATAGTTCTGTTTTTTTCTATAAGGATATTGTATAATTACTCATTTATTTTGCGGGCTCTATCCTAGAGGAACACCGAGATCCGGGCAGCTCAAAGGATCAATCACACAAAGTGGATCCAAGACGTTTCTTTGTGATTTACGGTGAGATGGTATGTTAAAAGTTAAATTAATTTTATGTTAAATTTATTATTGTTTTGTTTTGGAAATAACAAAGTTTATACTCTTTTAACTCTTTCAGCAAGAGAAGGCTTGACAGGAGGGTGGTCAGACGGACTATGGGCAGTTGTGGAAACGCACACATAGACACCGTGATGGGACGCCGATCTCTGAGGCAACAGAGGAGATAATAGTAAGTTACAAAAAAATAATTAAATAGTTAATGTTGTATATTAAAATTTAAGAGTCCTTGATTGATTAATGTTTTATGAAATATATGTGTCAGAGCCGGATTGAGCAGAGCCAGCAAGAGATACGTCGGCCGTGCACCGGAGTCACGGGGTTCGTGATCCTACGGCCACATTGAAAGCTGTTGTGGGCCCAACGAGCATCCCGGCCGTGTTAGGGGCTTTGGGCTAGGCACCGTGCCTAGCATGGTGTACCGCAAGGACTCCTCCTCTCCGCAGGGAGCGCCGGCTCGAGCGAGGCCACCACCGAGGCCGTTGATGCGATGATTGCCGAGCGGGTTGCCGCGCAGTTGCCGCGCGAGTTGCCGAGCGCTTGACGGGAAGGTTGCCGAGCGGGTTGCTGCGAGAGGGCCGAAAATGAGGCTAGGACTAGGCGCATGCGGGAGGGTCTCAACAGGTTGGTTCGCCAATCGAGATGACTAGCCGGAAGTCACTTGTCGGGGCCTTGTCGAGTTGTTACCGAATGACGGTTTCCATCTCCTGAGCCTCCCCCTCCGTTCATCTTTGAGGATTCCCCCACGCCTCCACCGCCTCCCCCCTCCCCGTCCAGATGTTGCTGCTGATCAAGATAAGGGGGTTGTTACCTCTGGTCGAGCCCACACCGCCCCTGAGAGAGACCCCACTGAGACAGGACCTGATCATCGGGCTCCTGATAGTTATTAGTTTTTTTTTTTGTTCAGTAATTCAGTTTGTACTTGTCGGATGTTTGTTGACAATTTTTTAAATTTAAATATTTGTTATCTTTTTTTTAAGTCAAAAGGTTTTTTAAATCTAAATTTTATCAAAGAATAAATGGAGTTTATAATTTGTAATAAAAAAGATATGTTAATATTACACCAAAAAAAAAAACAAAAGTTAATAAATTTTGTAGCGGTTAAACCCTCAAATCGCTACAAAATATATTTTTCGCGGTTCATCTAGTTAACCGCTACAAATTTGAACTTCAAATTAAAAAATAAGCGCCTAAACTTTCAAACGGTCATCATTTTGTAGTGGTTGATGTAGCGGTTTGTAAACCGCGACTAGTTTATGGCGCGATTTTTCAATTCAAATTTGTAGCGGTTCATTAACTGCGACAAATTTGATCTGAAAAATTGTCGCGGTTGATGTCGTAGTTGTTAACCGTTACAAATGTTCCCCCGTTGCATTTAAAGATCTCAAGTTATGGGATGAAAGTAATTAAACATTGTCTCTACATTAATATACTTTCTTTGCTTTATTTACTACAGATGGATAAATCATGGATCAAGATGCCACGCAGTTCTCCCGTATATTTAGCGGGATTAAGTAAGTTCTTAGATTTCGCCTTCTCTCACGCTAGCGTTAATGGTAAGATCGTGTGTCCTTGTTGTAGATGCAAGTTTAAGAAGTGACAAACACGAGAAGGTGCTATGGAACATCTTCTTATTAAGCCTTTCCCAGAAGCATATACTTTCTGGGGTGTTCATGGTGAGGAACGTGGTATGAGATATGGGGATCATCTTCCTCAAACCTCACAAGTAGGAAATCAACTGCTACCTCAAGATGATCCGGTTAATGATGTTGTTCGCGATGCTTTTGGTGTTCAAGACAACAACTTCACAAACCAGAAGTGCGAGTCCTCAACCGCTTTTCTACGGGAATGAAGCAGCTCGGGAATTTTTCAGCCTCATGAATGAGAGCGATCGTCCTTTGTATCAAGGTTGTCAGAAATACTCAAAATTATCCTTTCTGATCAAATTGTACCATATCAAGTGCATGTGTGGGATCACTGATAAGGCGATGTTGATGTTCTTGGAATTACTACGAGATGCTTTCCCCGACGCGACATTCCCACAACCTTCTACGAGGCCAAGAAGATAATCAACAGATTAGGATTGGACTACGAAAAAATCGATGCCTGCCCCAACGACTGCATGCTTTATTGGGGGGAGGACACTCGGAGGGAGACTTGTAAGAAGTGTCACACTTCGAAGTTCAAGACTGTTCAGAAGGGAAAAAAGAAAAAGAAGAAACCCGCAAAGATTCTAAGGTACTTTCCCTTAAAACCTCACTTACAAAGATTGTTTATGTCTTCTAAGACAGCTGAGCATATGAGGTGGCATGAAGCCAACAAGAACGAAGATGGTAAACTCAGACATCCACGAGATGGTGAAGCGTGGAAAGCGTTCGACTCAGACTTTCCTTATTTCGCGGCGGACCCTAGAAATGTTCGTCTTGCTTTGGCGACCGATGGTTTCAATCCGTTTGGGAATCTTAGCACAAGTTATAGTATATGGCCGTTGTTTTGATACCTTACAACTTTCCCCCTTGGATGTGTATGAAACAAAGCTCCTTCATTATGTCAATGATCATTCCAGGCAAAAAGGCACCGGAAATGACATCGATGTGTATCTACAACCGCGATCAATGAGTTGGTGGAGTTGTGGAATGTAGGCGTGGAGACGTATGACACGCACGAGAAGACACTGTTCAACTTGTGTGTGGCGTTGATGTGGACTATCAGTGACTTCCCTGGACTGGGAACATTATCCGGGTGGAATGTGCATACCGACCTTGCGTGTCTGGCTTGCAATTTTGACTCTGACTCAGTGTGCCTTCCCCGCAGTCGTAAGTGGTGCTTCATGGGTCATCGGAGGTTTCTCGATCGTACGCATAGGTTTAGGTTGCAACACAATCGTTTCAATGGGCAACAGGAAAAAAGAGGACCTCCTCGCATATTATCCGGTGCAGAGATCATAGAGCAGATTGTGGATGTTGATTTTTAGTATGGGAAAAAAGATGATCCAGCAAAGGCAGGGACAAAGACGGTCAGGGCTTCTGGTTTCGCAACCCAACAATGGCGGAAGATAAGCGTATTCTTCGCTCTTCCGTATTGGAAACATAATTTGCTCCAACACAGTCTGGATGTCATGCACATTGAAAAGAATGTGTGCGACAATGTGTTGCACACGATTATGAATGAACCAGGCAAGTCAAAAGATCATCTTCAAGCGAGGAAAGATTTACGGGAGATGGGGGTTCGTGCGTACGCGTGGCGGATGAGCATGGCAGATTTCAACCGGCAAAATTCACCCGACAAAACCGAATAAGGAAATCTTCCTCGCCACTTTGAAGAAAATAAAAGTTCCCGACGGGTATTCAAGCAACATTTCACGATGTGTGGACGTACAAGCTCGAAAGGTTACCGGGTCAAGAGTCATGACTCACATGTGCTTATGCCGCAGTTACTTCCGCTGGCCATAAAAAATACACTGCCTCTCGATGTGTCGATCGTTTTGGTCGAGATTTGTACTTTCTTTCGGAAGTTGTGTTCCAAGGTGTTGATCGTGGAGGATCTCGACCAGCTGCAATAGCAAATCATTCTTACACTGTGCCATTTGGAGATGATCTTTCCTCCTTCATTTTTCACGGTCATGGTTCACCTGACAGTACACCTTGTTCACGAAACAAAGCTTTTACGCCCGATTCACTACCGATGGATGTATCCTATTGAGAGGTACTCTTTTAAAATTAATTACTTCAGCATTATATTACTTCCTAGTCGCATGTTTAACCATTGATGTATCGACATCTTTCCTCATTACTTTATAGGTTTCTTGGGAAACTAAAATCTTACGTGAGGAATAAGGCGTGGCCTGAAGGTTCAATACCAGAAGGTTATCTTGGGGATGAGGTCTTGTATTTTTGTTCCAGGTACTTTGATGACATTGAGATGTCATTCAACTGACCGCCTCGTGTGGACGATTGTCCTGAGCTAGAGCCAGAGTCATCAGCTTCAGAGTTGTTATTCCCTCGTGTTGGTAAACCAGTTGGCGGATGTGAGAACTTCAAACTCACAGCACTTGAGAAGTTTCAAGCACTAGACATGTCTTGATCAATTGCACTAAAGTTGAACCGTACCTTTAGTAAGGATTGCACACAGATATATATATATATATATATATATGTTATCCTATATGTTTCCTAACATTTTATAGGCACATTTCTTGCTCGTCATCGCATGTTTAATTGCAGGGAATTCAGGAGTCATGTGAAGCGTCAGCTAAGGATCCGTATATAGACATCCTCGGAAATTGATAGAAAGGTCCACAGAGAATTTCAGGGTTGGTTTAGGAGGAGAATAATAAATGACCACAACCCTCACTCACCAGCATTCAGAGCTCTCGCAATCGGCCCGCTTGACCACGCCCAAAGATTTACGGCATACAATGTCAATGGCTTCAAGTTTTGCACGGTTTCATGAGATTAGGGATTGCTGACCCAAAACTCGGGTGTATATGGCACGTTTGGGACGAGGAGTTATGTGAGCAGCAGTGACGGGAACATGCAGTTCGGTGACGTCCCGTATTATGGAAAACTGGTTGATGTGGTCAGGATAACTTACCAAGGCCTTTTCTCTGTGACGCTGTTCAAGTGTTTGTGGGTGAATACGACAACGTCCCGGGGACTCATGACTGACGACTTAGGCATCACATCAGTGAATTTCTCCCGGCCTATTCACACTGGTCAGTCTGAAGATGACGAGCCGTATATTCTTGCCTCGAGGCCCATCTCGGTTTATTATGTCGTCGATGAGAGGCACGGGGATTGGAATATGGTGGTTCATTTAAAGCCTCGGGACCTTTACGACATGGGCGATGGTGAGAACGTCGCGTACGATTGTGAGCCGCTCCACCGCCCGGTTTGAAAACTTTTTCCCATACGGCAATGACACTTTACCTATAGTTCGGTACGTTTTTTAATATACGCAATATGAAATTTAAAAATAGCATTTCACAAAAGTTTTATATCTGTCTTATTCCATATCCAACTCATACGTAACTTTTATAAAAACTTTATTTGTAAGGATGCTGATGAAGATTGAGAAGAAAAATTATCACTACTCTTCATTTTCGTTTTGTTTTTAAAAAAAAAACCCAAAAAAAACATTTGTAGCGGTTAATAACCGCCACTAATAACAAAATAACTGCTGCAAAATGAAACCGCTACAAAAAATAAACGAAACCGCTACTAAAATAAACTGCTACCAAAAATCGACACCTCAGCCGCTACAAATTGATGCGAGATCAAAATAAATACCCCACCAAACCACATTCAATATGTTTCAGTTCTCTTTTCTACACACGTTTTCTCCCCGTCTTCTCTCATATTTTTGCGTTTTCTCAACGAGAGGTGTTTGAATGAGGTAAGTGTCACTCAGCTTGATAAAATCTAGTGATTATCGAAATATTTGTTTTTTGTTCTATCCTGTTGATATTAGCTTCTCTTATTTTACGGGTGGATTTTGTCGGATTTTTAACTTTTTTCCTACTTTCACATACTTATTCTTCGATCTACTTTCCCACTTTTTTTCTATAATTCGTTTTATATTAATGAACTCATAAATTTTTCTTATTATACTCATATATTCTTTTTGTTTTACATATCTATAGTAATCTTATACAATTGAATATCATATTTTAATATCATTTATTTTTAATAAAAATATAAATGATTAATAAGAATGGTTAAAAATATTATTTTTTTTCAATTTCATTCATTTGTAGCGGTTACATAACCGCTACAAATAACAAAATATCGAGGCGCCAAAACAACTTTTCAAACAAATAACGTCAATTTTTGTAGCGGTTCTTTAACCGCTACAAATATAAAAATAAAAAATAGCGGCAAAACTTTTTTAAAAAATAATGGCGGAATTATTTGTAGCGGTTTCGAGCGCTACAAATATTTTGGCGGTAAAATTTTTTCCCGATATTTTGGACTATTTAGTAACGGATATATAACCGCGACAAAATTTATTCATTTTGTCGCGGTTTTTGTACCGCGACTATTGTGCAAATAAGCTTTGAGTTTAGCCTTATATAGTGGCGATCAACTAAAACTGCTACGATTACGATGCGGTTTATGTGGTTGTAGTAGCGGTTTTTTTTAACCGCTACAAATGTCTTTGTTTCGGTCGATTTGGTAGCGGTTTGTGTAACCGTGACAAATGTTGTTTGTCGCGGCAAAAACCGCTACAAATGCGCGATTTTAACCGCTACTAATGACCCGTTTTTTTGTAGTGTTCTTTCTATATGTGTGTGTGTGGGGTTCCTTCTTATGCCAAATGAGGGGATGGAGCTTCTCTTTATATAGAGGTCTTGGCACCAAAATATCTCCTTGCAATTTTATCATTTTACCCTTGCAATTATCTCTTTGAGTTCTCTAGGTTTTTCTTCCACTTTCTAGAGAAATCTAGTTTCTCTTCCTCTCCCCCCTTGGTCATGCCACATGTTCCTCTTAAGGTATAAAATATATTTCAATTATATGCCTAATTTGTGGTTCAAATCCCTTGCTTAAGGGAGAAGGTGATTAGGTGTTAATTATATCCTTATCTTTATGTCCAAGTGTCCTTACCCTAATTTCCTTTAAATATTATGTTAACACTTGGTAATCTTAGGTGTCCACTTATTTAATTTCCATGATTCCATGTGTCTTTGGTATTTTCTCCTTCTTGTCTTCTTCTAGGCGCCATTTTTGACTCTCTTGGAAGAGTCATCTTATCCTTTAATCCTTATTAGATGAAGGTGTACATGTGTCCCTTCTAATTAATCTTTAATTTATATGAAGACATGTGGCCTTATTCTAGATGTCTTCTTAGCTTATCATCATATGATAAAATCTATTTTCTTCTAATTAATCTTTAATTTAGCCAATCACATTAAAACAAATATTACTTGTCATGAAAATTCCAAATATTCCAATAATATAATACTAATTCATTATATATAATAATTTACATGAAAATGAGGTTATTACATTTCTTAATCTTCCCTTTTCCACATTTATCACATCCCCTAAACTGGGCTTGGTCATCTTCCTGTCACAAGTTAATTCCCAAATTTCTAGGCTCGAAATTCAGGATATCACACTAAATGTTACATCTCTCACCAGAAAACTTTCCCCCCTCACAGGTGATACTCGTTGTGTAACACGAACTGATTTTTGCAATGTGATTCAGTTTTTCGTTGATTGTTAAACTGCCCATTGGATTCAAACTTACACTTGATTCCTAAAGTTTTGTTGTGGCAAAAAATTCTTTGCCTTGGCAAATGATCAAAATTTTACCAGTTTGACAACACTAAAACAAAACTTCTATGCTTTATCGAGACTACTCTTCTTGTGTATTTATCTTGTACAGTACAAAATTATTAACTAAACCAAATAACCAGAAACCAAAAAGGTGGAAAATAAATTAATACTAAATACGAAGACCACAAATTGATTATTGTTTTGTGTCCATGTGATGTGGGAAAGAGACACCAAATCCATGATATAAAGCTAACCCAATTAATTAAGTCGGTATCATAGAGAGAAAATGGCTACAGATTCTAATTATGAACTTGGGGAAACTTTGCTCAATTTGTCACTACTCATGATTCTGATTTGATTACTTTTAATGGTATCAAATCTAGCCTCGCCTTTGAACCTTTTTCTTTCAAACCATGGTATGGGTATTGGATTTATATGTAATAAAAAATTAGAGAGACAAAGGTATATGAAGAGTAATATCTTATTATATTATTAAAAAATATCTTATTACTATTATTTATTGTTAATATCTTAGTGTAGTTAAGATTAATATCTCAAATCTTAATCACAATTAGAGTTGGCAATCAGGGCTAGCCCGACCCTCCAGGGCTGGCCCTTGAAGGGCCAGGGCCTAACAGGGCTGGTCCTCCAGGGCCCGGAATAAAAAAAACACCTGTTTTTTAAAGCCCGGCCCGAGAGCACCAGGGCCAGGGCCGGCCCGCAAGGTTCAGAAATTACTATTCCAAATTTTAACTATTTTTCCTTCACTTTAAAAAAAAAATATAATTAGTAAATTACAACACGAATCATCCAATAAATAAGCACAATCACTAATTTATAATCAAAAGCAAAATATGTTCACAAATAACTCATATAAAACATAAAAAGCATATCACTAAGCGAAATTAGTACGATGACTATTATTGTCGTCATCTTCGTCACTATCATCAATTTTAACAACATTTGATTGTTCTTCACTTTGAGTAGTAGCCTCTAGCTCATGAGTAAGAATATCATGAAATTCTTCTCCCACATCATGAACACATCCATAATATTTATTTGCAACAAATAATAAATCAAATCATAAAATTAGAGTATAGTTATTATGTATTTGTAGTTAAATGGATAAATAACTTTATAACAAATACAAAATATATATAAATTAATAAATTTAAAAATAAAAAAAAAAAAGCTACAGTGAAAAGGGCCTGCAGGGCTAGCCCGATGCCCTCCAGGGCCGCCTCGTTTAAGCCCGAGGCCCGTCAAGGCTAATTTCAAATATCTCATCCATTTTTTAAGCCCGGCCCTTAAAGGGCCAAGGCTTAAACGGGCCGGCCCGATGGGCCTGGCCCGTTTTGCCAGCTCTAATCACAATAGAGTTAAAGATATGATGCGATCTCATCATTTACATATGTTAGTACGTATTTATATATTCATGTGTACTCATAGCCATTATTCAACAATAGTAACATCTTGCATTTTTTCACCATACAAACGCATTTTGTTACTTAGTTCTAAAGCTCTGCCATAATAGCTGGAGACAGCTTCGCCATCTTTCATCTACAGAGTCTTGAAATATCTACTTCTCAGAGCTTGAAGTTGTGCACACTTTATTCTTGTAGTGCCTTGATATTTCCTCTTCAAAGAATAGTTTTCAAGATGGGATGATCAATTGTCTGAAACAAATAATTCTTCGCTTTCAAATCTTTCAACTTCAACACTTCTACTTTTGATGGTTGTGTATTTATAGGTGCTAACTACACCCTTCTCTACAAATTGCTAGTACCCCTTGGATTTCAAGAAGTTCTCCACTATCATGCTCTAGTAGTCATAGTGACCATCAAAGCGTGGAATAAATAGAACACAAAGCTAGAATCTAAAGAGGACATATTGCTTCAACTATATTTGTTACTAAAAAAAATTCAATGTCTCCTTTTGCACCCAACAATAGTTAATTATGTTGGGTGACTAGGAAAATAGTTCATTTCTAAATTTGCTTCTTAGCCCTATTTTAAATAAGTAGATATGTACTCTCAAATACTCATTTGATGTGATACACACACTATACTTCACAACACATTGTTTTTTTGGCCAAACACAGCAAATATTAATTAATTTTATATGTTCTCTTAACTATATGTTGTTTTTTTTTTAAAAAAAAATCCATTTCTTATTAGACAAAATAATTTTTCTTCGAAAATCTTGAATTGAAAATATTTAATTTCAACAATTGAAATTGTATTTAGATGTTAGATATCTCTCCGCAATGATCATTATCATGATGCTCATCAGAGCACTGAAATTGGCTACTTCGCATAAATACACACATTTGTATCTTTGCAATCATTGAGTCCTTTCATAAATATAGCACTCGTTATTAATTTTTCATTCTATGTCTATTATTGATTGTAATATTATTTAATAATGGTGTATTGAAGAGAAAAATTATTAATGTCACTGCATATAAGACACCTCATACAGAAGCTTTAGTTGTAGCTAACTCAACATCACCATTATTAGCATAACCATCATCATTATCATCTTGAACCTTAAAACTTATGTACTGATACCTCTGAGCAACGAAGAAGAAGAAACTCATATAGAAGCTTTTGTCGTAGCTAACTCAACATCACCATTATTAGCATATCCATCATCATTATCATCTTGAACCTTAAAATTTGTGTACTGATACCTCTGAGCAACGAAGAAGAAGAAACCCAGATTCAAAACTCCAAGCCCAGCAATAAGATAGTAAAAGAATTCCAATCTCCCAACATTCAAATCATTCATTAGCCAACTCGTCCGGCGACTAACCACCGTGATAATGAAGGTGCTCAGATAACTCGCCACGCCCCAAGAACAATTCAACAATGAATTTGAAATACTCCTCATGTGTTCTGGGCATTGCCTGTTGAAAAACTCGACCATCCCAATAGAATTAAACGCCTCACAAAAACCCATTAGGATCAACGGCATGGCCAGCCACATCGCCGACATCGGTGCTATGCCGAGAGGGTTAGGGTTCGAGTTAGTGGAATTTCTTCTGGCTTTTTCCACGAACCCGGCCACGACCATGGACACAACACAGAAGACCAAGCCGATTCCCATTCGTTGAAGCAATGTTATGCCTCCTTCGTGGTGTGTGGTTTTTCTCAGTGCTGGTACGATGATACGGTCATAGAGTGGGACCCAGAGGACAATAGTGAGGAAGGAGAAGACAGAGAATGAACCTGCGGGGATTTGGAATCTGGGTCCGAGGTGTCTGTCCATTTGTAGGGCTTGTAATACTGTGAATATTCCAAGGTGAATTATGGCGGTTAGGGTGAGGAATCCAGTTGTCCAGATTGGTAAGATTCTTGCGAGGCATTTCGCTTCTTCTACTTGTTGGATGCTAGCTAGTCTCCAAGGATTTGCTTTGCTGCCATCTGGGTTTAACTCTCCTTCCATTATTAAAGCAGCTTTGTTTAATACCCTAAAAAACCAAAAAGAAAGTTGTAGTTTATATTGTGCGCTCAAAATTGGGTTTCTTACAATAATTTTGGTTATCTTTCTTTCTTTTTTTTTTTTTTTTTTTATGAAAAGTCAAAATGACATTTCTTACAATAATTTTGATTATCTTACTAATTCTCATGGAAGAAATATATTACTCCCTTGGATCCTAAATATGAACAGAAAATTAAACAAACCTTCACACATGAAAAGGCAAAGTTGTAGTATTAAGTAGTGGGGTGGTTTGCAATTCAATGCTTTTCCAAAAAAAAAAAAAAAAAAAGAAAAGGAAGAGAGCTTAGGATGTTTTCCTTTGTTATAGTTTACCATGATTAGATTATTTTAAAACATGTGTCCTAAAAAAATTCAAGTTTCCATACACACACATATAAATAAAAAATGAATTGTGCGTGAATTTTTATTTGGAAAAAGTTTATCTTTGATCATTTAATTTTACAAAAGATTTTATTTTGATACGTACTCAACTTTATGAAATGTATTTGAGTCATATAACCTTAACATTATTAGTTTCTTCAACAAAAATGTTAACAATTAAATTTTAAATATTGAAAAACATTTTCAAAGTCAGATTTATTAAGTTTTAATTTTTAAAATATCATATTCATATAACTGAGTTACACAAAAAATTATCATTTCAAATTGACAGGTTAAAAATTAAATGACTAAAAAGATATACTTTATAAAATTATAGTGCGAAACTAAAACATTGTATAAATTTACATGCATAACAAAACAAATTGTTTTGTCTCTTTATTTTTTGAGGAAACTACTGAGACTATTTTGTCGTCTTTTAAGAAATGTTGATATTGCAAATCAAGAAAAAAAAGCATGTGTAACCAATATGCAGAAAACAAACCCTCAATTCTTTACGCGCAAACTCACCTGGCTCCCTTACTTTCTATATATGTATATATAAAATATATTCACCATAGAAAAATGGTATACCTGAATTGGTTGGTCATAGGTAGCTTTATCATAAGACCACTCTCTTTCAAAGGAGGATCATAAAAGGCTGATCCGTCGTCTTCTTCACCTGAAGAAGGAATTTCAGCTTTTCGCTTTCTATAAGCAGCAACAAGAACTTGAACAACCCCAGACAATATACTCCCTTGAGGCTCCACATGCACATAAACCCTAGTTCCCACAAAGAACATGACCAGAGCCAAAAACATACACAAAGTAGGGATCCCAAACCCTAGACTCCAACTCACGGAGTCTTGCACATATATCACGACGGTTTGAGTTACCAGAAATACCAGACTCGTTATGGTGTAGCTCCAATTGAAGAAGCTCACTATCCCTCTCCTCCCTTCTACGGTCGTCAAATCGAACTGGTCGACCCCGAATGGGACGCTACAGGGCTTTATGCCAGAGGATCCGACGGACATTAGGAGGAATCCCAGAAGCAGAACAAGAAGATGGATCTTTTTGGGTTTCTCACATTGGTTGTGTACTAGTTGTAGTGGTGTACATGGTGGAGGGTGTAACTTTGGTAACCATGCTGTTAGTGTCACAACCATCATTCCCTATGTGTTGTTCAAGTGCAAATTGATTCAGTTAAATGTGTTTATTTATACATTGTTAATTTATTATGAAGTTGAAAAAGTAAGTAATGCTATTATGAGTACCCAACTAGATAATCTTTAATTTTCCCAGAAATTTATTGGAGAGATATTATTAAAAATTAAATAAGTTGGTAGTACGAGAACAAATGAAAAGTTTTTTTTTTTATAATATCATTTCCAATTTTTAGTTACTATTTAAATATTAATTAATATAAATTATGATAAAATGGTGAAGAAATATCACTTGTGTTGGAAGAGACAACTATAAATTGGATATCAGATGATAATATTAAAAAAAAAAAAAGTGAAAGAATATACACTAAATACAAAGGAATATGAAACTCAAAAATAATTTTGTGAGATGAACCAAGTAATATATATGACAACATTCTAAAATAAAAGTATATTTTTAATCATTTAACTTTATACAAAGTTTTATTTTAGTAAAGGTGAGCATGGGCATTATTTTCCCTCCCCCTCAGTTTTCTTCCTTCCTTCAAAAAAGAGAAAACATGGGGTAAATGTTGACAAAACATGCTTAAATTCTAATATATTAAGTTTAATTTATAATTTTAAAGAAAATAATGACTGACACAAACAAGTATCATTTGACATTAATAGAATTAGAGTTGAAGGACTAAGAATTACAGATACTTATAAAATCAAAAGAGAAGACTGAAACTTTTATAAAGTTAGAAAATCAAATATATTTTTTATTTATATCGGTTATGGAAATTGTGGGGCACTTTTGAATACTATGTTCGATATATAATATATATATATCCATATATGGACAAATATCAAATAGAGAAATCATTATCTTCTTGTGTTGTCCAATGCCCTGATTAGATAGATTCAATATTAATTTAATTTATTGATCATTTCTTAATTGACTTGTATATGCCTTTTGCAGGTGCGACCCTTTGTGGATTAAAGCGTGATGACCTTGAACAGTGAAGAGTCTCACTTTTTAAACAGTTAGAAGACGAAGTAATACCCACAAGGCCACACAGATTGAAGTCTACCAGCTTTATATATAGACAAATATATGGATTTCTATGTGTGTGTGTGTGTGTCTAGAGAGGTGTATATATACCAGAAGATTAGGAACGGAAGCGAAAGCTATGGTGTTGAAGCGACCAACATAAGTATCAGAAATGAAGGCACCAATTAGAGGTCCGAAGTTGGAGAGGCCATACCAAATGCTCAAAATCTTTCCTGCAAAAATTGTGTCTATATGAAGTTCTCTCGTCAGGTACACCAGAAAGTTCGCAAACATCCCATTCGCTGCCAAGCTCGCAAACGCTTCATTCCCTACACGCACACACCTACCAACGTTATGATCCAAAAGTGGGGAAAAAAATTAAAGGGTAAAGTAGCATCAAACATTTTTATATTACTTCCCCGTTACGCTCTCAGCAACTTAATGTTTTCTTTTCCTGGTGCTTTCGGGCTCCTAGCACCCTAATTTTATTTTATAATACATCTAGCACTGTAAACCATGAGTAAGATTATAGCAGTACATGATGTAATTGGAAAATAATATTGTACTGGATGCATCAGGAAAATAATAAAAGGTTGCTTGATGCACATAAATAATATTACAGTGTTAGATGCCTCTTGCAAATAACATTAGGGTTCTGGATTAGTTTATCCAAAATTACATCAATAAAAGAGATAGTGAGAAATAATAGACCGACCTAGAATATAAGGCATGGCCTTCCATCCGCCTGGCTTCTTCTTCTGGGTTTTGCCTCCACAGTTACTCTTATCTTCATGATCAGCCATCTCTCACACACAGTCAAGAAAACTTTAATATCGAAAAGACTGTTTTGAAGAATGGAATCAAATCTATTGAAAGGGCTTTGAGTTGAGTGAAGGAGCAAGGAGATCGACTTCACACACGCAATGATTTATAGTACACAAGAAATTAATAAATTAATGGTGGTGGCAGGTTAGGCTTTTTTTTGCCACTATAAATTGCTATCATGTAGATTATGAATAAAGCAAAAAAGAATATATATATATATATGTATATGGACGGACCCAACAATTGTAATTAAAAGGAGTAAAAATTATAGAAATAAGCTTAAGTTTTAGGAAATCATATTTCAGTCTCATAAAAATTTCAATATTTTCATTTTAGCCCTCTATGAAACTATTAGAAGGGAACAAAAGTAAAAATATTAAAATTTTATGAGACTAAAATATAATTTTATAAAAATTTGGATCCTTTCTATAATTTTAGGGGCCACCCTAAACACCCTAATTCTGTCCACTATATATACATATATGAGTGGGACTTAGGCTAGACTTGGCCCAATATATATATTTAGATAAGTGCCACTACAAATTGCTATCATGTGCGCTTGCATTGTGTTTCACGCATATTTATTTATGATAAATTTTTATAGGAAAGACAAATTTCTTTTTTATAGAAAATTAGGAAAGTGGGTTTTTAACATTTAATTGGTGAGGAGGTAATAAACTTTTATACCCTAAAAGTATTGGGATTTTGTAAATTTTGTACACACAGATTACCGATATTCTTATTTAAGCCCTTTTCCCCAAAATTTTCCTTTTTTATACACAACCATTTCTTAACTTATGTGTTAGCCTCACCCATTGCTTATGCTATTATAAGTCACTTCCAATAATTTTCATTAAAATGAAAAAATTAATTGTTATTATCTATCTCTAAAAAATTAAATAAGTTTATTACTTTCCCCATATTACATAAATTCATAAAAAGTTTCATATTTTCTACATCAAAATTAAATAAGGTTTAAAGGGAAAAATATAAGAAATGATTAACATAGTGCCTAATAAAAAACAAGTAAAGGTGTAAAAATACCTATAAGCTTTTACTCAAAGTTCGCCCAATACCATAAGTTTTTTAGAAGTGTAAAAGTACCTATAAACTTTTAAAATATGAGCAAAAATACCATTGCCGTTAATCTATGTTACATTGACGGTTACTTGACTTAAAACAAAGCCATAGAAGCCGATATGACTATTATAATTTCATTGGTAGGAATGAAGGGGAAATTTTTTTTTTTTTAAAAAAAAAAAAACACATGTCATCATAATGGTCATAAGAATACGATCTCCTAACCCTTGGACCAGGCTTTCCTCCATTGCCCTCCTTTTCTCAAAACTATGACGTTTTGGCGTAAAATAGTGATAAAGCTCATATTTTTTTTAAAAAAATATTTCATAGTACTGACAAGTATTAAAAGGATACTTTATGATTCGACTGATCGAAAAAATACTTCATGATTTTGAAAAATCATTTTAGGATGTTCAAAAAAATATCCTAAACTATGACCAGGCTTTCCTCCACTACCCCTTCCCGTATGTTGCCCTCCTTTTCTCAAAACTACACCATTTTGGCGCAAAATAGGGAAGAAGTATCATTTTTTATACTTGTTAGTATCCTTAAATATTTTCTTGTTTAGACAAAAAGCACCAGCTTCTACACTGTTTTATGCCAAAATGACAGAGTTTTAAGAAAAAGAGCGCATCAGACAATAAGGGGTAGCGGAGATAAGCCTGGTCCCTAACCCTACGGCCTTTTCTTGTGAAAAATATCTCTTTCAATTTTCATCTTCTTCATCATCACTCTACCGTCCCAACATCACCCATCTTCTAATTTAATAAACCACCGAAAACCAAATAAAAAATGAGTTTAGGACTATCATCCCGTATCAGCAAATCTAAATCAAGTCTAAATCAAATTGAAATAGAAAAATAAATAAATAAAATAAAAAAGGAACAATCAACCCCGGCTGCAATGAAGAAAAAGGAAAAACAAAAAAGGAGAAGCAATCAAAGTCGGCAGACGGAGTGGGAGGAAGAAATGGAGAAGCAATCAACCCAGAGCTGTATCGTCACTCTGCCCAGCGCAGCAGGAAGAAGAGGTCGATTGGGTCATGACTCATGAATATGAACAATGATGCTTGAGTCTTCAATTTGAACCAAGCTCTCTCAGTTGATGATGTACACTGAGTGAAAACCGAGTGAAAACTGAACGGAATCGTGTGTGGGCTCCCCTTCTGCCGTTTTGTTATAGCCCCTTCTCTCTCTCTATATATCGTTCCAACGGCGAAATCTCCGTTTGTATTGGAGCAAGCTAGATGGAAGAAAGATGGGAGACAAAGTGCGACAGGGATGCGATGACTAGAAACGAGACGGAGTGGAGGAGCGGAGGCAGACGTTGCAGCGGTGTAGTGGAAGCAGATATTCTACTCATTTATTCTCTGCCCGTCCCTCCTTATCTTTAATCCTGAGTGTCGAAATTTTGATTCAAGCCACATGCGATTTTTTAAAAAATAATTCTGAACCCTTAGATCAAAATTTCGACGATCAAGATTGAAGATAAGGAGGGACGGACAGAGAACAGATGGACAGAAAAACCAGACTCCGACATAGTGGGTGGGAATATGGGTCTGCATAGGTGTTTTTAATAATAAATTAATATTAGTAGATAAACACGTTGCCTTTTTTATTTTCCCTTCCTCTACTGCCTGCTAAGAAATTATGGCTAAGTCAGGTTTTACATCAACATTTTCGATTAACTAACCGTGAAAATAATAGGGATCAATGATGATGATGATATTTTTGTTCGAATTTTAAAAGTTTGAGTGTATTTTAATATGCATTTCGGAATAACGTATGGTGATGAGTTAATTTTAAGTAAAAGCTTATATATATTTTTCACCTTTACCCTATAAAAAATACCACAAAATCCTTCCTTCAACTACATTATAAATAGGATTAGAGGGAGTAAATTTAAACGTGGGATTCTTAAAAAGACATTAAACATTGGGAGTACTCCATTTGGCCCAAAGTGTAGATCTTATTCATTTGGGTTAAGTCTTAAAGTATACTTTTTGTCCTTTAAATTTAGATAAGATATACTTTTGGTCCTTTAACAAAATTTATAAATTATACTTTTTTTAGTAGTCTTATAATTCTAACATTATTTTTGCAACGTCCTAAAATAATTTTTCAAGATTATGAAGTTTTTTTCAACATCCTAAAATAATTTTTCAAATCAAAGTATTTTTTTTATAACTCCGGTGTAAATTTTTTTCAGTGAAAATAATTTTTCAAGATCATATATATCATTTTTTTTAAATGCTATTAAACTTAAATTTAAAATAACAAAAAAGAGGAAATTGAAGAATATAAAAAATTTGTGTAATTAAATGTTATTAATCATTACTTCACTTCTCTTTGGAATTTGTGTCTCATTCCATTTATTTTAGCTATTAACCCCAAATATCATCTTTGTAAAATAACTAATAACATTTTAAAAATTTTAGGACCAAAATATTTTATAAAGTTAAGGGATCAAAAGTATCCTTGTGTAAAACTTAAAGAACTAAAAGTATACTTTAGCCTTCTTTTCTTTTTTGATCAAATAGATCTTATTCATTTAACTACATTTAACTAAAAGAAGGAAGGTAACAGATGTTACACTACGTCACTTTCCAAAATTATACTTATTAAATTGTCAAAAGGCCACACACTTTTTTTTAAAAAAAAAATTAATTTATTTCATATGTAATTATTGTACTGGGTAAAATAGGAAAAAAGAATTTAAAATCCTTTATATTATTAAATATGACTTAATTTAGCAGAAAATTAAAATAAAAGACCTAAAGAAAATAATATTTATTATAAATGACCATAAAAATTATAATTACTTAGAAGGACCAAACATTATAATATAAATTTAAAATCACTAAATTACCCCTAATCAAACCTCCTATCTCATCTCTTGTATTCACAAAATTTTTTTTTTTTTTAAAAAAAAAAACTAAAACTAAAACTACCCATCAGGATAGGATTGTATTTTTTTTAAAATAAATTTTAATATAATTAAATTAACAACAATTTATATCATCAAGTTACCCAATTTATATTATCAATTTTGATATTCATTAAAAAAAATTTGATTAAAAAAAAAAACTAAACTCATTTCATATTTTTTAGGATATAATAGGTTACTTAGATTTTTATTTTTGTTAACTTTTTAACCCACATAAAAATAAATCATATAAAATTTCTTGTTTTATCATACATAATAAATTATAAAATACCTTGATTTTTATTAAAATTGCATAATTCTATTTTAATTAAAAAAATTTATCAATTTTGACAAAAATTTTAACTTTTAAAAATTTAAAATGTATAATTCT
This sequence comes from Acacia acuminata, assembly GCA_019022655.1. Lineage (NCBI taxonomy): Eukaryota > Viridiplantae > Streptophyta > Magnoliopsida > Fabales > Fabaceae > Acacia > Acacia acuminata. The sequence continues at coordinate 309,318 of JAFJYI010000177.1, read as the reverse complement.
TTTCCATATATATTTGTTCAACTTGTGAAAAATGAAAATTGAGAAAATTATTGTTTAATTTTGTGAAACTTAGAATTTTGTATTATTTTTTAAAAATAGAATATGGAGGAGAATGTAAAGAGAATGTAAAAGAATTTATCAGGGGTATTTTAATATTTTTAATTTTTAATTTTTGTATTTGATCCTTTTAAATAATTACAATTTTTATAGTCCTACTCTAAAATATCTTTTTGTCTAGGTCCTTCATTTTAATTTTCCCTAATTTTAGAATAGACAAACCATATTTCTTGTCACTTAAAACTTTGTTCACTTACATGCATGTCATTAAGAACGTAACTTTGTACTATCATCTTTAAATAAATAAAATCATCCACACTTAGAATCAGTTGAGTTGAGTTCTTTTCTATATGCTATTTACTGTAAACTATGTCGCTACCTTTGAGGGAATTGTGGTAATCAACGGTAAAAAATCATCGAAGTTGCGGTTAATTAGGATGAAATTCTCTTGGACGTCTCACGTGGATCGGTAATTTCACAAAATTATTGTCTAAACTCGTAAATATATTCCATGGATGTGATGCCTTGATAAATTTAAGAGCAAATAAAGTTCAAGGACCAAAATCAAAAGTTATTTATATATCCTGAAAAGCAGAAAAAGATCTTCTGTGGGAGACCTTCAAATGACAGACCAAAAAAAAAAAAAAAAATCTATCAATAAGCTTATAATTTTAACTAAGTATCAATTTTACCATAAAGTATTATAGGAACACTTTTGTAATACAAATTGCACTACCCGAAAGTGTTTTTATATTTAGGACCGGAAGTTTAATAATGGACATATATGAATTTTTTTTAGGCTTTTTCGAGAAGGTTTTTTTTTTTTTGTAAAAAAAAAATATATATATATATATATATAAAATAACTACTTCCATGGATGTTATCTCAACCTCTTGAAATATAACTAATTTTATTTTCAGATTTTACAAAATTGATTAAAAAGCACTAGAGATCATATATTTAATCATGTGCAATTTTCTCAGGAACTATAAAATGGAAACTCTTTTGGTCCAAAAGAAATGATTAAGGATTTTAATGGAGGGGATTGGATAGGAGAGATTTTAATGGATACTCCCGGATTTTCCATCAAACGCTTGTTTGAATTGATCAAAAATCAAGGGGAGTTGCCATTTTAAAGTTACCTTGTTTGGTTTAGGAGGAGAGAGGAGGGAAAATTTTTTTTCCATTGACAACTTTATCCTTATGTTGCCTTGTTTGTTTCAGGATGGGAGGAGAGAAATTATCTCCAGATGATAATTTTATTTATGTTATAAGATTTTTCCCCGATTTTTAAATGTATAATACTTTATTAAATCAACTAACAATATATCAATTGATCATGTTTAATTTGAAAGTTTAGGATCAAAATTTGAACAATACATTATATCTATCTAGTTTTAGGATATAAAAAATTAAAGGAAATATCAAAAGGTAATACTAAACTTCCTGGTTTCAACAATTTTTCATATTGAACATTAAAATATTTGCATAGATTGATAGAGAAAGCTTAAACACTACTTCAGCATTTTCATAGATTGAAACATTATTTGCATAGAAGGATCATATCATATTGGCACAGTCAAATATCACCAAATTGTCCACCCTAACTCAAACAAATATATTTGATAACGAAAAATCGACTGAGAAATTTGTTCTACAAATTTCTAAAAGAGCAGCACAAGAAGAAAGAAGATTAGGGATGCAAGAAAACAAAAGAAGGAAATCAATTAAGATTAAGATCCGGGATGCAAGAAAATTCAAGCAGAATTCATACTAGTTTCTAAAAGAGCAGCACAAGAAACGAAAATCAGGGATGCAAGAAAAGAAAACGCAAGAAAAAATCGACTAGAAATTTGTTCTATGAATGATTAAGATCCGCTGCCAGAAATCAGCTGTATGGCAGCTAAATCGATTGGCTAAGTAAGGCTCATAAGTTTCTTGCAAAACTAGTTTCAAGATTTGCATGAAATCGATGAAGAGAAAGAAGCCAAAATTCAATAAACAAGAAGATTAAAAATCCATGAACATTGATCGCAACGACCATATCTCTGAATAAGAAGCCTAAATTCAATTAACAAGAAGTTTACTTGGTTGAGAAATTAGGTCAAAGCTGCTATGCTATATCTCTGCTTTTGGTGTAGGCCTGCTTATAGCCGAAGCAGTGTTGAACAAAGAGAATCGGTGAACATTGTTGGTCTTAAAAAAATAATTTTTTGAAAAAATGTTAGTTAAGAGGTTATCACCCTTTTATTTTAGAAAAATAAAAAGTAAAAAATATTAAATCTTGCCTCACCTAATCAGCTAGTTGCCGAATAGGGTTCATATTAGCGCGACATCATTAAAACCTAAAAATGTCTAAGTGTATTTTCAGGAATAAAAGAAAAAGAATAGGGGCATCTTAGTCCACTGTCACACCAATTTTTAAATCTCTCTAAATCCATCCGATTTGGGAGAAGGCTTTTGATGGGAGAGACTCTAAATAATATGATTAGCCTAACATGGAGAGGGGGCAAAAATCCTTCTTATTCCTACCATTCACCTCCTCTTCCTTCCCCTCAAACCAAAGAGACCCTTAATAAATAGAAGCACCTTAATACATGCCATCAATAAGGATGCTTTAGGGGGAAAATTACAAATTTGGGAAGACAAAGTGAATTGAAGTATAATATTAGGCACCAGAGAAAGTATGCATTAGCTTTCCTAAACCATGCCTTATAATTATTTACATAGGGAACTGCCCCTTTGATCATACCACATTCAATATAACCATGTATCTTGTTGGAAAGTCAAGGCAAAAGCGCGGTACGTTTAATGACAACCAACAACAGATTCTAGCTTCACTTCCTCTCCCAACAATGTCGTGTGAAGATGGAATATCACCTAGAGATGGGGTGGATAGGTGATCTTAATTTTTTTTGCACAAACACAATTAAGTAGAGATAGAGAATGAGAAGAGACACAAAACGATTTATACTGGTTTGGTCTAACTCTTCGATCTACATCCAGTCCCCAAGCACACCTTGGGATTTCACCGACTTTTCAAACTCACGAACAATTACACACTCGTAAACGAGGGATGTTCCCTTCACTCGGACTCACTCCCCCTTACAAGTTGTAATTGATACACCCACACTTAAGGTTTCTTAACCTTAAGATTTAATCACTAAGTGAAATAAATAAGTGTTTAATAACTCCTCACGAGTAAATTACGGATGAACACTGGAGTACAAGAGAATATCCGAAGATATTAATGAAAAAGTTGAAACAGCAATTTGCAATAAAGTCGAATTGAATGCAAGTGTTTCGGTAGTTGGCGAATTCAATGCTTCGGCTATTTATAGAAGTTGTAATTAATGACCGTTGATGAAGCTTGAAGAATAGCCGTTGAGAATCTTGAATGTGTCCGTTAGACAGATGAGGCTTCTGGTGAGATTTTCGTCGTTTGAATATTACAGGTGGATTCTGCGGTGATGACATTCTCTTCTTTATTCCTTTTGATTTTCCCGTTGAGAAATATCATTTAATGTGCAGTCGGAATATCAGTGGTAGCTTTACTTTGATCAGAGTATTGGTTTCTGAGATTATCATCGGTTTAGGTAGTTGCATTTAATGCTTCTGACACATGATTTGCTTTATTCAAATATGTTGTTAATCCATGTTTAAATAATCTGAAACTCACAAGTAAACATGTTAATAGCATTTGGTGATTGTAATGAATAATAATCCGAAGTAATAAAGTGATATAGCAAGATGTATGATTTCCAGAGTCGGAGATTTGAAGAACAGGGATGGCGTTGCTCGAGCAACAATCCAAGCTTGCTCGAGCAAGCTTCTCTTGATCATGCAGAAAAAGTGATCTCTGCGTTGATGCTCAAGCATGGTGCTCGAGCATGATTTTATCATGCTCGGGCAAGGCTTCTCTTGAAATAGATAAAGGCATATCAATATTGCTGATGCTCGAGCAAGAATCTTAGTTTGCTTGAGCATGGTGCTCGAGCATGAATAGATTCATGCTCGGGCAAGCTTCATGAAAACAGTTATGATTCACTGATGCTTGAGCATGCCATCATGCTTGCTCGAGCAAGACATAGATAGAGGCGAGAGTTTAAGACATCAGTGATGATGCTTGAGCAGACTTTTGCCCTTACTCGAACATGGTGCTCGAGCATGGATTTACACATGCTCGGGAACAAGTCGTTTAAAGGTGAGAATAGAGTAATGGATGATGCTGCTCGAGCATGGTTTTCCTCCTGCTCGAGCATGGTACTCAAGCAAGCAATTTGCTCTGCTCGAGCAAGGCATATTGACGTTCATTATTTTGCTTAAACCTCGATGCTACTCGAGCAAGGAATTTCTCTTGCTCGAGCATGATTGATCAATCATGCAACTTTTGTTGCTATCTCGACGTTGCTTGAGCATGATTGTTCAGGCATCACATCCCCTTTTCTAGAGACCCCGATGATGCTTGGGCAAGGTCATAAAGCTGATCAGGGCAATCCATGATTTAAACACATAAGACTTAATACAAAGACTTAGAATTTGTAATCATCAAAACACCGAGAACCAACATCATGGCCACGGACATCAACTTCAAGGTATTTTGAGTATTTGCTTTTGTTCATTAAAATTGTCATTTTCAAGTTTATGAATTTTTAAGGAATCATAAATTTTTTCGCCTCTCAAGTTTATCTCAGTTATCGATTGCGCCCATTTGATGTTTTACTTTTATCAATCAAAAGTTGCTAAAGTTTCATAATCATATACATATTAGCCCCTACGCAGTTTAACCATCGATCAATACAAGGATGATAACTTCTTCATGGGTTGGAGAAAAAATTATTGGTTCGATGTGATCAATTAAGAACATAAACTTGTGTGTGAGATTTTTTGAATTTTATTAAAAAACATTAAATTTCAAGAACTAAATTGATAATTGAGATAATAAACTTTAAGAAACGAAAGTCTCATTATCCCTTTCTCAAATATTTGCCTCTTTAGAATTTTAACGAAGTATTATTCTTTTTCTTCTTTCTAACAACTTTATCCTTAGCCTATATGAAGGGAGATTTGGATGAGTATTTTATAAGTTGAGGATACTTGAGTAGAACGTCGTCAAATTTTACTATAATTTCTGTTAATATTATAACTTCATGCGAAAAATCTTAACATGATAATGTTGAAAAATATGGGATGGGTATAAAACATAAAAGTTTGTTATTGTTATGGACATAATATACGTGGATGTTCATATTCCTTATTATTTCCTATTCTCCCATAGTTTCGTATTATCTCCTATTATTCCCTATGATAGGAATCCCATTAATTATAGATGAGGAGTTGTGCTTATAAATAAAAGGTCTATATTATGTATTTCAGACAACAATGAATAGTGAATGAGAATTATTCTTTTTTGCTTTCTACTCATTATTTTTTCACTTTTCATCTTTTCTTTTATTTTATAACTCGTTATCAACACGAAAGCTCTAACAAATTATAGTTATTATTTTAACAATTTCCTCCACCTTCTTTTACGTTATTTTATTTGATATACATGTGTGTGCGAGATAATCTGAGCACTTTTATAGAGTTGAAGAGACCAATTTACCCATTGTTTTAAGCATCATGTTCCATGGCTTATATTGGAGATTGTCATTGTTCTTCTATCTCATTTTTGTTCTCCTTTATGAGTTCCTCTATGTTATTAATATTGTTATTTTAGTATGAACAGAAGCCATATACCTTTAATTTCATATTCTAAAATTATATGGCCAGCAGCCATATTACTTTAATTTATTATTATAAAATAACAAGCATGACATCCCCTACATGTTGCGCGTACAATAGCTCGAAAAATTACGAGGCATCGTCAACATAAACTCATTGAAATAATCAAGTAGTTGAATAAAAAAAAACATCGTAAAAGAAAAGAATTGCATTTCAAATCAACCAACAAAAAAGAAAAGTCTTCTCTCGAGTTAGTTGTACTCTCTTATCTTTAGCAATGTATCACTACTAGAAAAGACTAAAATTGCGACAATTATTTACCGCAAATTTTATGCGATATTTGCGACAAATTATAAATATGTCTCTATTTAAAAAAAAATCCGTCGCAAAAAAGGAGGATTTTGTGACGGAAAATACATTAGTTGCAAAATGGCTTCTCGGGTTTGCGATAACCTTCTTCCACCGCAAATCGTCGGCCATTGGCCTCAGATTGCACGATTTGCGACGGAAATCGGGTTCCGAGACCCAAATCCCCTTGGGGATTTGTGATGGAACGTGTTTTCGTCACAAATCCGGAAGGGATCTGCGATGGAAAACATTCGATCGCAAATCCTCAAGGGGGTTTGCGATGGAACCCCATTTTGTCGCAATATGGCGGCCCATATGGATCGTCGGATCTGTCACAAATTTTGTGAGAATTTTGCTCTTAAGCCCAAAATCGGGCTTAAGAGTCTTCTCCTCCCCCATTTTTCCAGTTTTCTCTCCCTTCACCGTGCTCTCTCTCAGTCCCTCCGTCCGGCTAGCCTTCGGACCGCCGTGTTTCTCGCCTCCTCTCCCTCTGGTTCCATCCTCCTCCTCCTTTTTTCCGGCCTCCTCTCGTCTCACCATTGTTAGTTTTTTGCCCCCATTAAGAACTCCAATAAGCTTGAGAGATGTTGTTATTAATATCTACAATAAGAACTCACTGAACAATTTTAGTTAATATTTATTTTATAACCTTGGTGATTAGTTTGTTGGGATCTTATTATAATTGTTATTAGTTTGTTGGGATCTTATTATAATTGTTATGATATTGTATTAGTTGGTAATGATACATAAATCTATAAATAGGATGGTGTTGAAATGAGAATAGTGAAGTATTGAAAAGTGATGTTTAAGATAAGAGAATTAATTAATTATGAGGACTTTGTGTGAGTTTAGGGAATAAAGAAATTTGTATGTATTATAAAAATTAGTGGAATTAGCTAGTTGAGTTAGTCTCTTGTTAAAATGTTTGTTAATTTTTTAAAAAATATCTCATTTACATTTTGTGTTTGAAACATGGATAATTTGAAAAAAACAAATTATAATTACGTTTAGATTAGAAGGTAATTATAAATACAAAAGATAAAGTTGATTTTGTATATTATATAAGCTTGATTAAGTCTTATATATTATTGTCTTAAATAATCACATGGATTTGCCCCATATATATTAGAAAACCTCCAATTCATCCTATGCCATGTTGTAACATTGCACTTGCCTTTAATATGACCCTCATAAACTCCACAAATACTTATATGTCCCATAAATTATTACATCAAATTGTAGCAACTGATAATGTTGAAATGCCAATGGTTTGCTCATTGCCTAATTCCATGTGTAGTTTCATATTTTTTGTTTGGCCTCTCTACATGCATGTCCCCATCTTTCTAGTGTACTATCATCATTCTCTGATTGCTTGCTGGGATCTGTTCTTAGTTCAATGCATATGTTTGTTTCTCACTTTTTTTGATTAAGTGGTAGTTAGTTGGCATAAGTGGCCAGTTGTATTGGCCACTTATATTTGTGACATCTCATTTTGTGGACTGTGGTATGTCCCCACTGTATATATTTGTGTAGGTTGGGTTGGGAAAGTATGGGAGGTGATCATCATAGGAGTTGGATGTACAATCTTTAACTGAGAAAAGACAACTAACTCAAGCATTCTTAGAGGGTTTGGAAGAGTTCATCCAATTTTCTTTGGCGCAATCAACTAATTCAAGTACCTAGATAAGTTGTCTGTGTGTCAAATGTAGGTGTTTAAAATTTCAAGATCTCGGCACGGTCAGAATCCATTTGTGTAGAAAGGGATTCATGAAGAATTATGAATGTTGGGAATGTCATTGCGAAGTCTGACAGACACTGAGTAGTTATTATGGGGACAGTAGTCATCGAAACAACCTTAATCAGTATGAGCAGTTGGTTATGGATGCCGCGGGACTGTCGATCGGCCAATATTTTGATCGCATTACTCATGTTGAACCATCATACATGGGAGAGGAGACCGATGCACATACTCGACCATCATACATGGGAGAGGATCATAATTTGGAAGCCGATAGGTTCTATAAAATGCTTCAAGATACACAACGTCCGTTATGGGAAGGTTGTGAACAAATTGAAAATAGTGAAAATTCATCGCTATCGGCTACCCTAACAACACAAAGCTTGAAGACCGATCACCATATGAGTGAGAGGAAGTGCAACGAAATGATACATATCATGAGTAAGGTTGTTCCCAAAAACAATAATTTGTAAGAAGGATTTTTACCAAGCAAAAAAAAAAAAGGTAAAAGAGCTTGGGCTTAGATGTGAAAAATCTATTGCTGCCGTAGAGGATGTATGTTGTCTTACAAGGATGATGCTGAGATGACCAATGTAAATTCTGTGGACATGACAGATACAAATTGTGAGGAATGGAAGGAAAACGACCTTTCAAGCATTAAGCAAGATGTGGTACTTTCCTTTCGTGCCTAGACTTCAGAGACTGTATTCATCAGAACAAACAGCTGGTCGGATGAGATGGCACTTTGGGAGCATCGTAGGGATGAAAAATTTGTGATGCATCCATCCAACGCTGAAGCTTGGCTTAAATTTGACGAGGCGAATCCTTTGTTTGCATCGGATCCTCGTAATGTTCGTCTTGGTTTCTGTTCAGATGGGTTCACTCCTTTCAACAAGAGGGGCAGGAATTATCCTGTTGGCCTGTGATTGTGACTCCGTACAACCTCCCACCTTCCATGTGCATGAGAAGATTGTTTTTGTTCCTTAACACATTAATCCCTCGTCCATCCATTTGGGCCCTATTTATTTTATTTTTCTCACTTTTCTTCTTAAAATTCTTATAGCGGCCCATCTTTGAAATAATTGGGTTGCAATCTCGAGTTGAATCCAATCTTTCTTGCCTTTATTCTTTCTCAATTTATAAAAATTCTTAGACAACCATCGGCCTCCCTTGTGGTCATAATCTTTTTTCAAATTTTCTCGATGGTCAGGCAACCACCTAAACTGATGCTCAAAATCAATAATGAACAGTTAGTGCTTAATCAGTTTGCATTTGGATAAGAAATTAACAACCATAAAGCACATAACTTACCTAGAACTCATCGAACCAAGCATCCCCAAAACCCTTAGGAATCTCTATCCAATTGGCCAAAGACTGATTGAAATTACGAAATATTTGGGCCGACATGGAATCCGTCACCGATTATAAGGCTCAAATTTGAAGACGAGGAAACGATGCAAATATTAGCATACAAATTAAAGGTAGAAAATTGTAACATTACTAGTAACTTTACATGACTTACTCTTGGTTGCCAATAGGATGGATCCACACCAGCCCTATCACAGGATCAACTGATCCCCAGACTAGTGTATTGGAGGAACTAGCTTCCCCGACCTGGCTTTGAGGTAACGCAATTTGCTGAAGGAAGAAATATGAAGTATTGAAAATGTTAGTACTAGATGCTTAAAGAAAACTGAACATATGTAAATCAATCAAAAATCATAAAGTAAACCCGCTTTGCCTCTTGCTGTGGATAAGTGGTAGTGAGAGGCACACCTGTACCGCCCATAACAGAGTTGATAGTGGATACTGACGATGACATATAAAGTGCCGACAGTTCTAGGGAAAAGCTAAGCCTTCTGCCTATAGAGGGGGCAGATGACGTCGCCCTACCACCTCTGATAGGATACGGCCGGGCTCTACCACAAGTACGACCACTACCTGAACACCCTGATGAAATCTCTATCTCTAAACACTTATAAACATTATGTCAAAATATATAAAAATATACTTAATATGTCACTATCGAAGTAACGGAGTATTTAGTATAACAGATCGTCGTAAACAAAGAATAAACACAAATCAACCGAATGATTCCTGTTCTTTGACCTCTACTTGCACGCCTTCCTCTAGAGTCTCATAGTTGTCGACTTCAGATTCATTATCAGAGTAAATCACTTGTGCCTCATCGTCTGATTCCTCATCATCAATATGGATAGGAATCAACTCTGACTCCACAGCGGAATCAAACAAATTTCTTGGTACATTGTCCTCGGCAATATTTACGGGCATCACATGTTCCATATCAGCTTGGAATGATTCTGTCATACAGTCATTTGTTTCTGACTCTTTTGACTTGGGTATAATATTTCGTGCTTTGGTTTTGATAACTCCTTTCCACCCTTGGTGGGATGTGAGATATGATGTATAATAAACTTGTTCTGCCTGTTGCACAAGTATGAATGGATCATAACCAACCGTATATCTCCTTGACCAGTTGATCTCAACATTTCCATATTTATCCACTTTTGTCCTACGAGGAGTGTTATCAAACCACTCACATTTAAATAGAGTCACCGACTTTTTTCACTTGTAATCCAGCTGAATTATGTCAATTAACTTCCTGTGGTAGTCGCCCTCGACCCCGTCAACTTGGCCACCTCGACAACATACACCATAATTGCAACATAGTGTATTTGCGTTCGCTTCAAGAGTTGCAAACTGATACCCATTGATTACATATTTTTTGAACCGGGTAACAATTGTTCCAGCTCCGTAAGATAAACTCCACGCAACATCATGGGGAGCTTATTGATTTTCCACAAAGTAGGATCGAAACCATTGAGGAAACTCAGAGTTTATGAATTGATCAACTTCAGAATCTGACATCAAAGGATTTGTCGAATTCTGCTCTTTGTTGAATGTGTATGGCGCTCTAGGTTTGGAAGTCCGTCCCGTGGCATACTCCACCAAATGCAAATCAAGCCTCCTGCAAATCGCTTCTATGTTCTGTCTTGCGTTGACTGTATCCTTCGTCTTGCCCTTGGTGTCCATCACGGTATACAAAATATTGCAAAACACATTCCTCTCAATATACATGACATCGAGGTTGTGTCTTAACAATTGACCTTTCTAATCACGTTAAGGAGCGAAGTCATAATCACAGGCCAACAGGAATAATTCGTACCCATCTTGTTGAAATGAGTGAACCCATCCGAACATAAACCAAGATGGACATTACGGAGTCCGATGCAAACAAAGGATTCACCTTATCAAATATAAGCCAAGCTTCGGCATCGGATGGATGCGTCACAAATTTTTCATCCCTGTGATGCTCCCGGTGCCATCTCATATGAGCAGTTATTTGTTTTGATGAATACAATCTCTGAAGTCTAGGCACGAGAGGAAAGTACCACATCTTGCTTAATGCTTAAAAGGTTGTTTTCCTTCCATTCCTCACAACTTTGTATTTGTCATGTTCACAGAATTTACAATTGGTCAGCTCAGCATCATCCTTGTAATACAACATACATCCTTTGGGGCAACAATAGATTTTTTCATATCTAAGCCCAAGCTCTTTCACCTTTTTTGTTTGGTAAAAATCCTTCGGCAAATTATTGTCTTTGGGAACAACCTTACTCATGATCTGCATCATTTTGTAGTAATTCCTCACTCATATGGTAATCAGTCTTCAAGCTTAGTGTTGATAGGGTAGCCGATAGCAATGAATGTTCACTATTTTCTTTGTGTTTGCAACCTTCCTATAACAGACGTTGCGCATCTTGAAGCATATTATAGAACCTATCGGCTTCCGGATTAGGATCCTCTCCCATATATGATGGTTGATTACCTGTACCGGTCTTCTCTTCCATGTATGATGGTTCAACATGAGTAAGGGATCAAAATATTGACCGATCGACGGTCCCGCGGCACCATCACTAACTGTTCATATTGATTAAGGTTGTCTCGATGACTATTATTCCTGTAATAACCACTCGGTGTCTGTTAGACTTCACCATGAAATTCCCAATATTCATAATCCTTCATGAATCCCTTTTTACACAAGTGGATTTTGATCGTGCCCTAATCTTGAAATTTTAAACACCTACATTTGACACACGGACAACTGATCCAAGTACTTGAATTAGTTGATTGCGCCAAAGCAAATTGGATGAACTTTTCCAAACCCTCCAAGAATTCTTGAGTTAATTGTCTTCTCTCAGTTAGACGATTGTACATCCAACTCCTATCACGATCGCCTTCCATACTTCTCCAACCTAACCCTACACAAATATATCTAGTGGGTATATACCCAGATCCACAAAACAATATGTCACAAATATAAGTGGCCAATACAAGCGGCCACTTATGCCAACCAATTGCCATTTAATCAAGAAAGTGAGAAACAAACACAAGCATTGAACTAAGAATGAAATTTTTATAATTTTAATAAAATTCAAGGTTTAAAATGAATTATAATTTTTTAAAAATCAACAAAAATTTTAATTAAAAATGGAATTTTATAATTTTAATAAAATTCAAGGTGTATAATAATTTATCATATATGTCAAACCAAGAAAGTTTGTATGATTTATTTTTGTTTTAAAAGAAATTTATGTGGGTTAAAAATAAAAATTAACTAAAATATGAGTTTAACAGTTGTTAATTAAATAATATATTGAAAAAAAGTTATGAACATATCATGATGGGCGGTTTTATTTTTAATTTTAGTTATTTTCTTAATTATGAATATGAGTCTTGATTAGGGGCAATTTAGTAATTTAAAATTTATATATGATCTTGGGTCGTTCTAAGTAATTACAATTTTTACAGTCCTTTATAATAAATATTACTTTCTCTAGACCCTTTATTTTACTTTTTCCTTTCTAATATATATGGGGAAAATCCATGTAATTATTTTAGGAACTCTATCGTAAATAATCAAATACAAAAATGTTGAAATCAAACTATTTAATAGTATATATAAGACTTAATCAAATTTATATAATATTCAAAATCCACTTGATGTTTTGTATTTATAATTACCTTTTAATCAAAAAAATAATTATAATTTGTTTTTTCAAATTATCCATACTTATTGCATAACTTGTTAACGAAATTAAATTATTAGGGGTGGGCATGGGCGGCCGGGCGGGGCGGTGAGACCCACCCAATGCCCGAAGAATGAATGGGCTGCATTTTGGCTTAGATGCCCACCCCCGCCCAAGAAAAAGCCCTAACCATTTTCGGTCAGGGGCGAGGATGGGTCAAGAGGCGGCCTCCCCGCCCAAGTAGTAACGCCCGCTCTAGGGATCGGCACAAAGGCTTAGAAGATCAAAAAATTGAAAAATTGAAACATAAGTCAAGAATTAAAATTAAAAATGCGTTAATTCAAGAATTTCAATTCCAATTTATCTATGAAATGTACTTTGAAGTCTAATCCATTAGCCAAACAGTTGATTTAAAATGTACCTAATCCATCAACCAAATAAGTAAAACCAGGCTTAATGCTATCATCAAAACATAAATGATGCTATAAGTAAAATTGGATTCAACTTGAGTCTTGAAACTTAAAACACTATCATATGTCTTAATAAAATATCCATACTTTAATAATTTAACAATATCTATAATTTATTATAAATAAGGAAACAGAATGAAGTTCAAGTGGTTTGCATCAATGTCCCAAAAGTTGATTGCCCAGTGAAGCATCGGAAAAAAATAAATAAAAACCAACTATGATTTAATATATCACGAAGTAAAGAAGAAAAGAAGAAATTTACTTGTAAATTTTAAAGGCTGCAACTTACCTATAACTCATATTTGCGAAATTCACTTTCAATCACCACTTGCTATTACATCCTCCCTTCCAAGTGTAGCATCTGGGAAAAACAATGAAAGAACAATTACATTAAAAAAAATTATGAAGAAATGTGTGTGTACAAATTCTTGAGCATTAAAATAAGACTTTACTTGCAAGTTGAATGACATTTTCTCGTCTCATCAAAATTATCAAACTCGCGAAGCTTGTCAACAATTTCAGATAGATTGCCCACTTGTAGCCAATTTTGGCTACAAATGAGTGCTTCTGTCATTTTAGGAGATAAAGAGCTCCTATAATGATCAACCACACGTCCTCCCGTGCTAAATGCGGACTCGGAAGCTCTTTGTAAAACCGGTATAGCCAATACATCTCGTGCCATGTGGGAGAGAATTTTATATTTTTCAGAATTAGCTTTCCACCAAGACAATATGTCAAACTCAGACTGAGAAGGGATTTCATCTCTTGAATTAGTTGCAATATACCTATCTAACTCAGTTTGAGGATCTGTCGAGGTTTTGATTTTCATAGATTCTAACCACATATGACCCGGATCCTCTTCATCATCATCATCAAAAGAAGGTAATGAAGTTACACTTGATGTACTTATGGAGACACTCATTGATTCAATGGAAACCCCAGCAGAGTACTCATCAAACAACCGAAACAAGCAATCTTTGACCCTTTCTTTCATAAGTGAGCAAACTTCAAGGTCAATGTAAAGAACATCAAACATATGATTCACATAGGCTAGTTTATATCGAGGATCTAAAATTACAACCACAAATAGCAATGGATTCATATTAGTTACTTGACCCCAATACTTGTCAAATTTCACTTGCATGCTATTGCTCATCTCTCCCAAGAAGTTATTAGCATTATTCAGTATATTCTTCCGCAACATTTTCTGAACACGAGCAATCTGGTGGAAACATTCATTTGATGTTACAGAAGGGAACTTGAAAATTTCAACGTAATGTCATAAAATACCTTCAAGAATTTGATGAAGACTCGACCATTATCCCAATCATTGGTAATTGGACCGTAGAAAGAATCACGACTAGAACTACTAAAGGCATCACGCTCATGCCTAGAGCTCGAGCTAAAGAATGAAATATAATCAGCATCTTCATCACGCATACGGTCAAATACTTTTTGAAACTTCATGGCAGCTTCCAACATTAGGTATGTCGAATTCCATCGAGTGCTTACATCAAGGCAAACAAGGGTTTTTTGTCTATTTTCTCAGATTCTGCCCACGTTTTGAATTTCAAAAACCGTGAAAGAGAAGAACGAACATATCTAACAGCGCTCCGGATTGCTTCAAAACTATCTTTCATTTCTCTAATACCTTCATTGACAACCAAATTAAGGACATGTGTGCAACACCTTAATTGTAGATAATCACCTTGACAAACTAAGCCCTTCCAACTCCTCAACCGCCTCTTAAGATATCCCAAAGCTGAGTCATTGGCTGAGGCATTGTCCACGGTAAGGGTGAACACCTTCTCAATCCCCCAATCCAACAAGCATTGCTCAATGGCCTTCCCTATAGTATCGCCTCTATGATTTAAAGTCAAATCCAGTCCCCTCCGTACCAATAACCCATTCCTTTTATTCATGTTTCCCCACTACACCATTAAGAAAGCCTCTGCACTAATTATATAAGCCAAGAACAGAACAAGAACACTATAAGAAGCTAGAAGGCTGCAGAGTAACACAATTTAAAACAAAGGAAGGCTAATAATTATTGAGGCGAATTCTTTCCGTAAGTGTCGGTTTTTTCATCCTTTGCTAGCTATAATATAATAATTAGCAACTTACTGAAGACTTATTTTGTGTTTGAAATAAATCTTAAACTTTGTAGAATTTAATTGATTTTCATTCTATTTAGTTTTTTTGAAATAAGTTATATTATCACATCGTGAGTCGTGACAATGTATTAAAATTGTATTAGAACAAAGAATGGTTCATGTCAACGGAATGGTCATGATTCAACGGAATTATAAACAGCCTAGCAACAGATAGTGTAAGACTTTTACGGATGCAAGAATCGGATAGCAACGGTAAATGGCAAAAGAAATACGCATAAGGGAGAAGAAGAAGAAGAAACACAAACAGGTAGCTAAGAGCCGGAGATGAGACCAACAAGAGAGTGGCTGAGACTTGAGAGGCGAGAGACAAAAGAGAGGAGAGTATCGCTGCGAGACCGAGACGATAGAGAAGTGAGAATGAAATTGATCGGCTAGGACCTAGGGCAAATTGCGATCGAGCGAAGGGCGACCGCCGAATACACGAAGTTATGAACTGCCGAAGAGCGGGAATTAGGATTTAGGATTATAGACAATACTTATTTAATATAAAATTATATATTTAAGCAAATGAAAAAAGATCCGGGTAGGGCCAAATGGGCAGCAGGGCAGGACCCCGCCCAATGCCCACTCTGCGCCGGTTACTAGCTAGCCCAAAACTGCCCAAATTTTTTTGGGCCACTTTTTTAGGGCCGGGCTGGGCAATTTTTTATCGGGCTTGAAGGGCGTCTGGCAACCGGGCACCATACTCACCCCTAGAAATTATCACAAACAAGTAAATATGTCGTAATTGTTCACCCAAATAATGCATGCAAATAAGATATGTATTTTTGTTGGCAACTTGCCACTAATTAATAAATTATTCTATTTGCTATTCTACCCATACAAAAAACAAAAAAAAAAATTTCATTCTCATGTTTACACTTTACAAGCACATATATAAATGATTTACAAACTTAACATACAATGAACAACAACACATTTAGTTGTATAATTGATTTATAGGATATGAAACGGACAGAAAGTTTTTAGTTACATGAGGGGTGTGTGTGTGTGTGTGTGTGTGTGTGTGTGTGTATTAGGGTTTAGGAGCAAAAATATACATGTGCTTTATCCTCAGGAGCGCCTAGTACCATATGCTTTTTTTTGGAGCACAAATACACATGTGGTTACATTTTAGGAGCAAAAGTCACACCACCGTTAAACTTTTGTTGTAAATACAGCACTTCCTGTTGTAAATATAGCCTGTTGTAAATATGACTTTTTCTATTGTAAATGGCCAGAATTTAAATTTTGTTATAAATATAGCACTTCCTGTTGTAAATTTAGCATTTTTCTATTGTAAATGACCTTTCTATGTTCAAAATCCAGGTGTTTAAATGTTGTTGTAAATATGACATTTTCTGTTGTAAATATGGCCAGATTTTAAATTTTGTTGTAAATACAAAGACTTCCCGGTTGTAAATATAGCCTTTTTGTTGTTGTTGTAAATAACCTTTCTATGTTCAAAATCCAGGTATTTAAATGTTGTTGTAAATATGACATTTTTTGTTGTAAATATGACATTTTCTGTTGCAAATGAACCGTTAAGTTAGATTTTAACGATGGTGTGATTTTTCTCCTAAAATGTAACCACATGTGTATTTTTGCTCCCAAAAAAAGCATATGGTACTGGGCACTTCTGAGGGTAAAGCACATATGTATTTTTGCTCCTTTAACCTATATATTAACAAACAAAAAAAGACACTTTAATACAATTCAAACATTGCAAAATCATCATATTATCCATAAGTTAAATAAAGCTAAATTACATTATCTTACAACAAAAGATTGTAGATGGTAAGAATCTAATATAGAAAAGGTATATATTATAGTATATAATTAGAACACATATTAGAAATAGCTTCAACTATTAAAAAAAATACCTGGCAACTGAGGAAGAGTACCGGCGGCGACAACTGGAACATGGAGATCGGTAGGGAGAACCGACGGAGGACCAAGAGCGACACCGAGGGAGAGGGAGATTGAAATAACAGGGAGAGGAAGAGTGAAAGTCAAAATGAGAGCGGGGAATTTAAATGAGTTTGCGACGGAAAAAATTCTATCACAAACTCATTGTTTTGCAATGGACTGAGTATTCCATCATAAACCCAATGGGGGTTTGTGACAGGTACAAATGTCTATCGCAAACCAGTAGACTTTGAGTTCGCCGCTTATCGACGGAATAACGTTCCGTTGCAAACCCGATGACACCTAATGAGTTTTGTGACGGAAAGGAAAAAGCTACTTTTTGCGACAGAATATGTAATTCCATCTCAAATAGCTCATATTTGCGATGAATTATGAGTTCCATCACAAATACACAAAAATTTGTGACGGAAACAAAATCCGTCGCTAACAAACTATTTTCTAGTAGTGTTAGGGATACCAAGAAAAGTATGTTAGTTCTCTATGTGTTTTCATGTTAATTGACAATTGTAAACTCAAATTGAAGTTTTTCTTTGGTAATTTGAAAAACTTACTGTCAAAGGCAAACTCAAGTTTGGGATGTCAAACTCGAGTTTGGTCTTGACAGAGAGTAGCTCAAGTTTTCTAAACTTAGACAAACTCAAGTTTGGATTTGTAAACTCGAGTCTATACCATATATAGAGCACTCTAAGTTTTTCAAAGACAAGGCAAACTCGAGTTTAGTTTTAACGAACTCAAGTTTTGGCTAGACAGAGAGGTTTCAATGTTTTTTAAACGTAACCAAACTTGAGTTTGGAATACCAAACTCGAGTTTGTGTCTTGCAGAGAGTTTTCAAAGATTTTCATCTTTTAAGAAAACTCGAGTTTGGTTCTGTCAACTCAATTTTAGAACTTACGAAAGCATCTCAATATTTCGAAGCTATGAGAACTCTAGTTTGCTTTTGCAAACTCCAATTTACACTTTATAGAGAGTTTTCCAATTTTCCAAACATTTGTGGAAACTCGATTTTGGTTTTGAAAACTCGAGTATCAAGCCGAGAGCTTTGATCTATTTTGAACTCATGGAAACTCCAGTTTGGTTTTGAAAACTCTAGTTTTGAGTTTAATGGACTTAAACGTATTTTCATTATAAAAGTCCAAAACTCGAGTTTGCTCCTATTTCAAAATGCTATTCAAAGTTCAAATCACGACATTCTTCACTGGAAGAACTAAACTTGAGTTTGAGTTTATTAACTCGAGTTTAGGTTCAAAAGAAAAGTTTCAAACTCCAGTTTACTCGAACAAACTCGAGTTTGTGTCGCTCAGTTTGAAAATCAAATTGCTTGAATTTGCAAAATCTTCATGTTTGATCCTAATACTTCTTATCATCACTCATTACTATTCTTAACTATATTTAATCAGTTTGTTAGTGAATTTTATATGATTATTAGTATGTTTCAATGAGGATTTAGCATAAAGCAAAAAGTGACAACAGCGCATTTAATGCAAAGTCCAGAAAACCTTGCATTCTTTTGGACAATCATTTTCTACACGTTGCTAAGGGATTAATGTTTTATTTCGCTATCAAGAAGCTGCTCTTCCAACGGATTTATTTCAAGGGAAGTCAACCCTAAACTTCTGTGCACTTGGATTAGCACTAATCAAGAGAGAGACTGGACCAAGCTTTAACTTCATCAGCTCATTAATGTTTTCAACGATCACATTAATGAATCCAACGGTCATTTAATGCCTTCTTCATATATAAGGAGTTTCATTCAAGTCTCTACAACCAGAATACTAGAAACAAAAAGCATTCAAGTTTCAACTACTCTTACTGTTTTATATCTATTGTAAAGTATCTTTTGATACATTTGCACTTCAGTGATTGTTTCATCTATTCTTTGAGAGAGTTTCATTTATTGAAATCATTTATTGTAAGAATCTCAGGTCGTGGGACTTGGAGATTGGGGTTATCAGTTTACAACTTGTAAGGGAGAGCGTATCCTAGTAAGGGGATAACTTTCGAGTGCAGAGTGTGTAACTGATTTTGTGAGTAAGTAAAAATCCCGAATGTCGGGAATAGACGTAGGTCAAGAGTTGTGATCAAACCAAGATAAATCTTGCATTGTCATTCTTCTCTACTCCTCCTCTTGTTTACCCCGTTTCATTATCTGGTTTACAAAGTATTTAAAAAGAATTTTTTAAATCCCCAATTCACTTCCCTCTTGGTGATTTGCTCCATTTACAAAGGAACCTACTCACTGGATTTGATGGACTTTGCGAGATAAAGCTATCGGGATGAAGGAAAAAAAACTTTTCTCTTCCTTACGAGAAATAAGGATATTTTGCATCGAACCTTTAGCATATATACATTATGACAATCATATGATATCTCACAAAATGCCATAATGATTCAAATAATAATAATAAAATTTCCAACCAAGTAAAAAAAGAAAAAAAAAACTAAGCCTCAATAAGCACTGTTGTTTTTGGACAAGTAAAAATAAAAAAGCAACTTTTTGACCAATAAAATAAAAAATAGTTCGCGAGTTGTAATGGATTAAAGTAATAATAATAGTGAGGCTTATATTATGGAAATCGCAGGATTGTGAATCCAGGATGAGGCACGCATATATATTATTCCGAAGAAAAGGACCAAAAGAATATAGAAAAGGAAATCCAAAACCTGATCACTGGAATATCTCAATATGCATCAAACCAAACAACATGGAGCTAGAAGAGGTGAACATGGCTTACCAATTGAGTCACACTATTGAATTGAATAGTAAATTGTTAGGAAAGACACAGTGCACGGCTTATTTTGCTATTCCTGTTAAGTTTATATTGATATGACCAAGTCATATCATTTTAATTTTCTATTATGAAATTATATGGCCATAAGCTATATTACTCTAATTTCCTATTCTAAACCTATTCTAGAAATTCTATGGCTAGAAGCCATATGGCTCTAATTTCCTATTCTGAAATTTATGACCAAGAAGCCATATTGCTTTGATTTTCTATTATATGGCCAAAATTCATATTCATTTTATTCCCATTTTGAGATTACATGCATGACCAGAAGTTATAGCATTTTGATTTCTTATTCTATGGCCATAAGCCATATTCCTTTGATTCCTATTTTGAATTTGTGTTGCTAGAAGCCATATACATTTTTCTATTTTACAAAATGGCCAAAAGCTATATTCATTTGATTCCTTATTATATAGCCAAACGCCATATAACTTTTCATCTTCTATCTTATTATATGCCCAGAAGTCATATACAACTTTTATTTATCCTAAGGAAAAAAGGCAAGAAGCCATATAATACTATTTTATTTTGAAGATGATCAAACCATATAATTTTATTTATCATTAAGATAAAAGGCTAGAAGCTATATACTTTTATTTATCCTTAAGAAAAAAGGCTGTATAAATTTTATTTATCCTAAAGTTAAAATGATAGAAGCATTATAATTTTATATATCCCGAAGATAAAAGGTAGGAAGCCATACAATTCTAATTTCTCATCTTCAAATTAATTGGCCTAAAGCCATAAATTTTTATTTTTGTTATAATATTTTACTTTATGAATTATTCCTTGTCTTTTAGAATTTCTTATTATTATAGTTTGTATTATTATATTGCATTTTTACATTTCATATTTTAAGGATTTCCTTTTATTGCATTAGTTTGAACAGTGTTAAATCTTGTGAAATTTGAATTCCGTGGCTATTGTCATTACCATAAAGAACAATTTATCTTGCTTGATCCATGAATTGTCTATGCCACCATTTGCATAAAGGTCTTAAAAATAAGTATATGGCCATAAAAGACGCACTTGTTTTTTTGTAACAATTTAAAAGAAAGGTATAACTACCAGAAGATGCTTATCATTCCAAAGGCTCATTATGAATGGTTGCAACCAATTTGCTCATGAACTAGCAATATTGTAAAAGGGTTTAAGAAATATGTTGAATTAATTTCTTGCCTCCATTTGGCCAAACAAAATAATGAGCTTTTGTTCGAAAATCATAAATCTTATCCAACTATCTTGGCTCCATTTCCAGAAGTGAATGAAGTAACCAATGAATCTAATTGTGACTATGGACATGGACGTAGACATGGCTACAATCATATTTCTAGTTGTGGTCATAATCATTGTGGTTCAAATTCCAAGCTTGAAATAAATTATGTTGATAAAGTTGATATACTGTGATGACATGGATACTATCCATTTGTATGTTGCTGATTTCGTAACATAAATTGTCATTATCTATTTGAACAACTATACTTTAGTGTGTTTAAAGTTGCTATTATCATATATGTTTTCCTTTTAAAAAAAATAAAATTATATTTCATTTTTTCATGTTTCTTTTAAATGAAGAATGAGCCTTATTAACATCATCCTAAAGATTGATGTCTTGTTGATAGTGTAACAACTCACACCATACTTAGAAATGCTAAATATTTTTCTTCCTTGGTAATGCGAGAAACCAATGTTAGAATATATCTAAACGTATAAATCTGATTGAATGCTCGAAAAGATCTAATATTTTCTTACTTGAAGGGGCAAAATTGTATATTGATACTGCACTTTATTCTACCAAGTTCAAAAGAAACTTTGTTAATTTTCAAGGACATCCGTAGAAATGGATATCATATAGAAACAACAACTGAAAATAATAAGGAATATCTTTGTATCATAAATTTAGTTTCTAGTCGAAAACACATATTAGAAAGGTTTCCTATTTTTTCTTCCAGCTTGTGCTATATACATTTATAAGCATAATTTGTTAGAAGAAGAGCAAACTGAAAATGACAGTGAGCTGTGTTTGAGAGCATCAAGAATCAACAAGTGGTATATCTGTTGGTTATGATTAGTTTTGATGATGTCTTATATAGATGCCATTATCCAGAGCAAAAAGCTTGAATACTACATTCATCTTCTACTTTGACTAATTCTTACATTTAATGTAGATGTGAAGTTTAATGATGGAGAATAATCAAGAAAAGAGATTAAAGAAAGAAGAACTTGCTCAATGGAATGAGAGAATCATCATACAAGCTCTTAGATTGATTCTAGAAGTCCCCACGATGATATGGAAGTTGGAACGGCTCAAATCAGAGTTAAAATAAGCAAAATAAAGTGTTGGGATGAAGTAACTCAAGCCAGGATGTTTAGAGTCAAGTTAGAATGGTTTGCTACAGTATTTTGGTCTTCTGGAATGAGTTACCTCGAGTCGAGAACATCCCCACCTCGAGTCTGGGTGATTTCCAAGTGATTTTCGCTCCCAGGCATGTTTTACCTCGAGTCAGGACCTATTTGCCTCGAGTTTTTGGTCTCTGGGATGTTTACCTCGAGTCAGGACCTGTTTACCTTGATTTTTGGCTTTTTGGGATGATTACCTCGAGGCGTGCTTCATGTACCTCGAGTTTCACCACTTACAACAACTCGTGCACTCGTTCCACGTTCAGCTTCCGACGACCTTCGGTAATTGGATGATGTCTCTCAAACCAGGAATCGAATTGACACAAAACTAGTGGCATATGAAACTAAACATCCAACACGTCATTTTTACATATAATGGAAGCCAAAATAAGTTCATATCAAGGAGATATGAATTTTACAAGTTGCCACAAACATCACCGTCACAGTCAGAATGAAGCTTCAATGTTTTGAGTGTATCTCAAAAAATACAAATCCAATTGAGCTAAAATCGGTCCCATTGGAAAGCTGACACATAGAGCTTTCCATCAAGAGTTGAATCAACTAAAAAGGAGCTCATACTAGGGAGATATGGCCCTCGACATTTGACACATGTGATTCTAGAAACAATTCAGCATAGCCTCGGGTTTCTGCCTATATCACACTTTGAGAAGAGTTTTTACCTCGAGTTAGAAGGTGTACCTCGAGTTTTTAGAGCAGACAGAAAGATAGGAACTTTGAGAGAGCTTTTTACCTCGAGTTAAATGGCAACCCGAGAGTTTCAAGAATGCGAGTCGTTTTGCCTCGAGTTGGTAAGTGTCGCCTCGAGCCTCGCTCTTAAGCATCCTTCGCCAAATTCACACTTCAACTCGAGTCGGCCATAATATTGCCTCCAGTCACGTTCGCCTCGAGTCTAAGGTCACCGCACCTCGAGTCGATGTCCTTTAAATTTCAAAAGCAATATTCAGTTTCTCATTGCTAACTCGAGTCTCTTAGTGTCTTGCCTCGAGTCGCCATCGCCTCAAGTCACCAATCCGTTCAACTCGAGTTGAAGGTTTCTATTTTGAAATAACGTGATCATTCTACCTCAAGTCAGTAATCATTATGCCTCGAGTTAGAGAGTAATCCATTCTGCATTTCGATTCCTGTCCACCTCAAGTCTCACTTATACACAACTCGAGACCAGCCTCGAGTCAGGAAACTCTGTGCCTCGAGTCAAAAACCTTTCTCAATTAAGCATTTTGAATCCAATAATTCAATTGCCTCGAGTCTATTGATATGCTACCTCGAGTTATCTCTTCCTATGTTTTAAAGAATTCATATTTGCAATTATGATTCTCTTGAAGAACAACCAGATGATTACCAAAAGATCTTATACTACTTCTTAACATCATTTGTGTATAAGTTTCAGATGATTATATGGAGAATTAACATCAAACTTGATGGAAGCCAAAATCTGTCAGAGGCATGAAGATGAAGTTTGCTGCATATATTCTGAAATGGCAGAGAAGATCAAATTCAACAAGGAACTTGAAGAAATGAAGTTGAATAGTCAACTATAATGTACTCCAATGAATTTGAACAATCAATTTGTTCATCGGCTTCAAATGCTACGACTTGAATATCCCAACGGTCATATTCCAACGGCTATATTTATTTCTTCCAACGGTCATATGCTAAATGTGAAGGATTGCTCAAACGGTCGAATACTCTACATCAACTATAAAAGGAGAAGCCTTCAAGATAGAAGGGGTTAGAGACAAGAGCTTACATTGTTTAAATGCCAACATTATGAATCCAACGCTCAACTCATATACTCTCTGTTTTCACAATGGTTATATAGTTTTTCAGTAGAGGGTGTGATGATTGATTTTGTACTTTAGTGTTCATCTGTTATCTACTCGTGAGGAGTTGTTAAACACTTATTCATCTCATTCAGATATTAAATCTTAAGGTTAAGGAACCTTAAGTGTGGGTGTATCAATTACAACTTGTAAGGGGGAGTGAGTCCGAGAGTGAAAGGATCATCCTTTGTTTACAGAGTGTGTAATTGTATCCTTACAGTGTAAGGGGGAGTATCTCAGTAAGAGATTGTAAAGGCTGCACAAGTGCCAGACTAAACTTGTGAGGTTGTAGAGGCTTTTCTCTTGTGTCCGATTAAACAAGGAGATAGTGGATTGAAAATCTCAAGTGGAGCTTGAGGACTGAACGTAGGTCAAGGATTGGGCCGAACCAGTATAAATCTCAGTTTGCATATTCTCTTCTCTAAACTCTTACATTTCTAGTATATACGTTTGATTCACTGACTACCGCTTTATAAACCATTTTCATCATTCGAACTACTTTTAGTAAGTTGCGAAAAGATTTTCAAAGTTATCTAAAGTAATATTAGACACCCAATTCACCCCCCCTCTTGGGTGATAGCCAGGTCTAATAATATCGACAGTGGATGCTCCAGACACATGACGGGAGATGCAGAGAAGTTTGTTGCTATGAGATCTAAAGATGGAGGCAGAGTCACCTTTGGAGGAAATCAATCTGGAAAAATTACTGGCATTGGTGAAATTGGTGCAAAAGATGGGTCTCGATTAAGGATGTATATCTTGTAGAAGGTCTCTGTCACAATCTTCTCGAGTGTGAGTCAAAGTGTCGATAAGAACAACTGGATCATCTTTGATTCCGAAGAATGTCTCATTGTCAACAAAGACGATCTCCCAATCGATAAAGGTAAACCAAGGTATTGTTCAAAGCTCCACGTGAGGGAAATTTTACACCTTGGATTTACCAAAACTAAATTCTGAAAAGTGTTTTGTTAGCAACTTAGATGAAAGTTGGCTGTGGCATAAGCGTCTGGCTCATGTCAACATGCATCAATTAGACAAGTTGCTAAGAAAAGATTTAGTGATTGGTTTATCCAAACTTCGTTTTAAAAATGATATGATCTGCGATTCATGTCAACGAGGTAAACAAACTAAATCATCTTTTAAAAACAAACCAAAAATCTCAACAAACCACCCTCTTCAATTACTTCATATGGATCTAATTGGACCTGCAAGAGTTAGAAGTCTTAGTGGAAATCTATATACTCTGGTGATTGTCGATGATTTCTCGCGTTTTACTTAGACTATTTTCTTATCCTCTAAGGATGAAACTTTTGACCTGTTTGTTGTGTTTGCCAATAAGGTGCAAAACGAGAAAGGTATTTGTATTACACCTATTCGAATGGATCATGGAGGTGAATTCGAAAATCAAGCATTCGGAGAATTTTGTGATGCTTACGGGATTGATCACAATTTCTCGGCTCGAAGGACACCACAATAGAATGATGTGGTCAAAAGGAAGAACTATGTACTAACTAAGATGACTCGTGCAATGTTGAATGAGAATCAGACATCACAAGTCTTCTAGGCAGATGCTATGAGCACAGCCAGCTACATATCAAATCAAGCCTATCTCCAGAAGAAGCTCAACAAGACTCCGTATGAGCTCTATAAAGAGAGGAAACCGAACTTGGCTCACCTTCACATATTTGGCTGTAAATGCTTCATTCACAACAATGGTAAGGACAATTTGGGAAAATTTGATTCCAAATCCGATGAAGGTATATTTCTTGGTTACTCTAATAGGAGTAAGGCATATAGAGTATTTAACAAGCGTACTCGTGTAGTTGAAGAATCAATACATGTTGTGTTCTGTGAGTCTAAATTAGATGAATCTCTGGATGATGATGAAGAAAATATTTTCAAAAATCAATTCTTTTCGAAATCTACCCCTGCTTCTATTGAAAATTCTGAAGATGTTTTTGAAACTGATCCTCAAAATAATTTAGAAAATCCTGATCTATCTCAACCTCGAGCTTGGAAGTTCATAAGGAATCATCCATTGGACCAAGTGATTGGTGATATGAGTCAAGGAGTGAGGACCAGAAAAAGTACTTTAAATGAAGTGACATTTTCTGCTTTTATATCTCAAGTTGAACCCTCTAAGATCGATGAAGCCCTAACAGAGAATGACTGGGTGATAGCGATGCAAGAGGAATTACACCAATTTGATAGAAACCAAGTTTGGGATTTGGTACCCAGGCCTAAATACCATCCGGTTATCGGCACCAAATGGGTATTCAAAAACAAATGAGATGAATCTGCAATTATCGTCCGTAACAAGGTTAGATTGGTCGCCAAAGGCTAAAATCAGGAAGAAGGTATTGATTATGAGGAAACGTTTGCTCCAGTGGCTAAATTGGAAGCAATACGTGTACTCTTAGCCTTTGCGTGTATCAAAGGATTCAAACTGTATCAAATGGATGTAAAGAGTGCTTTCTTAAATGGTTTTATTCAGGAGGAAGTACATGTTGAACAACCTCCTGGTTTTGAAAATGAACATCATCCAGATCATGTTTATCGTCTTAAGAAAGCCTTATATGGTCTCAAACAAGTTCCTAGAGCTTGGTATGAACGAATAAGTAAATTTCTTTTAGATCAAGGCTTTGTTAGAGGAAGAGCAGACACAACACTCTTCATCAAAATAAATAAGCTTAATGAACTTCTGATTGTGCAAATATATGTAGACGATATAATTTTTGGTGCTACTAATGACTCTCTCTATGAGGAATTTTCCAAGAAGATGCAGGGTGAGTTTGAGATGTCAATGATGGGAGAACTCAATTATTTCCTCGGTTTACAAATAAAACAACAGAAGGATGGGATATTCATTTCCCAGACAAAGTATCTCCGTGGTTTGCTCAAAAAATTTGGGTTAGAGCATTGTAATGGTGCAGACACTCCAATGAGCTCAACAGCCTCGCTGGATGCAAATGAAGAAAAAGGCAAAGACTTCAATATAACAAAATATAGAGGAATGATCGGGTCTTTGCTCTACTTGACTGCTAGTCGGCCGGATATTCAATTTAGTGTGGGAATGTGTGCGAGATTCCAATCAGCTCCTAAAGAATCACACGCCGAGCACGTCAAAAGAATCTTTTGATATCTCTTAGACACTAAGGAATTAGGTCTCTGGTTCCCAAAAGGCCAACAAGAATTTCTGGTTGCATACTCAGACGCTGATCATACTTGGATATAAGACTGACAAAAAGAGCACCAATGGACAATGTGAATTCTTTGGAGGTTCACGGTATCTTGATTCAAGAGGAAGCGGACTACCGTAGTGTGTCTCATCAACCGAAGCAAAGTATGTTGCCGCTTCAAGCTCTTTGCGCACAAGTCTTGTGGTTAAAACAACAATTGTCTGACTTGGGAGTCCACTTGAGAGAAATTCCAATTTTGTGTGATAACACGAGCACGATTAGCTTGGCGAAAAAATCCAGTCCAACACACAAGAACCAAGCATATCGATGTGAGGCATCACTTTATTTGTGATCACGTGCAGAAGAAAGATGTCAAAGTTATGTTCATCCCCACGTTCTTGCAACTTGCTGATATTTTCACCAAACCACTAGGCAAAGAATAATTCAACTTTATCCGACGAGAATTGGGAATGGTAAGTCCCAATGAACTGTAAGTAATTCTAGCTTAATGTTGTTAATTATGTTTTTATGATTGATAGGAACTAATTTTAGCATCGGATTATCTAGTTAATGTTTTTGCAAAGTAAATCAGAGAAAGTGCTGCCTCGAGCCAACCATGAAGAAACCTCGAGGCTCTAGTCAATCCAAATACTCTAAGCAGTCAAAACAAGGCAACCTAACTCGAGTCTAAATGGAGGCCGAGAGATAGCCATTTTGGGAGGACTTTTTGCCTCGAGCCACGGATGTCGCCTCGAGTTAAATGGCAACCCGAGAGTTTGAAGAATGCAGAACACTTTTTACCTCGAGTTGAAAATAATCACCTCGAGTGAAACCATCTTGGCACTTCCAGGTTAGTATTTGTTCTTCGCTGCCTTGAGTTGATAAGTATAACGTCGAGTTAGACACCTCGAGTCACTCATGCTTACCTCGAGTTAAAATTTCAAATTTTTGATTAAATGCTTTCTTCCTCTTCGTTCTCTCCCACGTCTTTTCATTTCTCTCAATCCCTCGTACGACACTTCATTTTCATTTCTACATTTCTCTCGTCTCTCACCAAAAACCCTAACCCTAATCTCTCCAATGCTTCCCAAAACAAAAAACCTCATGTCTCCAGCGAAATCCAAGGATCAAGACCCCGATTTTGTAATTTCTGAGTCTCGTTCTTCTCCTCAGTCTGAAATACCCAAGAGATTGAAGATGCCAACTAAATGCTATCGGCCTAAGGTTTCATTCAAAGAGGGAAAAATAGAAAAATCCAAGAAACTGAAGATTGAAGAACCTCTAGAAATTCCTCCAAAGAAACCCGTCGATAAGGAGGCCTTGACCAAAAAACAAAAGGAACTAGTGATCACCTCCAATCAACCGAAGAAGAAGTTCACTATTGCATCATCTAAGTTCCGAGGAACTTCCAGGAGTCAAGCAGCCTCTATCTCAACATCAAGAGCTTCAAAGACCACTGCTTCTGCCTTAAAAATAGCAGGCTCAACATCTAAAGGGTCTGTCCATCAATCCGAATCAAAGGTATTCGAAATACCTTCCATAGTAGCCATATACCATACTCCTACTGCTCACCCCCAATAGATTTTGCTTGCAGACCTATTCTATTCTCCTCAGAGGATGGAAAGAAATTTAGTAAAGACTATGCTCAAAGAAACTTTTGCCCTGTTGTGTCTGTAGATTTAGAAAAACTGAAGTCTGAATGTAACCTTGATCTCTATCCGTGGTTTAAGAACTATGCTTCATTTCTGGGAATTCATGCCTATTACAGTCCTACTTTAGTTAGACTCTTCTATTTTAACATGTCTGTTAACACTCTATTAGATAAGCATAATCATATAGCTGAGGAAAGGATTTTCACTATTGTGAGAGGAAAGAGGATTACCATTACCCCTGAATACTTGAATGATCTTTTGAAAATCCCAAATCCTCCTCCTGTCCCTCAGGTCCATTATGATAATGAACAAATAGCCCGTCTCCTTTGTCCAGATGAGCTCTTGAGTGAACCTGTAGTTGCCCTTAACTTTAATCCTGGTCAGATGTCTCCCAGAAATAGAGCCTTGTGGTATATTTACTCACGGAACTTTGTTCGAGAAAAGGGAAAAACTTTACCCATTTCACCCGAAAGACTATACCATGTTTTCTTCCATTGTAGATCAAATTCCTCATAATCTAGGTCACTGGATCTTTGTGGAAATGAAGAAGTATGCCACCCATTCTAAGAAAAACTCCACAATTCCATTTCCTAGTCTAGTGTTTGTCATCCTATTCCATGAGAAGATATGGTACTTGGAAAAGGATGAGATAGCCAAGAAGCCTGATGAGTTTGGACAACATATCCTTAATTTGATGAAGATCGGTTTTCAAGAGGGTTCTGGGCAATCTCGTGCACCTTCTAGATCCAGAACCTCCAAGCTAAGAGCTCCTGTGGCCGTCGGATGAGCAACCTAAGCCTGGCCCAGAAATACAGTCTCAGCCTAGTCCATTTTCTATGGGATCTCATATTAAAGCCATTGTTGAAAAAGCCATTTCAGATAGTTTGGATCCTCTGCACATATCCACGGTTGCTCAAAATTCCCTATCCGTAAAATTGGAATATAAGATTGGGAAACTAGTACAAGAAGTGTCCCAAGTAAAGGAAACTCAGAAAGAGTTACAGGAGGAATTTCCCACCGTACATGGACATCTAGAGGATCACAAACAATTAATTCACAATCTACATAACACAGTCTGGTTGGTCTCAGACAAGGTTGACAAGTCATATCTCAATCTCGATCGCTCCAAATATTTCCTCACCCATAGTCAAAACATCTCCTCCTCCATCTCCTTCTCCATCATTTGCCTTCACCTCCTCTCCACCTCTGACCACTCCTATCATCTCATCTCATCCCGTCTCTGTACCGGCCCAGTGTCGATCAACCATCATCTTCTCTTCCTGTAAAAATCACCTACTTTTGGTCCTCCACAGCTGAGCTATTTGGGGATGATGATATAGACACTCTCAACTCCACTGAACCTATATTATCTACTCAACCCTCTCCCATCCTTTCCATTATTCCATACTCTCTCTTGCCCTTTCCTGGCTCCGCTCATCCATTTTCGTCTCTAATTCAGAAGCCTCCTCTGTAGAGAGCCTCCCCACTTTTTGTTGATGCCAAAGGGGGAGAAGTAATATAGATGAAGCAGTAATGGTATTATGAAGCAAGTGTGGTTTGAAGCCAAGAAGTATGAAGCAGTGAAGTTTGAGGCCAAGAAGCCTAGTCTTTTGCTAATTCTGTCAATACTTATATTTTGTTATGAAATCTGCTCTAGTTTGTATAATCATTGTTCTTGGACTTCTAGTTGCTAATCTTTTGGATATTTTGTTTTACTTACTGAATCTTGGACTTCTGGTTCATTTGCATGATATTCGTTTAAGTTAGCTATTTCAAATGAACCTATTTAGTTAACTGAGTATCCTGTGAAATTTTTGAAAAATCAAAGTTGTTTTATTTTTTATCTTTTTGTCATCATCAAAAAGGGGGAGAATGTTAGTTCTCCGTTTGATGTTTTTGTTGGAAATTATGCCCTAGGGCAAGTCATTGTTCTCCATTAAGTTATCACTTCATTCGCATGTTTACAGTGATAACTGATCCCTGGATATATCTTATAGATGATATCCTAAAAGTCCTCGATCGATCATCTACGGGAGCGAAGATGAGGTAAGACCATATGACTTTGATGACGTATGGAGATACGAATCAAAGTCATGGGCACTTGTAAGAGTACAAGGTGCTGGACCGACCCACTATGAGAAAGCTGCATGGATTTAGTCATAAGCTTATCTCATGTATAACCGCGTCACAACGCCCTATGACTGAGACCATCATGGATTCCTACATGATGAGTCATCGACCTTTGACCTAGTCAAAAGTCACCTTTGACCGGGTGATGATAAAGGCAGGATCGGGATCGAGTGGTTTTCATGCGGAGGAATGTGAATGGTCAAGATGGAATTTTTCCTCACTGTAGAGAGATAATATTGGGCCCCTCGATGAGTGAGTCTAAGAAATGTACAGCCGTACTGTGATGGAAAGGAGCTTCCATTTTCACTTATTAGACTACTCGAGAATCGAGAAAGTAGTGGTCAAGAAAAGGAAGTTGACATTATCCATGCCTCATCCTTGACCAAATTATCGCGTGACAAAAGGGACGTGACATGGTTGTACGATAGGTTGTATCGTGTCATCGATCCCCATGTGAATTGGGTAGTCGCAATGTCTTGCTAGAGGCCGCTTGCGACTTGTGGGTGACAAAGTGTTGGCTCACTTTGCCAATCTCATATGGGCTGCGGTCACACACAAGAATAACTAAACACGAGCAAATGTGTCAGTTCATTGAATCTTAGATACGTCTAAGATTTAATGAATACTTTAATTTAATCTAGGATATATATATATATATATATATTAAATTCGAAATTAATATATGTTAATATTATTAATAGAGATTATAATATTAATATATATAATATTTGTTTTGTATTTAATTTATTTGATAAATTAAATATCTAAAACAAATTGAGATATTGTATCTCATTTAATTTTCAAATAAAGATATCGTATATCATTTAATATTAAATTGAGATATGGTATCTCAAATTTAAATTAAATAGATAGATATTATTTCTCGGATTTAATTTATAGAGATAAATTAAATCGAAGGCTTTTAATTTGGATTGAATAAATGGATTTGATTAGATCTATTAGATAGATTTAATTAATACATTTATTTTAATCAATTCCAAATTCGAATTTCAAATCGGCTTTTATTGCGGATTAAATACGTTACATCGAGATTTGATTGATGTAATTCATGTATTTTAATCCATATTTGAAATTTGAATTTCAAAATTAATGAGGATTAATTTTATATAATACGCTGAACGGGTTTGGAAAACTCACGGGACATTTTGTCGAGCGCATTCAGAAAGCCGCGAGAAAAACCCTAGAGTGGAAAATCAAGAGAGACGCACAAGAGGCGCTAGCACGCTGCGTAGCCGTGTTTGGGAGTTGTTCGTGTGGATACCGGTGGAGGAAGATGATCCTACGAGTCGTCTTCTGCTGATCGAGGAGGTAGCCCACCTGTTCAACGAAGAACAAGCCGCAAACGAATTCTCCTAAGGTAATTTTGGATTCCCCGACCTTGTTTAAACGCACTGCGTGATCCTCGGATTGGATCCGTAAGTTTTTTAATCCACTGCGTTGTACGGATTCCAACAGTTTTGATGATGATTAATTGTTGAAAAGAATAAAGAATAAGAAAAACAACTTAAAGCAGCCAAAATGTTGCTTAAACGGAAGAAATATTTTCTTTGTCATTTTGGCTCAAGTCAATGTTACAGACTCGAGTCAAATACACAAGTATTTATCACCAAGATTTCTCTCTGACTCGAGCACGAGAAGATTGCCTCAAGTCGGGACCAAGACTCGAGCCAACCGAACTCATACTTGAGTCAAAGCATAATATTAATAAAATTCCTTAAGTTATCCGACTCGAGCCTATCCCTGTGACTCGAGTCTTATTGCTGACTCGAGTCTTTCATATCACTCGAGTCTTCTTGCTTTAATTCCATCTGTTACATTTATATGAATGACTCGACCCTAGAAATTGAGTAACTCGAGTTATGGTCAAGACTCAAGTCAAGGAATAGCCTACCTCGAGTCAAGAATGAGTTTTTCGAAATGATCTAATGCTTTCACAAGTTCATCAACTCGAGCCTAGAAATTGACTGACTTGAGTTCAAGTCAAGACTCAAGCTAGGCAATCATCTGCCTCGATTCAAAATCAATTTTCAAATAATCTTCTTCTATTTCTTGCTGTTTCAACTCGAGTCAATATGAATGGTAACTCGAGTTTAAGTTACCTCTGTTTTAGCGAATGCCTATCTGAAATCTTTGCTTCTCTAACTGAAATCATGAATTCATCATACCATTACATATTGATATGTTTAACATAATTTGATAAGTTTGTTAGTGAGTTTCAGCAAATTAGAACACAGGTCATCTCAAATTTTTGAATGGAGTAGCTGATGTCAGAAGCATTAAATGCGCTTACCTAAAACTTGCTAAACAAACAAAGGCAACTCTGATCAAAGTAAAGCCTCTGATATCTCTCCTAACTATTAGATACCGTTTCACAACGGTAAAACAAAAGGAATGAAAGAGAATATAGATTCTGCAAATCCAGCTGTATAATCAAAAGACCAAACTCTGCATCTATCTATCTAACGAACATATTCGGAGTCACAATGGCTATTACATGAAGCTTCATCAACGGTCACTAAATACAATATCTATAAATAGCCGGAGCATTGAATGGTCAACTACCGAAACACTGCGCAATCAATTTGAGTTCAATTTCATTCACTGTTTCATCTGTTGTATCAACTGCACTTCAGTGTTCATTTATTTATCAACTCGTGAGGAGTACTTAAACATTTATTTTCATTGTTAAATCTGGATCTTAAGGTTGAGGAACCTTAAGAGAGGGTGTATCAATTACAACTTGTAAGGGGGAGTGGTGTCTGTGAGTGAAAGAACCATCCTTCATTTACTAAGAGTGTAATCGTTCTTGAGAAATAGTGAAATCCCAGGTGTTCTGGGGACTGGACGTAGGTCAGAGTATTAGACCAAACCAGTATAAATAGTCTTGTGTTCTTTTATCTTATTGGTCTCTATTTTGTTCATACATGAGAAAAGATTTTAAATTTCAAAGATCACCTATTCACCCCCCCTCTAGGTGATATTCCATCCTCATAATTGAAATACATGATATTGCAAACTAAAAGTTTACTAATAGTAATGCAAGACATAAGTATGCCAATGCAAATCAGGAGTTTACTAATAAATTTAATGTTTGTCATGACCGGTTAGTCCATCCGGGTCCAAAACATGATGTGAAAAATAATTGAGAACTCATGTGGTAATACCTTGAAGTGTAAACAAATACCACAATCCCATGATTTCTCATGTGTTGCATGTTCCAAGGGAAAGTTGATTATTCGGCCCTCACCAAGAAAAATAAAAAGAGAGTCTCTGAAATTTCTAGAACAGATATAGAGAGATACTTGTAGGCCAATACATACACCACACGGGCCATTTAGGTACTATATGTTTTTAATTGATGCATCAATTAAATGGTCGCATGTTTGCTTACTATCTCCTCGCAACTTGACATTTACGAGATTGCTTGCTTAATTGATTAGATTGGGAGCACATTACCCAGAATATCCTATCAAGAAAATACGTCTTGATAATGCTGCTGAATT
Organism: Acacia acuminata; assembly: GCA_019022655.1. Taxonomy (NCBI): domain Eukaryota; kingdom Viridiplantae; phylum Streptophyta; class Magnoliopsida; order Fabales; family Fabaceae; genus Acacia; species Acacia acuminata. The sequence goes on along the minus strand of JAFJYI010000177.1, from coordinate 274,332 downwards.
TACTTCATAAGCTTTAATGAATATTGTATGTCTTTTAGAATTGATGTTGCATCGTATAGCTCATGTTCATTCGCAAAATGAACTTGCAGAATCATTAGTTAAAAGGTTGCAATTAATTGTAAGACCCTTACTTATGAGATAGAATCTCTCAATTTCTATTTTGAGCCATACCATTTTGCATGTAGCAATGTTAATATGCATTAGGCCAATATGTTACTTAAAGGTTTCCCCTTTACAATTGTCGTTTTGTCAGGAACCTAATATTTCTCATTTAAAAGTTCTTGGGTGTGCAATATATGTGCCAATATCACCACCACAATGCACCAAAATGGGTCTTCAAAGAAGGATGAGAATATATGTTGGATATGAATTTCCTTCAATCATAAAATATCTAGAACCATCAATGGGAGATTTATTTATTGCTAAATTTACAGATTGTCATTTTGACGAATAAGTTTTTCCAGCATTAGGGGGAGAAAATAAGTGGTTGATTAAAAAGATTAGTTGAAATAAATAATTATTATTTTCCTTTTTCTTTTTTTCGTTGAAAAGGTACATCAATTAAAAGTGTGCGTTAGGGATGAAATACCAGATCCAGCGACAAAGCGTGATTAGCAAGGTTTTGAAACTCGGACCGGTCACTAAACCGATGGTCGTACTAGGTTAAGGGTGGGTCGATCGGAGTCAAACCTGAGTCGGACCAATATTAATTAAAAAAATATAATTTATTAAAATAGGAAAAATATTTATATTTTAGTAATAAAAATTAAAAAATATTTTGTGTTAAAATTAAATATGGAGGATGTTCCTTGCAGATAAAATGTGTTAGCTAACCATTATTGAGATACTTGCAAATAAGCGAAATAATAGAAAACCCTCTCATACTATGATGTGATTGTGATCATTGGAGTGGAGGATGAGCAATATTAATTTCTTTTTTTTAACAAAGAGATCAGGCAAACGGCATGACATATCAGAGGCAGAGAACATTGGAAGCGGTGACTTGTCTCTTAGTCTCTACTTTTTATTACTTGTACCTTCTTTTCCTTTAAAAGAAAAAACTAAAGGGCTAGAAAAAGATTTGAAAGGCAAAGCGTAACTCATTCTTCTTATGTATCTTGTGCTCTTCTTTTCCGAGAGTGAAATGCCTCTATTTCTCTCTCTCTTTACCAAACCACACAAAAATCAAACTCTCTCTTCCCATGGCACTTCCAGCGGCGCTCCACTATCCGTCCTCATTCTTTTGATCTCCATCGCTCACGTCTTCCTATTGGTAGACAAACTGACCTCACATTGAGAAGCACTTCAAATCTCTCTCTTCCCTCCTCCTTGTTCTCCATCGCCGGTGTCTTCGCCACAGGCGAAGAGGCTGGATTTTTTTTTTAACAACAAACTATGACTCGATCAACTCGTCGGGTCACGCCGAGTTGGCCGAGGTAACCACGGGTCTACTCGAAAACCCGGTCTCTCCCTTAACTCAAACAAGCATCACTAGTATCGCCGCCCTTCTTCTCTCTCTCTCTATCGGCGTGCTCCCTCTCCCCGCCCGATTTCTCTTCTCCCCCATCTCGTCGGCGGTATGTTTTACCACATGCTTTGTCGGCGAGCTCTGTAACATCCCAAATTTTGGGATTTGAAATTTGAAATATTAAATTATGAAATTTTGGCGTAAAATAGTTATGAGAATAATTATTGGAATTTAAGGTATATTTTCCTATCATAAATTAAGAACAAATAATTAGAGAATAATTTTTGTCACAAATATTTTAGAAATAATATTTTAAGGCCAAAAGAAATTTAATTGAGAAAGAAAATCCTTAAATGAAACTAAGGATTAAATTTTAATAATTCTCCAAATAATTGTAATTATATAAGTAATAAGCCTAATTGCAAATAAGAGTCTTCAAGAGAATTAAGTGAGTTAATTTTAGTGGTTCTACAATTTTAATTCATTAATCCATCAGCCCATAGACTATTTCATCTCTATCTCCAAGCCCAAGACTCATCCCTCTCAGTCTCAACGTAAAAGTAAAGAGGGATCATAACAAATTTTAAAGGCCCATTATAATCAAACCAACTAAACCACCGTAAGTCCATTTCGCCTCCTGTTCCATAACCCAAGCAATATCCACTAATTCATTTATTCCTCCTCTTTTTCAATCTAAACACGTAAAGACACCGGTAACACAAAAATCAACAAATCGCCTCGACGCCATGCTTCCAAATCTTGCTTTCGGCTATCCAACTGTTCACGCGAGTGCACCAAGCAACACCCATGCTTCTCGAGACCCAAACCCACATCGTTAGTTCTTCTCAAAAACAGACCCTTGGAGTATTATTTAATCTCAGCTTCCTTGAACTTCCTTTCATTCGCCTTGCTCCAACCAAATCCGACACCCAAGACCGAGAGATAGAGAGTGAGAGTCAAGCCATTTCATCCTCTCTCTGCTCAACGTCTTTGAAATAGAGGTAATGTTTAAACTTTCCTCTTCTCCTTGCTTTCATTAGTCACGAACGCAAGTTTCTGATTGACTTCCATATGGGTGCTCTGTTAAAATAACACTAGAACAGGGGCTACAAAATGTAATGAATATTTAGTGACCAAACGTGTCTCACTTGGTGTTAGCACTTAAAAGTGATATCATCATCACTAAAGATTAGGTATATAGAGAAGTGGATCTCCATTCATGAGATTGTGAAAGCACGTTGCATGGCTACTTTGGAATTTCCGATTTATCGGCCCTTGTAGTTTGTTTTACTTCTTTTAGTCTCTCCTCTCTAATTATCACAAAGAAAATCTAGATACTCTATGTGTATACTATGCCTAAAATATGCATACCATATAGGTAGATATACCAATGTTGCTGCATGTGCGTAAAACATGGGGATTTTATTCTTTTTTTTTTTTTAAATCAAAGTGCAGCATTATACTCATATTATTCCGGTCTAAGAGCTGATGGACTGTTTTATATATATGTATATGTATATATATGAGATCTAAACTTGCTCTCATAACTTGCTGATCTATTTATATACTTTTTAAAAAAAAAATGCTATACAGAAAAGAGAAGGAAAGGAATATATATGTATATGTGTGTTAAGAGCTTAGTTAATTCATTTAAATATATCACATTGGAAAAGGTTGAGGGACTAATACGAGACGTTGCTTTATGGTGTGTGTGTGTGTGTGACTGCACTTGGAAATGATAGGAACTTACTTCATATATAAAGGTACGTGGTGTGTTGGATGTGTATATCTATATATATAGGCATATAACTTGTTATAAAAAAAAAAAATAATAAACAAGTATTGTATCGAAAAATGGGAATAAGAGCACTGATCAATTAACTACATATAACAAAAACAATTAACTATGTAGAAATTTTTCGATAAAGATCTTTTTTTTTTTTTTCCTTCAGGTTGAACTAGACTTACTTCTCGAGACAAAGGAATCACATTTCTCATAGGTTATAAATAGGTATTTTGGTATGAATTTTTTTATCCTACATTGATCATTTGTTGGAGTACGAGGGACACGAATCGATAATTACGTTGGTACACACACACACGTTGTCGCAGATGGAAGTTAATAGGAAACCTGATTTATCATATATATATATATATATATATATTTATGCTTTTGAAATAAATAAATAAACAAGTATAATAATAATAAATTAAATATATATATATATATATATAATAATTAAAAAAAAAAAAAAGAAGGTAAAAGTAAGTTTTGTGATTCCTTTATATACATATTAAAGGCATGAATTTTTTTTTATTGCACCTTAAAAGGGAAACTTCACTGTGTGAGTACGTTGCACATACTTATATATAGATATGTAGGAAACCTTGCTTATATATATATCACATTAAAGCATACTTATACGTGGATTGGTGCTTATTAAAACTCCTAATTTAAAGTGTTAAGATAGTCTCTTAGAGTTTAAAATAATTGTAAAGAAATAATAATAAAATAAATAAATAGATAAATAGTAATAAATAATATTATTATTATTAAAAGGGAATTATTAATTAATAATAAATTGAAAGGAAAAATTTATAGTTACAATGGTCTCCCTAATTTTTCAGTCCCGTCATAATTTGTCCACTTCAAGCATTCCAAATTTATTATTAAAATTTGTCTATTTTTAATTTTGTGAAATTATAAGTTATAATTTTGAATATGTAGAGTTTTAAAGAGTTATTAATGGTTAGTAAATTGGTTGTGGTAGATTGATTTTTGGCGTGTGTTTGAGCTCTTGGATTAGGAGCAAGCAGTGATAATAGTTAGCTTCTAGAAGTAACCACTTTCCACTTGTTATGTGTATTGATATGTTGTTGTGAGTATTTTGTGAAATCATTATGAATATTTTTAATATAAATTGCCTTGTAGAACCTTATGATTTAAATTATGGATTTATACATATTTATTTATTGAGAGCTTTGATATTATTTATGATAATTATGGGAAGGGTTGAATTGGGAGGAAATGAAGTAATATATTCCACCACGTGGTGAGGCCTCCATTGGTGCACGATGGTTGGCTTTCTATTGTCCTACCTGTTCAATAAGGGACTGGTCCACTAGTTCAATGAGGGCATACGACACCCCACATGTTCAATGAGGGGAAAAGACCCATGGTCTGGGACATGTGCTCGGGGATTTTGACCTAGGTCCTCATCACATGACCAAATGAGCTTTTGAGTAACTAGTAACATGGATGTAACTTAGCCCATGGGTCTAGTCGGAGGAAATAAGGCGGTTCGGTTGGATTGGTGGGAGGCATCTTGGGAATTGTGTTAATGAAAAAAATTGTAATACCTAATTTGTGATACAGAATTTATGATATGGAATTTTTGTCACGTGGATATTCATGAATTATATTTTTTTTTATATTTTGTTATATAAATTGTTCCACTTGGCACCTCACCAGCACATATTAGTATTCGTAATAAGTTGGATTGATGGTTACCCACATTTTTCAGGTGATAGCTCTTGTGCAAGTCCATCAGGGAAGACCCCGGAAGCTTAGGCTACTTCTACCAAAAGTAGTGCTTCTGTCTTTTTGGTTTATGTGGGATGATTGTATATTGCCACGTTAGGGCTCATTCTGCATATTCTGATTTACTTTTGTATAGTTTGGTAAATGATAGGCATTAATTGGTTGTTAAAGAACCCTTAATTAGTCATCATGTTAAGTAAATTTTGAGGATGTTACAGCTCCTCTCTTCTCCACTATTGCGGCAGGGTGGCTATTCGGATCCCAGATCGCAGATCTGGGGCCTTCTCCCTCTAGGTTGCAGATGTGGATTATCGTCCCTGTGGCGATTTTCTCCCTCTCCTTCTTTAGATCTGATCTGCCGAGATGAGAGTTTTCTAGTTTTATGTGTTTTTGCTTCTTTTTTTTTTTTGGTGGTATGGGGTTTTGTGGTGGTGTTCTTGTCTCAGGAAATAAACAGATCTGTCAAATCTGCTTTCAAATCCTCTTGGTTGGATGGCTGTTTAGGCGTTATGAGGTCTGATTATCTCTTGGTAGCTCGGATCTGCGTTCATGGGGGAAGATTTAAAGAGGTGCTTTACGGGGTCGTCGAGGTCACCGGATCTGCTTGGTCGAGGAGCGTATGTTCTTCCGACATTAAGGGTTTTCTTTCTTCCAAGGTTGGGTTTATCGGTTTCTTAACCCTAAGATGGGGTACCCATTTAGCCGATTTAATTGCAGCTATTGTTTATAAGATTGTGTACCCTTTGAGGTGGGTTTTTCAACCAACACTCTCTTGCTCGTCACTTCTAACCTTGGGTTTTGAGAAGGTCGATTATGTCCAGGAGTCTTCTTCTACTCTTATATTGTTAATGTCTGGTGCTTGGCTATTATTGTATCTAGTTTATTTTGTTTTTATTGTTGTTGTGTTTCTTGTATGTGTTTTAGCTTTGTTTGTTGTTGTTTTTATGCTGTTGATTGTTTGTATTATGCTGACGTTGTATTGTGGCATTAGAACGTTGTTGTATCTGTCTGTTTATGTGAAGTGGTAATAGAATACCTTCTTCGAGCGAAAAAAAAAAAAAAAAAAAAAAAAAAAAACTGGCTTTCTAGCCAAGTCATCAGTTTCCAGTTTCCAGTTTCCAGTTCAGATTTAAAAACCTTGGTGATTAGTCATTACCGTATATTCTCATCTCTTTCATCACAAAATTAATGGTACATTACCATTTACCAGGGGGAAAAGAATCATTTATCTGGGGGTATTGGCTACGTGGTGCGTCCCTAGCCATTGACTTACTCAACGGCTGATGAGGGGAGAGATGCGCAGAGTGTCACCAATATTGGAAGCCGATCACATCAAGTCTCTCATTTGACGGAATGCTCGTCAGCTGTTGTTGTGAGTACGAATTCCAATCAAATCATCAAGAATGGCTTCCAACAGTGGTACCTCGTCTGTTTTTCATGAATGCTTATAACTTTTTTCTTATTTTCTTAATTAATACTCCAGCGATAAGAGAAAATGATAAAAATGATTAGAAGTGCCTCCGATCATCAGATTCGATCAATGGATCCGATCGATTTGTTTGTGGTTGCAGGGTCTGCTATAGTAATTGGAGGCGTCAGTGGTTCTGGAAAAACGTAAGCATCGAACCTTGTTGCAGATTATCTTGTTTGCGAATGAATCTGAATCTCAGAGTTTGATTTCTTTGCTTTAAATTTTAAATTTCTTAATCTTAATGCTCAGAACATACAACCATTTTTAAGTAGCAGAGGACTAAGCCTAATATATTAACCTATATTAAGAGGATCGACTATTCTGTTCTTATCTACCTATTTCGCCATGGTGAAGTACATAAGACATCTGAATTTGCTTGAGCACTAGTTGTGCCATGGTGATATCTGCAGGTTTATTGACTTTTTTAGCTTATTCATGTCTTTGAAAAACTGACAGTAGCGTTCTTATGAATTTGTCGATAGCTAAGCTAGTTCATTTGTTTCATAGAAAACATAATGGGATTTTATCTTCTGAATGATATTTTGTGAGAGCAATAACTGCCAAAACTTTTGTTATTTGAATGTTCATCTCATATCTTCAACAGATCAATAGGTTTCCTGAGAGCTCTTGGCTTTGAAAACATCTCTGTGCCAGATGTGAAAAGAATTACAAAATATATTGAATTCTAGAGATTATGAAAAATCTTCTTCATTGAGAAAGTGTTGGAAATAAGCCATGTCAAACTTCATAAAATGTGAATAACGTGCAACTAGATGGAAATTGACGACAAGGAAACTATCTTCCGTTATTTGCGAACATTCTTCTAACTGGTATTAACTATTAATTTTGGACTCTACAACTAGAAAGGAAGGTAACTTGAACCATGAAAAAAAGAAGTAGCTCTGCATTTGAGGTGATAGTGACAAATCACTCAACCCTCACCATTTTAGTTTAAAACTAAACTGCATAGGGTATTGTTTCAATCATGAACCACCCTGCTAAGCACATAATCGCGTCCGCCTTAGTTATGCAACCTTTAAGTTGATTATCAATGAAACAGTTTATACTACGCACCTTCTGGTCTGGATTTTCTAATAATGTGGTGGTATTTCAAGATATGTCCTTTTATGATTTCACCTCTTTTTTTCTTTTTTCTTTTTCACTTCCGAATCAATGTTCACTCTGCTATTCAAAAGTGATGATTAATCTTGATATTTCAGACTAGATTTAAGATAGGAATTTGTTGATTAGATATGAAGAAATCACTATTGTAAATCAGATGTCATTTATTGTTAAATCAGTTGCTAATTATTGACAGAAGGTATTAGGTTCAAGATATGCCCAAAAGAAAAAGAGGATATCTGTTCTAGTGATAAGTATATACTCCATGTTTGACTATACTTTCTCTTTCCTTGTTAATTTTCTTGACAGACCCAGATGAAGGTTTCAGAATAATGTTACATTTGGTACCCGGGAAAAGAATTTTTGTGCTTATTATCTTTGTGAACTTGGTGAAATGAATGTCACTCTAAACCAAACTAATTTGTTTGTCTAACATTTTCATGTTATCCTCTTTTGCTCTAGCGTGTCAGATTTAGTTTCTCCAAAAGATCTGCATAAATGGCGTGATCTTTCTTAAATATGGATCATTTGTACCATTCATTTTGAGTTGAAATCTGACCACCAAAAATGTTGAGCATTTAACGTGTTCTTTTATAATTATACTGTTCAATAGCCCTGTTAAGTCTGTATACTCATATACTAAATATTTACTCAACAGCACAATAGGTCAGATGCTGGCAACAGAGTTGAATTACAGTTATCTTGATGCTGATGATTTTCATTCCCAATCAAACAAAGGTTTGTATACAACTGATAATGCTTAGTTTTTTGGCTGATAAAACAATTCCTTTGTTCTCCATATCAAAGACCTCTTGCTTTCCTTTTCCATATTCTTTGTCTGGGTTAACATCATTATTAGTCTTAATAGTTCGATCAAATTCTGGTTTTTATAGTTTTAAATCATTGGTTTAATCTTGTTTCATAAAGATTTGGTCTCAGTTTAATAGCTGATCCCTTTACTTTTAAGAGTTTTGGTTTCGGTTTTTATATTTAAACTCAGACCAAGTCTATATGAAATTATAGGACCAAAATCAACGATTTGAAACTAAAGTGACCAAAACTAAAAATTGATCAAATTGTAAAGACTAACAATGATATTAACCATTTTCCTTTCCTTCACTTCTTGATAGGCAATCTTTCACATCATTTCATGTATAACACCAGATAAGATGCATAGTGGAATCCCACTTTCGGAGGAAGACCGGATTCCATGGCTTAATTCACTACGTGATGCCTTAAGAGAACACTTAACTAACAATAAGGGTGTGATTCTAAGTTGCTCTGCTTTGAAGAAGCAATATAGAGAAGTACTTCGATCTGCTGACCCTAATTATAGATGGGGAAGTTATGACAGCCCTGTAAGTTTTGTTATGTTGGATGTTCCTGCTCAAGTTCTAATGGATCGTTTAAATGAAAGAGCTGCAAAAGGAAGTCATTTTATGCCTGCGTCTCTTTTGCAATCTCAGTTAGATTTGCTTGAGATTGATGAGCCTCAGGGAATACTTCAAATTGATGCTACTTCCAGTCCAAAAACCATTGTCAACACCATTAAGGGAAAATTACAGATTTAGAGTTTGTTTCATTTCGGTTTTGGTCAATCTTATAAATGGACAGGATATAATAAAATTACTCATCAACTATTGGTAACAAATTTAATTTGGGATTTTGTAATTTTAAAATCCTTTTTGTCTTCCCTTTATTAATTGACTTGTTGGGGACTCCAAAATCTCTCTATTAGACTCCAAAGCTACTCTTCCTCTAAAATGTTTTCCTCCGATGGTGAAATATTTGAGTGTAAGATGGTGACGTAGTAAAGAAATACTTACATATTTTAGAAATGTCACCTCATCTGTACTCTAACTAATTAAAATATAATAATTTATCTTATTTTAATCTTACATGGTATATGAGTCATTTGAAAAAATTCAAATTTTATTAGTTTAAAAAACAACAACTCATGGGAATGAATTGTGGCTTTTGTTTTTCTAAATTATGAAGTTTATGTTTTTAAAAATCATAAAATTTAAATTTATCCAAATGAATCATTTACCATATAGGATTAAAATAAGATGACTTGTGTATTTTAGTTAGTTAGAATAGCGCTCCTGGAGGGTTCTTCAAAATACCATTACTGAAAGGATTAAAAATACAGTCAATTAGTCAATAAACAATCACAATGCACATATAAACATATGAAGCATAAATATTGAGCATTTTCAAGCCTAAGATAAGTGAAAAATATTTGTTAAATGATATTAAAACGAATGACGTGCTTGATTTTATTATTATATAGTTGAAGTAAATGAATTTGAAAGATCATCAAGGAAATGACAAAAAGTGTTGCTGATATGTACACACTACTTACAATCACAAAATGTCTCACTTCCGAGAAATAGAAGACAAAATAACATTAATGTAGACAGAAAGCTCATGCATTGCACGGAAAGAAAGAAATGACAAAAAATAATACAAACAATAATTGCGGTTATCAAGCTAAAAGTTCAAAATTTTGAATGATGTCTATTTCAGATAACCATGCCCCCACTCAATATGATGATCTATCAGTGAGGGATATCTTCAATGTCAAAAAATTATTATTAAAATTGAATTTTGAATGTAGAAAACAATGTGACATAAGCATATAAAAATATATTTTAAAAGTAAATGACATAATTTCAATAGCAACAATTTTAGTGATAAAACTTCTGATCCCACCCTAGAAACTTACTTCTGTGCCCTTTATTGAAATTTCATTTGACCCCTTAAAAAATATATTATTTTCTGTATATGTGAAATTACATTTATTTTAACGGAGTATTAGGACGTACGTCTGGGTTTTGGGATGATCATCAGCATGAGTGCTTATGCCAACCTAGTTCATAAGAAAATATTTTTTTGAAAATAAATACTAGATCAGATTAACTCAACAGAGTATTGCAACAACAAAAATAAACCAAAAAACTTGATCATCCTTATCCATTTCTTCATCAACCACCGTAAATGAGATAGTGGTACATGATTGATTACAATATGACAATCCCTAATAACTAGAAGCCTAGCTTCATCAATATTTGTCCATTTGATATAGCAGTGACAGAAGTGATTTTTCTCTAGATGAGTTTTGCAAACAGGAAGATAATATAAAAGATATTTTATAGATGTGATTTGTGAAAGTGGAATATCACTTAAAGGGGGTGAATATGGTGATTTCAAATTCTTTAGCAAATAAACTGAGGAACACAAGAAAAAAAGCAGAGGGCAGAGAGAATAAGAACACATAAAATTATACTGGTTCGGTCCAACTCTGGACCTATGTCCAATCCTCAGATGCTTTGGGTTTTTCACCAACTCTCAAACATGATTACACATTCTAAACCTTAAAGTAATCCTCTTACACTAGGATTCACTCCCCCTTACAAGTTGTAATCAGTACACACACACTCACGGTCCCTCTACCTTGAGATTAAACTGATAATCAATCAAAAGAATAAACTATCTCACAGAGTAGATAAATATAATCATTAAAGTACAAAAATATCCAAAAATATTAAGATTATTGAATGAAATAGTAGATTGTAATAAATTGGGTTAAAGACCTAATTTGCTACGTAAGTTTTGCTAAGAGAGCGTCCAAAGACCAAAGTATTTTGGGTATCATTTTTGCCCTAAGTTTACAAACATAGCAATTTTGCCCATCAATGATCTTGACCATTGGATTGTTATCATTTTTGCCCCGAAAGTTTACAAAGATTTGCTCCTAAACAAAACTTTTGGGGCAAATTTGCTCCTAATAAAAACTTCCGTGGCATATTTGCTCTATTTTGTAAACTTCCGGGCAAAAATGATACCAAAAATACTTCCGGTCTTTGGGCGCTCCTTAGCACAACTTCCATGGCAAATTAGGTATTTAACCATAATAAATTCAATTGAGCATTCAGTTGTTTTTCGGTAGTTGGCGAATTCAATGCTTTCCGCTTTTATACTAGCTACCATAACCGTTGAAGAAGCTTTGAATCAGCCAATGAGACTCTTCAAATTTTCCGCTAGACATTGATAGAGATTTGCCGTAATCTCCCAAAATAACCAGATTAGAAAAGGATTTGCAGTATAATGTAACCTGGGTCGTTTCCCAACGAATTCGTAGTCGGTTCAATTCGAACAGCAATAAAACAGTAAAAAATCGGGCTTTTGATTTAAAGAGAATAAAAATGAAATAACATAAACAGAACGAAGAAAACACAGATTAAACAAGATTAACCCAGGATTTCGAATTCCACCACTTCCCTTCCTGGACGAAAACATATTTATAACCGAACTCGTGATCGACTCTAGGGCAAACCAAAATCTCTGCATTTGCCCAGAGATTCCCTCAACTGAACAATTGTTCAGAATTTGTTTGAATCAGTGGCATATTTGTGTACGATCGCACCGTAATACTTTAACCTAGTTCGAACTACGTCCTTGGGAAATGTCGATCTGAGCGTTAAATCTAACACCCAATCCGAAAGTAAATCGAATCCGAAATTACAAAACAAACGAATTTGTTACCATTAAGAACGAGTCCTCTAGATAGTGGAATCCTCAATCCATGGGTCAATCACGTAGCTTAGCTAGTCATGGATTTGCGAACCAAAATCAAGCGAGAAATGAAGAAGTTCATCATGAACACAAAGAACACGATGAACAGAGGAAGAAATCGCATTTGAGAGAAAATAAAACTTCGTATTTGATTCAAAACTGTCTAAAAACGTGAATGAATGAATGTTTGTGGCTGCCATCTAACTTAAACCTAAACCTAAAATGGAAATGGGTCAGCCCAAAACGAAAATAAAATAAAATGGGCTTTAATTACAAAATTCGAGCCCAAAAATACATTTGACTTTGGCTCCAGAATCGACCGCCCTCTTGTCCGAATTTTCTCTTCATGTCTTCATAACAATTGTAGCTCTCTGGATCATCTGAAATATGAGACAAAAATGAGGCAAATCCGATGTCTGGTTCAAGAGTTATGGTAAAAATAGTGAAGCAATGTAAAACTAAAATTTATTATTAAATAATGACTAAAATATAATAAAAGGCCCAAAGCCCAAATAAGTATAAAAGCCATTATTTATTAGCTAGAGAGTCCTAAATTATAAATCAAGAGACAAAAAGTAGTGTATGAAATATTCAATTATCAAATTCCCCACACTTATCTTTTTGCACTCCTAAGCAAAATTCAAAGAAAAAGACCTAAAGGAGAAACTCTTCTTTTCTAACAATTGCTAACAATGTAAAAATTGAACAAGGGACACAAAGCTCCAAAAGATCAAGCAATCAAGATCACAATCCCTTAATCTCAAATTACAATTCATGGCAATCTCATCAATGATGCTATTCACAAAAGATGGTCTCTCAAATGATGCGCTCAATCAATCAATCTCTCAAGTGTTTAAGGTAAATAAGTGTATCACTCAAATTCTACTCAAGAAATTTGTTCTACCATAAGCTTGCTCAATTTCTACGTCTCCACTACTCATAACACATGCATGCACAAATCAAGAGAGCTTGTTATGAAAGGTTGTAATGGGTTTAGGGTGAAGGTAGGTAATAGTATGGAATGAGAGGCTAAGCACCAAAGAAATTAAAAAGAGCACTAATTAACACAATCATTCTCTATGTAAGAAAATTTTTATTTTACTTGTATATCTCCTTTCTTTCTATGTATTTTCTTTCTTTCTTTCTTCTCTTTTTTTTTTTTCTTTTTCTTTTTTTTGCTTTTCTTTCTTCCTTTTTTTTCTTTCTCTTTTGCTTTTCTTTCTTTCTTTCTTTTTCTTTCTTTCCCTTTTTTTTTTTGAGAAAAATGAAACTATACTATATACATAATCACAATGACAAAAGCAAACATCCCCCCCCCCACACTTAAACTGTTGCACTCCTGAGCAACCCCCACACTTAAACACAAAACCAAGGTGAAACCAATGCTCAATAAATTTTCAAGGTGCGGAATAAAATGGTTTTTCGCTTAGGCTTGTAATGTGGCTTAGAAAAGAATGAGTCAAAAAGGCACAAAGGGCTAGCAAAGGAATCATAATGCATGGGAAAGGCTATTTGGCCAAAGTGAGGAAAATAAAAGAAAGAAAACAAGCTTCCATCATACTTATGCACGTAAGTTAAAAATGTAGTTTCAAAAAGAAAAGGAGCAAGTTCTAGAAAACACAAATCATGAGCGAGATGCACACATGAAAGAAAGAATGGCAAAAGATGAATTCCATTCATGCAGGCCCAAAACCTCATAAGGTCAACACCAACTTAAGCAACCAACATCACCAAATCAACTACCAAGACATGTAATCGAAGAGTCAAGAATGGTAGACCCAACGAATGATCCTTTAAAACCAAAATATCCTAGTTCATAATATGTAGCAATCATAGAATGAGAGACTGTATTTATTTTGAAAAAGAAACGTAGAAAAAGGAAAACAAATAGAAGAAAGAGGAGAAAGAAAGAAGAATACTCCCCAAGGGGTTTATGGAGGATAAGTGGCATCAATGAGGAGAATCTCTCGCTTCCTCGGGCTCACTGGGATCCCTCATGAAATGGCTTGAGGCGATGCCCATTGACCTTAAAGGTTCATCCCGGGGTGGATCACATAGCTCAACAGCACCAAATGGAAAAATGTTAGTGATCTCAAAAGGGCCATCCCATTTAGATCGAAGCTTACCGGCATAAACTTCAAACGGAGTTAAACGGAAGAACTTTCTCCGCCTACGTAAAATTCTTTCCTCGTAATATGCTTATCATGGAATGCCTTAGTCTTTTCCTTGTATAACCGTGAGCTTTCATAAGCATCCAATCTAAGCTCATCCAACTCTTGCAATTGTAGCTTCCGCTCCATCCCAGACTTGGCCAAATCCATGTTACACTGCTTAATGGCCCAATAGGCTTGATGCTCCAACTCAACCGGAAGATGACATGCCTTACCAAAGACAAGCCGATAAGGAGACATCCCAATCGGAGTCTTGTAGGCGGTGCGATATGCCCACAAAGCATCCTCTAATTGCTTACTCCAATCTTTCCGGGTAGAGTTAACAGTCTTCTGAAGGATTTGCTTAATCTCTCTATTTGAGACTTCAGCTTGATCGTTGGTTTGAGGATGGTATGCTGTGGAGACCTTGTGAAGCACTCCATACTTGCGTAACAAGGCACCCATGCTTCGGTTGCAAAAATGGGAGCCTTGGTCACCGATAATAGCTCTAGGAATGCCAAACCTGCGAAAATGTTAGACCTAACAAAATCCACCACCACGTAAGAATCATTAGTTCGGGTGGCTTTCACCTCAACCCATTTCGAGACATAATCAATAGCCAGAAGATGTAAGTATAACCATATGAAGCGGAAATGGACCCATAAAATCAATACCCCAAACATCAAAGATCTCACAAAACAATATAGGGTTAGGGGCATCTCATGCCTACGGAAATACTCCTCGCTCTCGACGCTTATCACATGACTTGCAAAACAGATGGGAATCATGAAACAAGAAAGGCCAAAATAATCCACCGTCTAACACTTTCCTAGCAGTTCTTTGGGGTCCAAAGTGACCACCACAAAGCGAAGCATGAGCAAAATGCAATATAGAGTGAAACTCATGATCGTGCACACATCTCCTAACTACTTGGTCACTATAAAATTTCCACGAGATAAGGGTCATCCCAAACATAATATTTAGACTCACTCTTTAATTTAAGGGTTTGGACCCTAGTGGAATCTATAGGCAAAACACCAAATACTAAGTAGTTAACCGAGATCGCATACCATGGAAGCTTACGTTGCAGTCATAGAAGAAGCTGCTCATCGTGGAAATCATCCCAAATAGAAGAGGGGTGAGAGGGAGAATGAGTGATACGACTCAAGTGGTTAGCTACCCGCTTTGTGCTCCACTTCGTCTCGAATCTCAACATCGAACTCTTGGAGCAAGAACATCCACCGGATGAGTCGTGGCTTAGCATCCGCCTTTTTCAAAAGAAACTTCAAAGCAGCATGGTCGGAAAACAACTACTCTACTTGCTAGCGAGATATGACCTAAACTTATCAAAAGCAAATACAATAGCCAACAACTCTTTCTCAATAGTGGTGTAATTAGATCGGCGAATCCAAAGTCTTGGAGGCATATGCAATCACATGAGATGCTCTATCAACTCTCGTGCCAAGATAGCACCAACCGCATAGTTGGAAGCATCACACATCAACTCGAAGGGGAGGCACCAATCAGGGGCTTGGATCACTGGGGCTGTAGTCAGGCAACCCTTCAAATGATCGAAGGCCGCCTTGTAAGCATCATCAAATACAAAGTCAGTGTCCTTATGCAGAAGGTTGGACAAGGGTCGGGCAGTCTTGCTAAAATCCTGGGTGAAACGCTGATAGAAACCTGCATGACCAAGAAAAGAGCGAACTTCTCGCACAGATGTGGGGTAAGGCAAAGCAGTAATTACATCTATCTTAGCAGGATCTACCTCAATCCCTTTCCTAGACACTATGTGTCCCAAGACTATACCCAACTCAACCATAAAGTGACACTTCTCATAATTCAGCACAAGATTAGACTCAATACACCTATGCAAAACTCTAGACAAATTAGCTAAGCATCCATCAAAATCAGACCCATATACAGTGAAATCATCCATAAAAACCTCCATGCAGTCCTCTAGAAACTCAGAGAAAATGCTGACCATACAACGCTAAAAGGTGCCAGGTGTGTTGCAAAGGCCAAAAGGCATCCTTCGGTAGGCATATGTTCCAAAGGGGCATATGAAGGTCATCTTCTCCTAATCCTCAGGAGCAATATGGATCTGGAAGTATCCGGAGTAGCCACCCAAGAAGCAGTAATGGGACTTGCCAGCCAATCGCTCTAACATCTAATCAATGAAAGGTAGAGGGTAATGATCCTTGCGAGTGGCTTGGTTGAGTCTCTTATAGTCGATGCAAACTCTCCAACTATTCTGAACTCGAGTAGGAATGAGCTCATTCTTCTGATTGGCTACCACAAGAACTCGGACTTCTTAGGAACCACCTGGACCGGGCTAACCCACTGGCTATCAGAGATGGGGTAGATAATGCCAACTTGTAGAAGTTTAGTGACATGCTTCTTCACCACATCAAGAATAAAAGGATTAAGGCATCTTTGGGGTTGTCTCACTGGCTTAGCCTCTTCTTTGAACAAAATCCGATTACACATAGAGGGGCTGATGCCAACGATATCAGCTAATGTCCACCCAATGGCTTTCTTGTTCGCTCTCAATAAGCTTAGCAGCTTCTCTTCTTGGTCAGGAAGAAGATTATTTGCCACAATGACTGGCAACTGTTCATCCACCTCCAGAAATGCATACTTCAAGTGATCTGGAAGGGATTTCAACTCAAGCTTGGGTGGTTGCTCAGTGGAGGGAAGAAGCTTGGGTGGTTGTTGCAACAACTCTGATGTCATCACACTGGAAATGCTTGAAACCACATTCAAAGAAACAGAAGAACTGTGTCTATACAGCTCAATGTTAACATCAGAAACAAGCTCATCAAAATCGAAAAGCTCATGAAAATCAAGATGCACATTAGGATCAGGATGAAGCTCAAACTCATAATCAATATCAGAATCCACATTACATGTAGAATCACCAAGCAAGTCGAATCACCAAATAATGTAGCATTAAGCAAATCGGTGCAAACAGAGCACCATTCATTATCAAAGACATGCACAAATGGGAGAATAACTCTCGATGCAAAATCGGATAATCAACACACCAATCAAGAATAACATCATCCACAAGATCATCAATCACATCAATGCAGAAAAATAGAGTGTTCTTCCCTAGGATGTTTCATGGCATCAAAGATATTGAAATTCACAGATATATCACCAAACTCCATGGAAAGAGTACCAGAATGCACATCTATCTTAGTCCTAGCTATTTTCATGAAAGGCCTCCCTATAATGATTGGTGACCTACTACTGGGAGACTCATCCTCCATATCCAAGATGTAAAAATCAGCAGGAAATGTCCGTTCATTAACTTTGACTAATACATCTTCAACTAAACCAGAAGGATGAACATTACTCCTATTAGCTAGCTTAACAACAACACCAAGAGGGACGTAAAGAACCAAGACCAAGAGATTTATAAATAGATGCAGGCATGACATTAATAGAAGCACCTAAATCTAGCATGCAATCATCAAATCTATAGTTACCAAAAAAACAAGGGATAGAAAACGTCCCTGGATCCTTGCACTTGCGAGGCATTGTAGGCTGGATGAGTCTTGATACATTCTCGGTTCAAACTCACTCGTTCACTCCCCTTCGCCTCCTCTTGTTGGTGCACAACTCCTTCGAAACTTGTCATATTTAGGAATTTGTTTGACCGCATCTAAGAGAGGAATGTTGATCTCTACTCTTCCGAATGTCTCAAGTATATCCTTCTCTTGTGCTTTTTCGCCAACTTCTTAGATTGAACTCGCTCTCTCGAGGGAAAGGAAGAGGAATGGGATGTCTTCCTCTTCACCTTACTTGCACCGCCTTTTTATTTTTAGAGTCAATCTTCACATTTTTTGACTCTCTTTCTGATGTGGAAGTCACATTTGCAGCTGGTTTAGGTTCCTCAATTGCTTGCCAGAACGAAGGGAGATAGCACTCACATTCCCCTTAGGATTCGGAATTGTTTGTGAAGGAAGAGTGTTGGATCCCTAGGTTGAAGCTGGTTCAATGAGGTTGCCAACCGCCCAATCTATGTTTGCAAACTCGAATGGAAGTGTCGGTTCTTTGTTGGAACTGCATATTGGCTATGACAAATTGCTTCATCATATCTTCAAGTGAGGAACCACCACTACCACTACTACTAGCCTGCTGTTGTGCTGCCTGTGGAGGTGCACATATGGCTGGTCGAGGAGGTGGTGCTGGCAAAGGCAAAGGAGGTGCAGATTGCTGTTGGAAATTCTGTGGTCTGTCTCGTCTCTCGTTGGTAATTCCCGCACTTCTGCCGATATTGGTTACTCGGTTCGATTCTAGTTCCAACGGAAATTGGGGTGATTTCTCCAACCAGGATTGTAGGTGTTGGAGAAGGCA
This sequence comes from Acacia acuminata, assembly GCA_019022655.1. Classification (NCBI taxonomy): domain Eukaryota; kingdom Viridiplantae; phylum Streptophyta; class Magnoliopsida; order Fabales; family Fabaceae; genus Acacia; species Acacia acuminata. The sequence continues at coordinate 255,637 of JAFJYI010000177.1, read as the reverse complement.
TTATTCTCGGTATTGTGGCTTTCCCGGAAAAACACCCACGAAGCTATTGACGGTCTTGATAAGCAAGATCATGCAAGGTATGGCAAGAGCCGAATAGAATGGTAAGGGTCGAAATAGAACCCACATGAGTACCCAATCTGAGGAGGAGAAGATTGTCTTGTCGTACACGCCAACCGCCTCACCGGAGGTCGATCATCAAGTCTATTCTCTAATCTCTCGAGAATCGTCTGGACTGGAGGTGTTTGAACATGGTAAACAGAGTACTATTGGCCCCGGTGCCAAATTGCGAGAGTTGGATGCCATCTCGGATATCAATTCTCGAGCATCTTCGGTGTCTTGTTACGCGAGCCCCACCACTAGAAGCATCCACCAAACCTTTGTCTACGGTAGCGCACCATCATAGAAATGGGTAATCAAGAGTTGCTCGTGATCTCGTGGTGTTGACAGCTTGCACATAACCTTTTGAACCTCTCCCGCACTCATGCAAAGTCTCCCCATTGGCCTGTTTAATGTTGCCAATTTCCTTCTTGATCGCAGTTTGCTCTTGAGGCGGGGTAATATTTCTCCATAAATAACCTCGAACATCACCCAGCTCCCAATAGATGAAGGCTAAGGTACAACAACCAGTCTTTGGCTCCACCTTCTAATGAGAAAGGAAAAGCTCTCAGCTTGATTTGATCTTCATCAATGGCATGCGGTTTCATAGTGCTGCACACTAGATGGAATTCCTTCAAATGCTTAATGGCACACTCACCTGAAAGACCATGAAACTTAGGCAGCAAGTGTATTAGACCAGATTTAAGCTCAAAGTTAGCAAAGGGGAAGGATATTGGATGCACAAAGGTTGATAATTAACATCGTTCATTCAATTCCTTAAAGTAGGACGATTTTCCTGTTCTTCTACGCATAATTTCGAGTTAGGAAAATTGCTACTAGAATCAGTGAAAACAACAAGACTATCAGAAGTACTATCAGAAACACAATCAGAGAGATCAACAGTATGGACACAATCAGAATGGCCAAATCAGATTCAAGTGCAATGTCCAATTCAGTATTAATCCCACAACTTAGCCTAACAATTCTTCTAGCAGTAAGAATTGTTCTTTCTATTTCAGGATCAAATGGCAACAAGTCTTCTGGATTGATAGTGCTCCTAGTACTCATGCAGCATAGTCACAAGGCATAATCTGCAGAAAATCAGAATTACGAAAATGCCACTAAAAGTGGTAAAAAGTATAAAAACACTAGGACACACAAAAGCAAACACAAAAACAAAGACCTATGGTAGAAATTGACCTAAACAAGTCCAGAAACACTATCAAATGATTTTTAAAATTTATGGGACTTGGACAGGGCAACTCCTAGACCATTGGGGAACCCAAAAATGGAATAAAAAAACTTCAAAAATTGAAAAAGTGGTCTAAACGATGGAATTTGGATTATATCTCAAGACCATAGCGCTTTAGCTTGTGTCCTATGCTAAATAACATTTTCCTTCACTCACCAAAAATCAGCCCAATCGGAGTAAGTCAAACAATTGCTAAAATACCCGATATATCCTACCGAGACCAAAAATGGTAAAAAACAGGGTCTAAACAATGGAATTTGGCCAAAATAGGTGAGACCTCACTTCCTCTTAAGGAAGTGACTTTTGCTTAGAATGCCCAATTCCTTGTGAATAAGACCTGGTTGAGTGATCTGGGTTAGAAAAATTTACGTCCCAAACACCCAAACCACCTAAACTATGAAAACGACGCTATTACACTACCGTTACTAATCAACCCGATGCAAATTCCCCGGCTAGCCCAGCGCCATATTTTTGACAGAGATTTGCCGTAATCTCCCAAAATAACCAGATTAGAAAAAGATTTACAAGATAATGTAACCGGGTCGTTTCCCAACGAATTCCGCAGTTGGTTCAATTCGAACAAAGAATAAAACAAGAAAAAATGGGGGTTTTGATTTAAAGAGAATAAAAACGAAATAACATAAACGAACGAAGTAAACACAGATTAAACAGAAGATTAACCCAGGATTTCGAATTCCACCACTTCCCTTCCTCGGACGAAAACATATTTATAACCGAACTTGTGATCGACTCTAGGCAAACCGAAATCTCTGCATTTGCCCAGAGATTCCCTCAACTGAACAATCGTTCAAAATTTGTTCGAATTAGTGGCGTATCTCTGTACGATCGCACCGTAATACTTTAACCTAGTTCAAACTACGTCCTTGGGAAATGTCGATCTGGACATTAAATCTAACACCCAATCCGAAAGTAAATCGAATCCAAAATTACAAAACAGAAACGAATTTGTTACCATTAAGAACGAGTCCTCTGGATAGTGGAATCCTCAATCCATGGGTCAATCACGGTAGCTTAGCTAGTCATGGATTTGCGGAACGAAAATCGAGCAAAAATGAATAAGTTCATCATGAACACGAAGAACACGATGAACAAAGGAAGAACAGATGAGAGAAAATAAAACTTCTGTATTTGATTCAAAACTGTCTAAAAACATGAATGAATGAATGTTTGTGGCTGCCATCTAACTTAAAACTAAACCTAAACCTAAAATGGAAATGGGTCAGCCCAAAACGAAAAATAAAATAAAATGGGCTTTAATTACAAAATTTGAGCCCAAAAATACATATGACTTCGGCTCCAGAATCGACAGCCCTCTTGTCCGAATTTGCTCTTCATGTCTTCATAACAATTGTAGCTCTCTGTATCATCTGAAATATAAGATAAAAATGAGGCAAATCCTATGTCTGGTTCAAGAGTTTTGGTAAAAATAGTGAAGCAATGTAAAACTAAAATTTATTATTAAATAATGGCTAAAATATAATAAAAGGCCCAAAGCCCAAATAAGTATAAAAGCCATTATTTATTAGCTAGAGAGTCCTAAATTATAAATCAAGAGACAAAAAGTAGTGTATGAAATATTCAATTATCGAGACATAGATGGCTTCCATTAGATACAATCTACCGTTGCTTGAATAAGTTACTTTCGGATTCTTTGTCGGCATGCTTCGGTCGAGATTGACTCTAAAAAGAACTTTAGTCTTTCGCCGGAATGGGTATAACTCATACGAATCACTTGGTCTGCTTTGATTTTCATTTTGTGTGCTTGCTCTATTTTCTACAGACATTTAATGCTCTAGCACACATTGTTGCTTTTTAGCTATTTACTACTGAGTCATTCGTTGATGATATGAAACTCACTCAAAAAGATGATTAGTAACAATGTAAGTAAGATTGAGAAGTATTTAAACAGAAACGAAGGGTTAATCAAAATAGAAGGGGTTTTTGAAACAGGCCAATTTTGAAAAATAGGTTCATCTTCATCAAGAAATTTGTCAGGCTCAGTTTCACAAAACACAACATGAATTGATTCTTCTACAACGCGAGTTCTATTATTGAAAACTCTATAAGCTTTATTTCTATTAGAATAACCCAGAAATATACCTTCGTCGGACTTAGGATTGAACTTTCCTAAGTTATCCTTACCATTGTTGTGGATGAAGCATTTGCATCCAAAAATGTGCAAATGTGCCAGGTTTGGTTTCCATCCTTTGTAAAGTTCGTATGGAGTCTTGTTGAGTTTCTTCCGGAGATAAGCTAGGTTTGGGACATAGCATGTCGTGCTCATTGCATCTGCCTAGAAGACTTGAGAGGTCTTGTTTTCATTCAACATAGCTTGAGCCATGTCAGTGAGGACTCGGTTCTTCCTTTCAACCACACCATTTTGTTGTGGAGTTCTCGGGGCTGAGAAGTTGTGGTCAATTCCATGAGCATCACTGAATTCTTCGAAAGCTTGATTCTCAAACTCTCCTCCATGCTCAGTTCGAATACTTGAAATGCAATCACCTTTCTCGTTTTGTACTTGATGAGCACTAATTATGCCATGTTTTCCTTGTATTTTTTGACTAAATTGTGTGGTAAATACGAGCTTAACTGCAATCAATCTAAGTAAAAATGCATTAATTCATTATACAGGGAACTTAAGGATGCATTTCACACAAATCCTGAACATGTGCTAAGAAAAAAACAAGTTACAAGGTTTTATGAAAAGAACGTATAGCAAAGCCGATACTATGCTATAGCATCATGACAGCTTATCGAAAATGCAATACAAGGCATCTCTGAAGCTATAGCAAAGTAAAGGACGCAATGCTATGCGGCATATTTTTCTAATCTTTTGTCAAGATGATTTCAGGAGATATAATGAAGGTCGAGAATGACAGGTAGATTGCTGACGTAACGGAATAGAAGATGCGGAGGATCGAAACTAAAAGATTTGAAGAATCCCGCAGGATCAGCAGAATCAATCTACTAAGATTGGAAAGAGAGATACAACTGGATCTCGACAGATTAGGAAAGGCCCAGCTCCTGGAACTTACGCTGCAAGAAAGCCTGATTATATAAGGAAGAAGCAAGCCAACCCTAAAAGGGGGTGGAGTCCTTGAGAGTCTAATCCTATTCATACGGCCAGACTTAAAAGAAGAGAGAGAGAATTCATAAGGCACGAGAAACTCCAGGAGAACCCAGCATACTTCCTTGCAGTAAGACAGAGAGAAAAAGACGTGGAGTGGTGACGTGACAGGGCTTCTTCCACGCCGTCGGAACTTCGTCAAGCTTTCTGTTTTCTTTCATTTTAATATTTTGATCATGGGTCATTCTCGTTGTTATCTGTTTTGCATTTCCCTCGTCGGTCATGAATTAAATTTCCTATGGGCGAGCGAGGATGATTTCTTAAGTTTGGAATGAACCCAGTTGCTAGTTCTTAATTCAATAAATTCAGTTTGCTTATCAGTGAATTAATTACCTTGTCGATTAGTGGAAGCTAAGGGTTAGATTTGTGGCCTTGGCTTACTGGCAAGGAGTCGAGGTTAGACCTCTAAGAAACAGTGATTGCTGATGAGCACAAATCGTACCATGTTTTCCCTATACTTATTAACTGAATTGAATGTTAAATACAAGCGTAACTACAAATAATCTAAGTAAAAATGCATACATTCATTATATAGGGACTGAAGAGTAGAAATCATTTGCATGTGATAAGAATGGAACAATTTACAGGGTTTTTAAAGAAGAACGTATAGCAGAGCTGATATGATGTTATAGCATTCTGTCACCATCCCGAAGTGCAATACAAGGCATCCCAAATGCTATAGCAAAGTAGACGACGCAATGCTATGTGGCAGGTTTTCTGACCTTTTTAACCGATGATTTCAGGAATAAAAGAAAAGGGTGATATTGACAGATAGATTGCCGACATAACGGAATAGAAGATGCGGAGAATTGGAACTAAAAGATTTGAAGAATCCCGAGAATCAACGAAGCAATCTACTCGGATCAAGAGATACAATAGATCCCGACGGATTAGGAAAGGCCCGACTTTGTCAGTAACTTACACCGCAAGAAAAGCCTAATTATAAAAGGAAACAATGAAGCCAACCCTAACAGTCGAGCCCTAGAACGAGATTTTATCTTTTTAAGACTCAAGAAAAGAGTGAGAGATTTCACAAGAGCACGAGATTTCCAGGACAACCCAGCATCCTTCCCTGCAGTACGACAGACGAAGAAGACGTGGAGTGGTGACGTGACAGGGCTGCGTCCACGCAGTTGGAAATTCCGTCAAAGCTTTCGTTTTCCCTTTTTAATTTAGTTTTCGATCATGGGTCATTCCGTTAGTATCGCTTTGTGTGTCCCTCGTCGGTTATGAACCGATTTTCATATGGCGGACGAGGATGAATCTTTAAGTTGTTGAATGAACCCGAGTTGCAAGTTCTTAATTCAATAAATTTGGTTTGCTTATCGGTGTTTTAATTACTAGTCGATTAACGGAAGTTAAGGGCTAGATTTGTGGCCTCACTTACGGCAAGGAGTCGGGGTTAGACCTCGAGAAAACTTGTGTTTGCTAGGCAGCCCATGCACGGCTTGACCTATTATTGTAGGCTTCTGGAATGGGTCTACCTCTCATAACCATAACACCCTGAGCGTAGCGCAGAGTTGCCATAGGAATATGGAAGGAGTATAGTTAGTATCATATGTATCGAATGTGGAAGCTTTGGTAGACTATAGAGGTGGGTTAACCAAATAGCTTTGTAATTAGTAGCTATGCTGTAGCAATTGCAGAAGCTGTGCAGTGTAGTGCTATAGCATTGGGTAGAGCAACTGGGGGATTGATGCACTTAAGGGTGATTCTGAGTTTAGCCTAACCTCTTACTGATATCTTCTCACGTTTTATGTTGATCTAACTAGAAAATTGTCGTAGGCATATGGAAGGAGTAAAGTTAGTATTACATGTATCGGACGTGAAAGCTTCGATAGACTATAGTGGTGGGTTAACTGAATAGCATTGCAACTAGTAGCTATGCTGTAGCATTGCGGAACCTGTGCAGTATAATTGCTATAGCAATGTGTGAAGCAACTGGGGGATTGATATGCTTAAGAATGATCCCGCGCTCAGCCTATTTCCCAACTGATATTTTCTTACGACTATGACACTCTGTTTACTTTCTTGTTTATTAGCATAGCCATAAAAACCCTCAACCAAATCAAGTTTATTCTCTTTTCAAACACAACTGTTCTACAATTCGGTGTCCTCATTTGGTATCCAGTCTCTGTGGGACGATACTCTACTTACTCTTTATTACTTGTTTGACTGGTTCACTTGCCATCAAGGAAATCAACCAACAGTACTTTCTTGGCAAACACGACAAATAGATCAAACGTTTCATCCTTACAAGACAAGAAAATAGTCCAAGCAAATCTTGAGGAGTCGTCGACAATGACCAGAGTATACAAATGGCCACCAAGGCTCTTTACTCTCACTGGTCCAAATAAATCCGTATGAAGTAGTTGGAGTGGTCGATTGGTCGAGATTTCGAACTTAGTTTTGAAAGATGATTTAGTTTATTTACCTCTTTGACAAGAACCACAAATCAAATCATTTTTAAAACAAAGTTTAGGTAATCTAAGAACTTAATCTTTTCTTAACAAGTTGTCCAGTTGGAACATGTTCACATGAGCTAAACGCTTATGTCACTGACAAACTTTCCTCCAAGATGCTAACAAAACAATTTTCAGAATTTACTGAAAGATGGAATATCACCAAGAGGGGTAAATTGGGTGATCTAAAATTTTCTTTGAAAACCTCTGAAACTAACTATTAAAAATAGAGTATAATAAAGAGGGATAGAAAAAAAATTGAACACAAGGAATTTATATCTTGGTTTGGTCCAAATCCTGGTCTAGGATTTCACTATCTCAAATGATTACACACTCTGTAACACTCAAGTAATTTTCTCACTAGAACTTACTTCCCTTTACAAGTTGTAATCAAATGTCTCAATTTCAAAGTCCAAATACTTTGAGATTCTTACAAAGGTTGATAATCAATAAAGAACTCTCTAAAAGAGTAGATGTATAAGCACTGAAGATTTAAATATTCGAAGATATTATCTGAATGAGTAGAAACAATAAATACTTAAATCGCTAATTGAATGCGCAGAGTTTTAGTGGTTGAAGAATTGAATGCTTCTGGCTTTTATAGTTGATGGCATTAATGACCGTTGAAGAGAGATTAATGAGCCGTTGAGTGTAAAGAATATATCCATTGAAGTCGAATGTTACTCAGTCTCTTCGTATTTTTCCGATGTTCGCCGTTATTCATCTTTTGACATTCTTCATTCCATTTATCCGTTGAGACTTACTTAGAATGTTGGATAGAAATGGCTAGAATGCTTTATGGTTGCTTAGAAGATCAATTTCCCTTTGTATGCTTCATCTCTGTTAAGCATTTAATGCACTTCTGACACAAAACTGCTTTAGTGTAATTTGATGTTTAAACCATGTTAAAATCATCTGAAACTCATTAGCAAACTGATTAAACCTTGTTAAGAATAGCAATAAGCAATAATATGAAGTACCCAAAGTATAATCAATGATTTACATATTACGAGAACGAGGGTTTCAAAAACTATGAATACTGACTCGAGTCATCCATTGCTGACTCGAGTTGCTTGACTCAAGTCATACTCATTTGACTTGAGTCACTAATTCATTTTTCAAATCAGAGAAGACTTTTAGAAATAACTTGACTTGAATTATACAAACTTAAGTCGAATCATCCTTTTCAAAAATTCATTTGGAGCTCTATGTACCTTGCTTGACTTGAGTCATATCTAATGTGACTCAAATCACATAGTTTCTCAAAAAGCTGCTATCGGGTTTGGACATAGAGAAACTTGAAATCAAGTCATGACTCAAGTTATTAAATGACTGACTCGAGTCATCTTTGAACAATAGATATTATTTGAGAAAGTAACAGACATCTAACTCGAGTCACACATGCTTGACTCGAGTCAAAAGCTTTTCAAAAATTGATTTTGCAAAACTGTAACTCGAGTCATATGACCACCGAAGATCTTTTTGCTTTTGACACAGAAAGGTATGACTCGAGTTATAAGACTCTAACTCGAGTCATATCAGCACAGAGAGATGCATTGTCATTAAACCAAGTTATCTTTCAAAATAAAACACTTTGGCTTGAATCAATAACAATCTTTTGGATTTACAATTGTCAGATATCATAAAAACACATAGAGAACAAACATTCTCCCCCTTTTTGATGATGACAACACTTGTAAATCAAAGAGAAATTGAATTTTTTGCAAGATTGCATAGAAATGAGAAAACAATTAAGCACAAGTTCATAATTCTCATTCATTGCAAAAGATGTCATACTACATAAGCCAGAAACATAGTCAATATGAAAATGCAATAACAAAAGAAATTTAACACAAACTGCCTAACTCTTGCAAACTATCATTTCTTCACAAAATCTTCATTCTTCACATCTTCACTTTTGTCTTTCTCTCCCCCTTTGTCATCAGGAAAAATGGGAGCATCAGAGGCCAAGGAAGCATGCAAAGCCCGAAGAATGGGTAAGGGTGAATATATGCTGAGAGATAGAGATGGTGGTGTACATGGAGAAGTGACAGGTAAAGGTGAGTTTGGTCTAGGAGGAGTAGCAAAAGGGTGAATGGTGTTAGTTCTCTAAGGGTTTTGATGATTACTAACAATTGCAAACAAAGCATGAATTTTTCTTTGAAAAGTTGAAAAACTTGCTATCAAAGGAAAACTCGAGTTTTGGTTACAAAACTCGAGTTTTTCCCCGACAGAAGAAGAACTCATTTTTCTGAACTAAGCAAAACCTCCGGTTTTTGGAAAAACTCAAGTTTTGGTCACATAGGGACTTCTCGGTATTTTCTGAAAAATGCAAACTCGAGGTTTGGTTAGAAAACTCGAGTTTTGGCCTTACAGAGAGTCTCCTAAGTTTTGAACTATAAAAAACCTCCAGGTTTGTTCCAAAACCTCCGGTTTTCACTTTAACATGAGGTTTCCAAGTTTTCATTGAAATTGTGAAAACTCGAGCTTTGAGTTGGCAGAGAGGATTCAAGTTTTAGCCAGTTTCAAAAACCTCTAGTCTTTGTGAAAACCTCCAGTTTTGAGCTTGGCGCAAAATCTCAAAGTTTTCATTATAAAATTGAAACTCGAGTTTTGATTACATAACTCGAGTTTTGCTCGAAAGAGTCCTCATGTTTTCCCGGACTTTAAAATCGCCGGTTTACGAGAAAACCTCCGGTTTTTGACTTAGCGCGACTTTTTCTAAGTTTTCATGATAAAATGAAAACTCGAATTTTGATTTCAAAACTCGAGTTTTGTCCCGGCAAAGAGACTTCACATTTTTCTCGCATTTTGAAAACCGTTAGTTTTCGGAAAACCTCCGCTTTTGACTTGGCGCAAAATCTTCAAGTTTTCATATTTAAATGAAAACTCGAGTTTTGATTTCAAAACTCGAGTTTTGACCAACCCGAGAGCATTGCAATTTTTAATGCTTTGAAAACCTCTAGTTTTGATGTTTTGGACTTAAATCGAGTTTTCATACCAAAGTCCAAAACTCGAGTTTTCATCATTGATCGCTTGTGAAATTCAAATTTGACGAATTTGTAAATCCTTCAGTTTGATCTTAATACTTCCTATCATTATTCTCTAATGATCCTAGATATGTTTAACCACTTTGTTAGTGAGTTTCAAATAAATTAGAGAATGTTTATTGAAGGTTTAAAGCAAAAGCAAAAAGTGATGTCGACATTAAATGCAAAACCCGAGTTGCATACTTTTGGGTAATCCGTCTGCACACGCTTTACAAAGGATTAAAGAATTTTTTCCGCATCCAGCAGGCTGCTACTCAACGGATTAATTTACAGGAAGTCAACTTTGAACTTCTGCACAGCTGGATTAAGTGGAGATTAGAGAGAGAAGAAGACCAAAGCTTTACCAGAACCTTGTCTAATGAAGGCAACGGTTATAATGAAGATTACAACGGTCATTTAATGCTCTCTCTGTATAAATAGAGCAACATTCAAGTCTTCTCAACTAACACATCTGCTGAAAACGAATTGCATTCAAAGTTCTTCAACTACTTTCATTTTTCACTTGTAAAGCATCTTCTGATACATTAAGCTTCAGTGTTTATCATTATCTACTCTTAGATAGACTCTTTTATTGTAAATCATTTATTGTAAAGAATCACAAGTTAGGGGACTTGGTGATTGGGTTCATTGATTGCAACTTGTAAGGGGGAGTAAGTTCTAGTGAGAGAATTACTCTTGAGTACAGAGTGTGTAATCAATTGAGATAGTAGAAATCCCAGAGAGTCTGGGGACTGGACGTAGCTCAAGGAGTTGGATCGAACCAGTATAAATTGCTGTATCTTTCTCTTCTCTGTTCATCTCTGTTCACCTTTGTTTTATTGTTCAAAAACAGAGCCATCTGAAAAAGTTTTTGAAATCCCCAATTCACCGCCCTCTTGGTGATTAAGCTCCACTTTCAAATGGAAGAACCAAATGAATGCTCATCAAAGAGATCAACAATGTCATCAGAGGTGGAAATTCTCACAGTAGAAGCCTGAAAGGTAGGTAAAGGGATAGTAAGAGGAGCATAGGGTATTTGTGGAGTAGTGAAAGATGGAGTTGGTAAGATAGAGGTGGATGAAGGTAGAGATGAAGAGTAGAGAAGTCGAGAAGGTATGGGAGAAGGAATCACCCCAGAAGGACCAGCATCTTCAACCTTTATCAGCTTGGATATCTTGGAATCCAACAGCAAGTATAGAGTGTGCATGCTCTCAAATCTAGCTTCTAGGTCTTCAAAGTGACCTTCAACATTCTCCAACCTCTCAACCAAAGAGTCAACCTTTGCACCTTGAACATCTTGACTTGAAGTGAACCTATCAATCGCTTACCCATCTCTGACTCAAGCCTCTTAGATAACTCATAATGTTGTGTTGTCGAGTGGTTTGGGGAGTCCCAAAAGTCTCTTGCATTGCCTTTTCCACAACGCTCTTGATGGAAGCATGTAAGCTTGATGATTGAGGAGCTGGCTGAGATTAAGATGGAGAAGGTGAAGCTGAACTTCAGTTGGCCGAAACATAGATGCTCTGGATTTAGAAGGGGCTCTAGATTACACTAAACCTTCTCTAAATGAAATTTTCATAAAATTCAAATGAACTTGACCAAATATAAGAGGTTTGACAGGCTTTTCAAAATGGTCAAGATACTAGATTTTTTTAAAAAAAACAAGAGAGAAACCAAATTTGGATAGGGGATAGTGGCAAAAGGAGAGGATTAGAATCTAAATCTCTTCATCTCTTGATAGACCCAGTGATATTGAAAGGAACTTTGTCTATCAGAGAGGCAAACAGACCATAATCTGTGGAATTGAAATGAGTGAAATTTTTTCCTGTCTAAATAAGATTTATGGAATACATATACTAGATAGCCCTGTACAAAGGAGGCATAACCACATGAGTGAACTTCAGAGGCCCTAATGGCTCTCCTGGTCTGAGGATTTTGAAATACTTTTCTGAATTATAGATAATATGAGGCACAGGAGGAGGATCATCAATTATAAGCAGAGAATTGATAACCTCAGTAGAAATAAGAATTTGTTTGCCTCTGACGAAGTGATAATCTTATCTTCAACAAGATTACCATCATTGTCTAAGACATCAGCCATTGCCATATTGAAATAAAAGTGTTTAACTAGAGAAGGGAAAAAAGGGTAGGTATAGGGATAGTAGGAGGATTTTTAAATTGCTCTATTCAAGGAGTCAAGTCAAGATTGCACTCCTCCTTTAGCTTAGCAAGATCCACATACACTGTGGGACATAAACCACGATTAAAAAACTTTTCTTTATATTCTTTCAACTGAGAATCAGTGAAAGGAGTAGGATTACAGATATAATCGAAAGATGGTGGTTTTGAAAACTCAGGAGGTTGAAAAGAAGGTTTAGATGGACCAAATACCTTCTTCATGCTTGAGGGACCTTAAGTATGAGCATACTGAGATTTAAAGCCAGATTCACAAACTTCAGACACAGTGATTGCCTTCTTCTTTTGTTTGAGAAGGGCAACATTTTCTCCTTATCTCTTCGCTTAGCAGCAACTAGATCTATCTTCTTTGGAGGTGGAATCTCATAAGGCTCGTGAACTTTCAATTTCCTTGGTTTCTTCGATGGTGTCTCTGAAGAAACCTTAGGTTGAAGCTTGGTAGAAGGCTTTCATTTCCTCTTAGGTCTCGATTGAAAGTGGAGCTAAATCACCAAGAGGGGGGTGAATTGGGGATTTTAAAATCTTTTTCGAAGGCTTTGTTTTGGACAGCGAAAATAGAGATGAACAGAGTGGAAAAGAGAAGAGCAAGACATAAGAATTTATACTGGTTCGTCCAACCTCTTAACCTACGTCCAGTCCCTAGACACTCTGGGATTTCCACTATCTCAATTGATTACACACTCTGTACTCAAAAGTAATTCTCTCACTTGAACTTACTCCCCCTTACAAGTTGCAATCAATGAACCCAATCACCAAGTCCCCAGACTTGTGATTCTTTGCAATAAATGATTTACAGATAAAAACTCTCTCTAAGAGTAGATAAAGATAAACAATGAAGCTTTGTGTATCAAAAGATACAATACAAGTGAAAACTGAAAGTATGAGTGTAAGACTTGAATGCAATTCGTTTTCAGCAGATGTGTTAGTTGAGAAGACTTGAATGCTGCTCTATTTATACTAAGAGAGTATTAAATGACTGTTGTAATCTTCAATATAACTGTTTCCTTCATTAGACAAAGTTCTGGTTAAGCTTTGGTCTTCTTCTCTCTCTAATCTTCACTTAATCCAGCTGTGCAGAAGTTCGTAGTTGACTTCCTGCAAATTAATCTATTGGAATGGCAGCTGCTGGATGTGGAAAACATTCTTTAATTCTTTGTAAGCGTGTGCAGATGGATTACCCAAAAGTATGCAACTTTTCTGGGTTTTGCATTTAATGTGCTGACATCACTTTTTGCTTTTGCTTTAAACCTTCAATAAACATTCTTTAAAGTATCTGAAACTCACTAACCGATTGGTTAAACATAGCTAGGAATATATAAGAATGATAATGGGAAGTATTAAGATCAAACAAGAAGGATTTTCAATTTCGTCGATTTGAATTTCGAATCGACACAAACTCGAGTTTGTTCATCTAAACTTGAGTTTTCAATCGTACACTTAAGGCAAAACTCGAGTTTTAATATCAAGACTCGAGTTTCCTCCATCCGAGAGAGAAAGTCGCGATTTGAGCTGCGGAGCACATTTTTGAGAGAAACTCAAAACTCGAGTTTCCAAAACAAAACTTGAGTTTTGGACTTTTAATGAAAAACATGTGTCTTAGTCCAAAACATCAAAACTGGAGTTTTCATTCAAAACTGGAGTTTTCAAAACATTGAAAATTCCCAAAGCTCTTAGGTTCCCAAAACTCGATTTTTCATTTAAGTATGAAAACGTTGAGAAATCGGGAGCCAAATCAAAACTTGAGTTTTCAAAGACTCGAGTTTTCAAAGATTGTGTAAAAAACTTGAAAACTGTCTCGCAAGACAAAACTCGAGTTTTGAAATCAAAACTTGAGTTTTCTCATAACTTAGAGAAAACTTAGAGAACTCATAGCAAAGTAAGATCCTGGAGTTTTAAGTCGAAACTGAGTTTGCATATGTTCAAAACGTTGGAGACTCTCTGTCTGGCCAAAACTCGAGTTTTCAAACCAAGACTCGAGCTTTGTCTTCATTTGAAAATAATGAGAAGTCTCTGTGTAATGTAAAACTCGAGTTTTCTAATCAAAACTCGAGTTTGTCTTGAAGTGAAAAACTGAGTGCTCTCTGTAAGTCCAAAAATCGAGTTTCCCTCGCAAACTTGAGTTTTGCTTTGATTATTGAAAATGAGAAATTCACCGTCAAGGTCAAAACTCGAGTTTGCCTTTGACAGATAAGTTTTTCAATTTACTAAAGACAAACTACAACTTGAGTTTACAATTGTCAGTTATCATCAAAACACATAGAGAACTAACATCGATGATTCAGAAGGAGACGCAGATACTATAGCTTCATAATCTGAGGATGATTCCTTTGAAGCTTTGGGGTTTTCCACGCAATCATATATATATAGATGATGTATGACTCGAGTTGATTAATGAATGACTCGATTCAAATATGAAAAATACTGACCTAAAAGTGTGATTCATATACCTGTGACTCAAGTTAAGGATGAATGACCCGAGTCAATAAGATGTCTTTGCTTTCTGACTTCGTGTGACTTGAGTTGAGCTTGCCTTGACTCTAGTCAACCAATATTGATTGCTCTCTATCTGACAGTGATTTGAGTTGAGCTTTAATGACTCGAGTCATCTAAATCTCCAAAAACTTGATTTGCTCTCTATTTGATCTTGACTCGAGTTACTTTACCTGACCAAGTTAACACAGTTCTTCACAAAATATATAAGTGTAGAAAGATCAAATGACTTGAGTTATTCATTAAATGACTCTAGTTAACATAATCCATAAACATTTATCATATGAAATGCCCAATACTCGAGTTACCATTTGATTTGATTTTCAGAGATTAAATAGGCATGAATCGAGTTGAGCTAGATTGACTCGAGTCATTCTTTCTCAGATACCTTCGTCAAATTCATTCTTTACAAAGTCCCGCATCAAGAAGATCTACAAACTTCGAAGCTTAAGTTAGTGAATATTAATCATAAAAAACATACAACTAACATTAAGTAATAATAACTTACAGTTCATTGGGATTTACCATTCCCAATTCTCTTCTAAGAACATAAACTACTCTTTGGCCAATGGTTTAGAGGAAATATCAGCAAGTTGTAGATGAGTTAGGTGAACATGATCCCTTATGAAGTGATGTCTAATATCAATATACTTGGTTCGAGTATGTTGCACTGGATTCTTCGCCAAGCTTATTGTGCTGGTCCAAGTTTATTTATGTCAGTAACTAATTAGGTCTAATGGGTAACACATAAAGGTTATTCTCAATTGCTTAAAATTAACAAGCTTTGACCAGTAGTTGTTATTGGGCTTTGTCAAGACAATAGGTGTATTTGGGTTGGAGTAGGACTCTAAACCAATAAGAAAATGGTGCCATATTTGGTCCATAAGTGGGAAATTAGTTTCTCCACTAATAGGCCCAAATATGTTAGAAGACCAAATTGGGTCTTGGGCCAATTTCAATTTTGAATTTAAATTTAAAATTTAAATTTGAATTATAAATTCAAGAGGTTAGGATATAAAAGATAATTCTAAATCATCTAATCTATATAAAATATATATATATATATATATATATATATCCAATAAGGATTGGATAAAGAATGAGTAAAGATTGGATAAAAAGTAAACTTGAATTTCGAATTCAAGACATAATTTAAAAGATATGGATATGATCAATTATCTTGAATTTTGAATTCAAGATATAATCCAAGATAAGGCTTCATCTTGAATTTTGAATTCAAGATATGGATTTAATCCATTTTCTTCATTTTTTTGGATAACACAAAATAATGGGCCTTTCTTTTAAAACCTAATTAAGGGTCTTGGCCGAAATACACTAGACACTTCAAAGTCTAGTATACATAGCCAAGAACCAAAATTCAAGAGAGAAAATTGGCGGTATCCAAGTAGGGAGGAGGAGACACCAATTCAAGAAAGGTGTTCATCCAATCTTGTTTGTTCATTCCTTCCATCTTGTGCCATACATAACCTCAAGAAACCATCACCTTCTTGAGAAAAA
Organism: Acacia acuminata; assembly: GCA_019022655.1. Classification (NCBI taxonomy): domain Eukaryota; kingdom Viridiplantae; phylum Streptophyta; class Magnoliopsida; order Fabales; family Fabaceae; genus Acacia; species Acacia acuminata. The sequence continues at coordinate 239,446 of JAFJYI010000177.1, read as the reverse complement.
GAAAACCCAAGAACTTGAAACCTCTACCTTTCCATCTTCTAGCAAACATCCAAGGAGAACGAGGAGTCAAGGAGAAGTCAGGGAGAAGGAGTTCTCAAAGTAATTAGGAGATAAACATGTGGATCAACACTAGAGAACTTCATAATCTTTGTCGTCTCTTCAATTGATCAAAAGTATTTCTAAAACCCTTTATGTATTTTAACGAGTAGATCCTAAGTTATAACTTATGAGCATCGTAAAGAGTTATGGATTCTCATAGGCACCATAAAGAGTTACGGATTATAACGTTAAGACAATAGCAACATAAAATATCTTAGAGTAATACCTATGAGTACTGTAAAGAGTTACAGTTCTCATGAGTACCGTAAAGAGTTACAAGTTCTCATGTATACCGTAATGATTCACGAGTTCCAAGAAAAAATAATAATAACTCATTGGTCTAATTAGCTACAGATAATAACTCAAGATTTGTAAATATCAAGAACTTCTTGGACTGGATTCTTTATTCATAGGTCTTAAATATATTATTTAGACTGGTTTCCAAAACAACCGATCTTAAAAATGTTTTTAAGAAAATTGAAATATCAATTATTTTTTAGAGAAATCTCATACAACCGAACTTAAATTTTATCCATTCCAAACTATAAGAAAAAAAATTAAAATATAAAAGTGAAAAATTTTTAAGACTAGATACATTTAGAAGCCAGTCTTAAAAGTTACACTTTTAAGATCGGGCTTAAATTGTGGTCAGTACAAAAGATAAGAAAAAAATTAAACAAAAAATTAATTACTTTTAAGCCCGGAGTTTAATAAGGACTAGTCTTAAAGGTTAACTTTAAGACCGGCTTCTAAATATATCTGGTCTTAAAATTAGAGCGCCAAATATATTCTTCTTCACGCGAAACCTATAGTTGCTCTACTCTCTAAAGTATGAACCTATTTTCCTGTTGCATTACCTCTCTTCCTCGCCCACCACTACCAGCCTCTATTACTGTCTCATTTGCTCAAGCATTCCTTTCTTGCACCACCTCTCTCAACCTCACTTCCTGTCTCAAAAATCAATGAAGAAAATGATTCTAATTCTGTTTATGGAACAACAGTTACTGGTGTGACTGGTGTGAGTCATAGCGAACCCTGTTCATCTCAGAGTGAGCCTCGTAACTACCCTGCACACTGTGGTAGAAGAGGCACACGATTGAAAGAGCTTGCCCTAAGTTAGACTGCCAGGTAAAAGCTCGAGATTCAGTTTGATGAAAATTTGAATTCTTTCGGTCCTTATAAAAGCACATATATTAGTAAAGGATCTTATTTGGGACTCTATTCGGCTGACATACAATGTTCTTGACAATCAGAAGTTGAAAGACAAGACATTGTCGTATTGTGCTTATTTTTGGAGGAAGTTTAAGACCTAGCTAGCTAACAACTATATTTTTGTCAAGGTTCCAGTTAGTGAGCTTTGCCTTAATCCTTGTGACAAATATACATTTCTTAATGAAAAATTGGCAACAATTTGTTCAGATGAGGACTACTTCAAAAGCCTTGGTGAGTTTATCTTTAGTTTTTTCCCTTTTTTGTTTGCTTAATAACCTGTGCGGATATGTGAATGTTATTGTGTTCATCTAATCCTGTTAGTTAGATGGTTTGGTGTGTGAATGGAAGTATACGTTTCCATCTTTTGTCCTGCATCAGAGGAGCATGTCTTAGTTCTTATGTGAATATGACTATAGATGGAGTAATACAATAAGAGTTCGCTATTGTTCTATGCAAGTCTTGAAACTTGATGAAGTGAATTTGACTAGTGTTGGAGGTTCATAACAAGCAGAAGTTCTCTAATTTCTATTAGTGAGATGATCTAGAATTCATAATTAATTGTTGTTTTCAATTCTAATTCACATAAAAAAGGGAACAATCACAAGCAATTGTTAGAAAGAATGATTGCCCGTATATAGATTCTTGTGGCGTTATGAAAAGGTCGAAAAAGAGATCATAGCGGCCAAGCAAAAGAGATTGGAAGATGAAGTTGAATCCAATCCTTCTGTTATATGTGATCTGCCATCTCCAATACGTCGCGAAGAGTTATGGTTGTATATTCGCTAAAAGAGAAGCGGGGCTTACATGAGTAAACAAACTCATATACTTGCTAAAAGATTGTAAGTATCGTTATTGTTATTTTTTTAGTCACAAAACATGTTTCATATTACTAAGCTTCTCATTATTTGTATCTTACAGGAAGAACTTAAAAAGAAACAAGTAGAGGGATCATTTGTGTCAGACAATAGGAATGATATTATTACCGTTGCGACTGGAAAACCGAATCACACAGGGCGTGTAAGGGGAATTGGAGGACGGGTAGGCCTGAAGCAATACTTTGGTAAATCCAAATGCCGTAAACAAAGTGTGGTTACCCGGGAGGAGATGGATCATACGATGGCCAAAGCAAGTGAGGAAACATCGACCAAAGAAGAGGAGGGAGAAGCTTCATTGACTGCAATGTTTCAAGCCCAGCTGAGCAAGATGAAGGAGGAAATGATGATGCTTGTGAGCTCTTGTAACATCCTCTATTTTAGAGGACAATTATTAATTACCAACTTGATTAGACAATTTATTAAAAAAAATTTATGCACACGTTAAGGTTTGAATTTTACTAGGCTCATATTTTTAATCTAAATATTGCCTTAAAATATTGCTAAAATTTTTTAAAATATACTAGAGTATGCCAAGTGAGCCCTAACATGACAATATACAATAATTCAACATGTACCAAAAATGTGGAAGCACTACCGTTAGCAAAAGTAGTTTAAACTTCAAGCCTTCCTTGATTGACCCTCACGAGAACTATCACTTTGAAAATGTTTGTAACCATCAATCCACTCATTGTAAATGTTAATACGTGCTCGTGAGGTGCCAAGTGGAACATTTTAAATTACGAGTACTAGATATCAAATTTACAAAATTATGTTAATAGCATTAACAAAAATACCAACTAATACAATAATAAATAAATAATTAAAATATAATTGTCTTATTTTAGTTTTCTTAGAGGAAGTGATAATTTTATTTATTCCTTAAATCATCATTGCAAATCTCATTTTCTTCGTTCATAAATTATTTCTCACTAATTATAATTATTAAAATATCATCATATTCTAAATTTAACCAAAATACCCAATTTCCTACAATGAAAGCTTCAAATACAAATTCAGATATTCCCGTTCATTCATAAACCTCAAATCTAATCTACCTAATCCTCAATATAACCTTCAATAAATTATAAATGAATTATAATTTCGGATACAAAAGACCTATTATCACAATTCTCAATTTCTTAACTTAATACTAGTTTATATAAGCATAACCCAATTTACTCTATAAATCTTCAAATCTTCATATATTCAAAATCATATCAAACTCTAACTTAAATTCTAAATCCCAACTCATAATTTTATACAATTCGAGATCTAGCAAAACTAAACCGATTAAACCAACAACAATAGCTCCAAGAATCCAAATAAATACCTTAAACTTCATTTAATCGGTAGAAATATCTTATAAAGCATAAATCTTAAATTCTTTTAGATAGAAAATTAAAATTTAATTCCCACAACTACCAACTAATAAAGCTAAACCGATTAAAATTACTTATTAATCATGCTTTTAATATTACAGTCATCTATTATCAAAACTAAAAAATTTATCATAATTCTAATCCCAAAATTTTCAGTAATCAATATTATATTACTCTCACTAGAAAGAGAAAAATATGTAGAATACTTTCATGAAGAGAGTTTGTTGAAAAAAAAAAATTAGTTTAGTTATCTAAATAATCTTATAAAATAAATAACATACCTTAAAATATTCTCTCGACTCTTCTTTCTTCCACCTTTTCATCTCCTCACTCTCTCACCATCTCTCCGGCTCACCACCCACCGAAAACACACACACACACTATATCCTACACATAAGACACGCATACATATAAATAGGGGAGGGGAATGACGGTTTGGGGGGAATTAATTATTCCCCTTCCCCCAAATAAGTGGCACCATGTTGGTGCCAAATTAATTTTATATTTTTTTAATATTTTTTAATAAATATTTTTTATTATTATTTAATTCATTATCTTTTTTTTTTAGTTATCTTTTTTTAGTTATTATTCTTATGTACATTTTGACTTCTCTTATCTTCTTCTTCTTATTTTTAATAATAAAATATTATTATTAGTTTATTCATTATTTGTTACATCCTTATTCTTCTAATTTCTTTTATTATCATAAATGACATTTTATATGAAAACCTTTATTTTGACAATTACATAATAAATTCATGTATCATCATTAATTAATTTTTCTTATTGATAATTAAATCCTAATATAAAAAATTAGAATATTACTTTCTCATGCAAAGACCATTGTTCCCTTGCCACATTTACCTGCACCTATGCAACAAAGCACTAAAGGGAGTTGCATTGTTGTACAGTTAGAGGAACCTTGTAACCTTTATTTGGAGGATCCTGATAGACGATTAGTTGTACAAGGGACTGCCCACAACTTGGGATCAACTGTACACCACCAACAAATGGCTATGATAAAGTCAGAGTGTCAATTGAAGAGGTGATCATAGTTGATGCACCTATCCCATTCCTAACCGATGACATGAAGGATGTGAGTGATTGGAAGGGAAGCTTCATCTCATGGCCGTGAAGCTTGTACATGTTTTTATTCCTCCTGAAGCTCTAGCCCCTAAAATTGTTGACACGGCTAAGTTGAATGCCAAGGACAAAATTGTCGTTATGGTATTCAATAGATCTTTTGGAGTTAGATCGTGGCCTGTCAATGAAGAAATAGGCCTCCCTAATAAGCAACCGATTTTCATGGACCTAAATGATTTACTGTCCATGTTGTCTCTTAAACAGGAGCTTCCTAATGCAATTGTAAACATGTTTATAAAGTAAGTATCTTCTTCTATGAGTACAAAATTTAAATGCATCGTTTACACACATATACATATATATTAATTCCCTGATGTCATTATTGTAGGTTCATGCATCATGAATTGGTAGAACAGGGCAGAAGTAATGATATTGGATTCTTGTGCCCTGACGATACAAGTACACCATCCTTAACGAAGAGACGAGCATACATATCACGAAGGGTGTGTAAAAATATCAAAAAGTTGTACTTGGCATCATACATCAATAGGTATATATCATAATTCTTGTCTGCAATTCACTTAATTTTGCTACATTTCACTGATTACTTGTCTGCTGTGAATTTTCAGTCACCATTGGTAGTTGGTCCTCATGTGCATGGAGGAGAATAAAGTGGTCTTCTTATGCTCCCTTCACAACGATCTAGGGCCTACATTAAAGCAGATCATGAGCTCGTAAGCATGTCATTTTTATTGTCTTGTCTTAAATCTCTGCTGTGAATTTTCAATAACTATTATTGATAAATTTGTGATTTTGATGATAGGGTCATGAGGACATTCCAAATCAAGGTCAAGAAAAAGCATGGGTTTCAGTCCAGAGAGCCTACATGGATCATACAAAAGGTTAGTACATATTTGGACACTGGCACACTGCCTTGTGAACTTGGTCAGTAAGCAATATATGCTCTTATATATTTCTTGTTCCGTCGCAACCACAGTAGCCCAACTTATGTCGCCATTACGTCATGACATACATATATAATATTATAATGCAAGGAATGACTAACTTCACTAAAACAATAAATGTATTTGATGTTACATACGTTTTCCTGTGTTGACCCCTTTGATGCAAGGAAAGACTAACATATTTCTGTCTTTGATATTATAGACGTTGCATGTTTTGTGTCCGATCCTTTTCGATGATGATATTAAGCGCATACGCACAGTGTTTTGTGAATATCTGTATGACCTTGTAAAGTCAAAATAATAATGTCCTAAATTCATTTGAAAATATATGTTGTAGCAACAATAATCTTCTGTAAATGAACAATTGTACAATTTGTTTAATGATCAATAAAAAAAAAAAAATCATTCATTTCCAACAATTTCCTTCTTTCCATTTTTGGTTACTATATGTATTGGATGGTAGATGAAGCTATTTAGTGCTTATACCTTTAGAACAAGATGGTAATGTTGTAAATAAGCGATTGAAATGTATGAAATTATTTTTCAATATAAAATTAATCTAGACTTTTAGGACCAGATATTTTTTAAAGGTCTCGGTCCTAAAAGTCTTTATTTAATTTTTAAAAAATATGCCTAGACTTTTAGGACCAGATTTTTTAAAACTCATGTCTAAAAAATATAACTTTTAGGACTGATTGTTTTAAAATTTGGTCTTAAAAGTCTTCATTTAAATATAAGAAATGGTGACACTTTTAGGATCAGATATTTTTAAAATAAGGTCTTAAAAGTATTATTTTTTAGGACCTGACTTAATTATAATCTGTCTTAAAAGGTTTCTTTCAATTTTAAAATATATGGCAATGATTATAGAACCAGATATTTTTAAAACCAGTCTTAAAAGTCAATATGTTTTAGCTATGGCAACCCCATGTAATCGTCGTCTCTTTTTAAACAATGCACTAGGGTTCAAGACAACCGCTCGTAAGGAGGGTCTGCTCTTCCAGCCATTGCCATCGTGTGTCATCGTTGTTGCCTTTCCTGTGGTTGATCATTATTAGTCTCCTTTTTCTTTGTCTTTGTTCTTTTTCTAACAAAGATAAAGAAAAAGGAAACTAAAAATGATCAACCTCAGGGAGAGGTACCAATGAGGACACACGAGGGCCAAACATTCAGGACAACCGCTCGCAGGGGCTTCAAGACAACTAAGGTTCTTCTCAAGGTAGGACCCTCATGTGTCATAGTTTTTACCTCTCCTGATTTTGGTCATTATCGATCTCCTTTTTCTTTGTCTTTTTTCATTTTTTTCAGAAAAAGAAGAAAGACAAGGAAAAAGGAAACTGAAAATGATCAAAATCAGGGCGAGGTAAAAGCGATGACACATGAGGCTCCAATGTTGAGAAGAATTATCACTATATTTGTTTGTATGTTTGTTCAAACAATGTAAACAATGTTTTGTTTGTTTTGTATGTTCTTAATGTTGTATTTTGCAAATTTTCAATGTAAATGATGACACATGAGGACATTGTTTTGTTTGTTTCCTTACTACTATGTATGGACCACTTGAAAAATAAAGATGGAACAAAATTATTTAATATTTATTCATAATATTTTTTATGTTGCCCGATAAAGGGCAACATCTAATACGTAGATAAAAAAACATCAAACGAAAAAAAAAACATTTAATCCTCTATATCATTGTCGGAATGAGGAGTCAGAGGAGGGCGCGTCAGAGGAGTCCTCTTGAGAAGAATGATACTCCATGTTATTGTTGTGGAGTACCATATCATTGGAGTTGATAGTATGCATAAGCCCAACCAATTTGTCCAAGCGTCGGTCTATGTGATTGACCCGAGCCAGCAAATGCTCAAGCATATCCTTGGAAGATGGATTTGGAGGCAGTGGAAGAGGCCTTTGAGGTTGAGGAGGAGGAGGAGGAAAAGGAGGACTTAGTGCACCAGACATGATGTGGAGGCAGTGGAAGGGGCCGTGGAGGTTGTAGAGGAAAAGGAGGAAATGGAGAAGAATGTGAAGAAACTAAAGTAATAAGAAGGGGTTTAAATAGATCACAATAGTTGGAGTGGCCTCAGAATATGAGGAGATGCATAATTGAGAAGTTTACGTGGAAGACGAAAAGACTCTGAAGCATTGAACACAAAATTTTAAGGATACGAGTCTATCTAAGAATTTGAAACGACGGAACTTTTAAGACCAGGTATTGTAAAACAACTAGTCTTCAAAAGATTATTTTTCATAAGAAAAAAAACCTTACTTTTAAAAAAATATTAAGGATAGACTTTTACAACCGTATATTTTTCAAAGCCGGTCTTAAAAGTATTTTTAGACCAAACACTTTTTAAATCCAGGTCTTAAAAGTAATTAATACTTAAAAACCAATTAACTCTCATTTATTCCACATTTAATCCTTTTGTACCTCTCCGCCCTAACTCATCACCCCATCTTAATAATCCTCTTTGTCCCTAATCGTCGTCTCTACTCAAACAATGGTTAGATACAAGACAACCATTCGCAGGGGTACTTCTGCTGCTCACGCCTTCCATAGATCGACAAAGTAACTAAACGTGCCAATGGAAGAGATCTCTTTTTTCTATCTTTTTCTGATGATATCGTCTTTGTTTATGCGATATTGCTTGGAAGTGATAACTAGAATTCTTGATTGCTAGGAGGTGGGCTTCTCTCAAGGAAAACGCTTCTTTGCCAAAGATAAAGGTGGTCGTAGATCATAAAGTCTAAGTACAAAATACTAATCATGAGCATAAGCCTGAAGAGAGAGTGCCTTCTATTCTGACGGAGGAGTCAAGGGTCGTTAGACACATTGTTATTTCAGATATGAAGAGATTACCATCCCCTCCTCCAGCCTTTTGGACCATGAAGAGATTTCCGCTCCCCCTCTCCAGCCTTCTGCTAATATTCGCCAACCTCCTGGCCACAACGTGCCTACCGCTGACCCCTCTCCTCTTTCCTCTAATGATGCATTGATGCTTGATGCACTTAAGACAAACAACTTGTTGATCTCGAGGTGGGAAATTAATGTTGCTCACGCTAATGCCACCAAGGCATTGGATGATAATAAGCTTTAGGTTTTTTAGTCACATTCTTGTTGTTGTTAATTTTTAGTTTATTTTTCTTATTTTTCTTTTGTATGTGCATATTCTTCAAGAATGTAAGAAGCATAAAGAACTAAGCTTTTATCTTCTTTTTGTTCATATTCTCTAGTATCCTTTATTTTCATTTAGTCATTCAATTCTTTGCTTCTTGCCAAAGCCAATCCTCTCTTTTTTTTTTTTGTTCCTTTCGTAAAGTAAATGAGGACCTTTATGACCGGATACTTTATAAGAAACATAAAGTATTTTAAAAGTTAAAATAAAATATAGAATAGAAACCGATCTTTAAAGTATTTTAAAAGTTAAAATAAAATATAGAATTTAAATAAAACTCCAATCTTAAAATTAAATGAATAGAAAAAAGTACCAAATTCTTTATAAACCTCATATCTTAAATTTAAATGAAGACAAAACATTAAATGTATACCTTTAGGACCGGATACTCTATAATTAACCAGTCTTAATAAAATCCAAAAACACTAAAAAATGTCTTAGTTGCAAAAAAAATGTCTTAGTTGCACGGAAAATTAAATTTCCCTCTCTCGAACATTCTTCTTGTCGCGCCAAAGTGATTACTCATGTTCTATCTCTAGTGTTTTTGTGTTGCTTTGTCATTGCCTTGCGTTGCTCTCTCGACGAAGCTAGTGCTAGTCAACTTATCAATTTTTGGTTTCTTAGCTCAATGGCAATAGACCAAGTTGTAGAGGTGTTTCGGTTTGATATAACTTTTTTTATTTTTCTTCTTATTGTTCTGGTTTTTTCATGGGTTGAATGAAATATTCGTGTGGGTTCCTTTTTTGTTAATGAATGTTGTATTTTAAAGATTATATTTGCACTTGAGACCTACCCAACTGACAAACATGTGTTTTTTTTTTGTTACTTTTGTTGTCTGCAAAAGAAACGTTTGTGGAGAAGAAATCTTCAACAAAAGCATTTGAATTTATATGCTACAGGTGAGTCCACAAGACCTTCATGCGATGCATTTATTTTGCTTCTTGGATTCACTTGTGATACATTTATGAGCAAGAGTGATTATTTGTGATGCATTTAATGGGAAAGTTTCTCTTTAAAAAAATACTTATAACCTACATTGAGCATATGCATTTGGAGTTGGCTTAGTTTATGCAAATTTCAAATTTTTCCGATAATGTATGTTAAATCTTTCCGTCTATAGGAATTCTACTATGAATCATAGTTGGATAAATGCTTTACGGACGAGTGTTGAATATGAGAATGGGGTGACGGAATTTATAGAATTTGTTAAAAGAAATACCCATCATGATAGTGGGATATTTTATTGCCCTTATGTTGAATGTTTGAATGAGAGGCAACTAAGTCCTGAAGTTATATAGACACATTTAATTTGTAAAGAATTTTGTAAGACTTATACAGTATGGGTATGGCATGATGAAAAAATGTCAAGAACATCTCAACATGGGGAAGTGACGTTTGATAATAATGACACAGATATGGATGATCGCATAAAGGACATTATTCGTCATATAGGAGAAGAGGCTTTTGAGCAATTACATGCATATGGTAATATGTGCAGTGTGTAGAGACGCTGCTATACCCTGGTGTAAGAAATACCAATTGTTGAACGCTATATTGAAATTGGTGACATGGATGAAGCGTCAAGAGTTTTTTAGAAATGCTTGAGGCTTTTACAAGGACATACTTCCAAATGATAATGTGTTGCCATATCGATACTATGATGCTAAGAAAATACTTTGTCCACTGGGGATGGAGTACAAAAGGATTCATGCATGCTCAAATGATTGGATATTGTATAGAAAAGAGTTTAAAGAGAAGTGTTCGGTATGTGAAACCCCAAGGTACAAATCAAATAAGGGGCCTGAAAAAGTGTTGTTGTATCTTCTAATCATACCAAGGTTCAAGCGGTTGTTTGCTAATGAAAATTATGCAAAAAAATTAAGGTAGCATGCAGATGAGAAGATTTCTAATGGAAAGTTTTAACATCTGGCTGATTCTTCTCAATGGAAGAAAATCGATCAATTATTTCCTAACTTTGGCAAAGAACCTATGAACCTTAGGCTTGCCCTTAGCACGGATGGCATGAATCCCTATGGTAGCCTTAGCAACATACATAGTTCATGGCCTGTACTTATGATTATTTACAATTTATCTCCTATGTTATGCATGAAATGAAAGTTCATCATGTTGTCTATGTTGATCTTGGGACCAAAACAACCCAGAAATGACATTTATGTTTACCTTGAGCCCTTGATGGAAGACTTGAAGGAGTTATGGGAAAAAGGTGTCGATGTTTTTGACTATTTCAAAAAGGAGGTTTTAAAATACGAGCCATGATATTTTGTACTATAAACGACTTCTTAGCATATGGTGACTTGTTAAGGTATAGTGTAAAAGGCCATAAAGCATGTTCGGTTTGTGAAGACGGCATATGCTACCATCAACTTCAACATGGAAGAAAGACGGTTTATCTTGAACATAGGAGATTTCTTAGACCAGGCCACCCATATCGTCGATTAAAGAAAGATTTTTAGGTAGCCAAGAGTATGAAGATGCTCCGATGGCACTAACTGGGGAGCAAGTTTATGAAAAGGTGAAAAATATCAATTTTATCTTCAGTAAGACTACAAAGAGTATAAAAGAAACAAATATATGGAAAAAGAGATTTGTATTCTTCGATCTTCCATATTGGCACAATCTTGATGTGAGACACTGTATTGATGTCATGCATGTGGAGAAAAATATATGTGATAGTATTGTTGGCACGCTTCTCAATATACAAGATAATTCCAAGGATGGTGTAAAAACAAGATTAGATTTGCAAGCAATGAGAATACATGGAGACTTATATCCAAGGACATATGGTAAGAGAACTTATTGTCCCTCAGCTTCTCATACTTTGTCTAAGGATGAGAAAAGAAGTTTTTATGAGTGTTTATATGGCACTAAAGTTCCTTCAAGGTATTCTTCAAATTTTAAGACTTTATCAATGAAGGACTTGAAATTAGTATGCCAAAAGTCTCTTGATTGTCATGTCTTAATGCAACATCTACTCCTAATAGCTATTCGAGGCATTGTCGAATATGATCTTCAACACATTTTGACTAGAATTTGTTTCTTCTTCAATGCGGTTTTATAGTAAAGTTTTGAGATTGAAACATTGGATGAATTGGAAAATGAGGATATCTTATGCCAACTTGAGAATCTTTTTCTTCCTACATTTTTTGACATCATGGTTCATTTAATTGTTCATCTAGTGAGGAGATAAAGTTATCTGGCTTTATCCATTTATGATGGATGTACCCAATTGAAAGATCTATGAAATTCCTAAAAGTGAATGTGAAGCACGCATTCCGGCCAGAAGAATTAATTCTTCAGAAGTATGTTTTTGAAGAAGCCATGGAATTTTGTCAAAATTATTTGGCCAAAGTAAGACATATTGAGCTTCCTAAATGTCAGCATGCTAAAGAGGATAGACGAGGGGCTTCAGCAAAGAGTGTGATCCTGATGAATCGTCACAAGGCCACTTGTACATCTTGAATAATGTTGATGAAGTTCAAAACAACATAGATGCACATAAAGAAGCTGTAAGGAAAGAAACTACTCGAATGACTGAATAAAGGTTAATTAGGGAACATAACAAAGCTTTAGCAAATTGGTTCAAACAAAAGGTCGAAGGAGAGAAATGTGTTTCTGATACAATAAAATGGTTAGTACGTGGTCCTGAGGTTGATGTCATAACTTGGAATTCGTATGTGATCAATGGTTATACATTTTACATGAAGTCCCTCAATGATAGGAGTACCATCTAGAATAGTGGTGTTATGTTAGATATTGAATCTATGTACTTCTCCAGTTCAAAAGACAAGAAGCCCAAATTAGTATTCGTGCCTTATTATAGGGTTATTGACGAGATTTAGGAGGTAGACTATGTTAAAATTAAATTTCTCATTTTCAAATGCAAGTGGGTTAATGTCAATAATGGTGTTCAGATTGATCGACTAGGATTTACATTAGTCGATATCAATAGTAGAAGTTTTGGAGATGAACCTTTTATTATGGCAAGTCAGGCTAAACAAGTGTTTTATATAACCGATCAAGAAAATAAAATGTGATTTGTAGCTCTCTAAGGAAAAAGAGTCATTGATATTGATGAGGAAATTCATTCAAATTATGGTTTTCCTGAGAGTACTCCTTTTTCAAGGGGTCTCTCGTACATGAACGGAGAAGATGAAGCGGATAATGAACCAGCATAAGAAATGATCATCATGAAGGGATATGAAAAGATATCCCTTTATAAAAGAGACAACTCATAAGGTAATATTCATATGTAGAATTGTTTGAAAATTTTAAGGTTACTATATTCCTTCTTATGTTCTTAATCTGTGAAGCTTTTGTTCTTATTTTTATTTTTTGTGGCAGGATTTGAAAGGGGCATGTTATAAAGGAGGAATGTTACGTTGTTGGGTGGAAATCTAATGAAGACATGGTGAATTGGGCATGTATATATGTTCATTTAGGTAATGTCTTTATAACTCATTGTATTTGTAACTTATCTTATTGCATATATTCATTTAAGTGATTTACTATGGATTTGAAATGGATTGTTTATAGCTTGTAGCTTAAAGTACTATCTTTTAGGTGCTAGATTGGGTGGAAGATGTGTATGTGATCAGGAAGAAATAGAACAGGGAAAAAATTTGAGAAAATTTAAACCAGATATACTACATAAGAGGTCTAAGAAGTTTGACTTTTAAGACCGGACAGATGAATACACAGATTTAAAAAGACCAAATTTTAAGACCAGATGTATATATTAGTCCAGTCTTAAAAGTCAGTCTTTTAAGATTGGTGCATTTATTCTCTCGGTCTTAAGAGTTCAACTTTTTAGACTGGCATCTTGTTTCATCCGATCTTAAAAGTCCGTCTTTTTAGACCAACCTATGATTTGTTCGGTCTTAAAAGTTGGGTTTTAAGACCGAAAAAATATATATCAGGTCTATATAGTACGACTTTTAAGACCTAATATTTTTAATGTCCAATCTAAAAACATTTCTTTAAGACTGGTTTGCGTTCAGTCGTAAAAATTACAGACTTTTAAGATCGCACATAACGACCACCCGCCGCACGGTCTTACAATGCCTCTTTCATCCGATCTTAAAAATCTTTTTTGTACTCGTGTGATGACTGCAAGGAGTTACGGGTTCCACAATGATTAACAATATTTTTGTTTTTCAACCTCATGAGCTTTTTCTTGAAAGTCATACAACATCCCAAAATTAACCAACACATAAGAGTGTATTTGGCATAGTTGCAGGAAAAAAAATGGTGAGTCAATACCGGGGAAATTAGGCATTTGGAATAGCTTTGGTGGGTGATAGGCTTCTCCCAAAAAACTGATTTTTTTTTTTCAAAAGTCACTTTTTTTTAGCTTCGATGTGCCTTTTTTTTTCGCTTTTGGATAAAAATGTTATAGATAGGTGATCTAATAAGGAATGCACTATTAAATATACATTTGTATACCTTCTAATTTATCAATTAAAATATATTTAATTAAGTACTTCGAGTTTGTAATATTTTAATAATAATTTAATTTTTTTATCAAAATTAAATTAAATTTTTAATATTCAATTATTACAATATATACAATATATATATATTCAATAAGATTAATGTCATTTTCAGTCATTTTCCATATCAAATAATCATCAAAACAAGTGCTCATCTGAAAAAAAGAAAGAAAAGAAAAAAAAAGTCACTTCTATCCCGTTATCCCTGTTAGTTCTTGGTGTTTTGATGATCACAAACTCTGAGTTATTGAATTAAGTAATCTGTGTCTAAGGTGTGGGTTGCTCGAGCAAGAGTTAGTTCATGGCCGAACATACTTAATTTAATGAATTGTTTAAGTGTTTCAGAAAGGCTACACGAGCAAAGAACATGATGCCCATGCATAATTTTCACAATTGATCCAGCCATGCTCGAGCAGAGCAATTGGCGTGCCCGAGCATCATCCGGGTAAGAGCAAAATTTTCAATGTTAAAAGCCATGCCCGAGCAGAGTGTAAGGCATGCTCGAGCATAGAGGTAAGTAGTGTGCTCGAGCAGCATCAATCGACTCTTCATTCTTGGTCTCTGAATAACTCGTGCCCGATCATGATTATGACATGCTCGAGCGAAGCCATGCTCAAGCAGTATCACTAGATCTATAGTTATCACCTCTGATTGTCTTATGCCTGAGCATTGTCTCTGGGATACTCGAGCATTAGCAACATTGAGTCAGAATGATGCCCGAGCATGGAGTCTCAATTGCTCGAGCATCAGCGATAGAGGATGTTTTTAAATGCACCATCAGAAGCATGCGCAAGCAAGCATAGTTGAGTGCTCGAGCAGGGTGCTCGAGTAGTAATTCTTTAATGCTCGAGCATGGGGTGATTTTCTACACTTATCACATGTTTTCTTCCTTGATGCCCGAGCATACTAATAGTCATGCTCGAGCATGGTCATCTCTGTTTTCAAAATCACCATCTTTGTAAATCCTAAATCATCATGTGTGTTTTCATTTCTTTATATCATTACTCATTGCTATTACTAATTGCTTTTAATCAGTTTACTAATGAGTTTCAGATGATTATATTATGGATTAACAACAAATTTGTCATAAAGCAATTTGTGTCAGAGAAGCATTTAATGCAGTTCCCAAATCGAGTCATGTACACGATAACCAATCCTTTGATCATCCTAAAGCTTCTGCTGCAATTCCATCTACGCATTTAATGCTATTTCTCAACGGGCAAAACAAAAGGAATGAAGAGAATGTCGTGACTGCAAATCCACCTGGATTATTTAAACGGCGAAAGTATTAACCAAGCCTCATCTGTCTAACGGACATATTCAAGAGTCTCAACGGTTAATCTTCAAGTTTCACCAACGGTCATTAATTGCAACATCTATAAATACCCAAAGCATTGAATTCACCACCTAACCAAAACGTTGTGCATTCAATTCGAACTTGTTGCAATTTGATGTTTCATTTGCTTCATTAATATTTTCGGATAGATTGTACTTCAGTGTTTATTTTTTATCTACTCGTGAGGAGTTTAAACACTATTTGATTATCTGTTTAGTTGTTAAATCTTAAGGTTGTGGAACCTTAAGTGTGCATGTATGATTACAACTTGTAAGAGGGAGTGAGTTCGAGTGTGAAAGGATCATCCTAAGTTACAGAGTGTGTAATTATATTTGTATTTGAAGAGTTAGTGGAAATCCCAAGGTGTGCTTGGGGACTGGACGTAGGTCGAAGTGTTAGACCGAACCAGTATAAATTGCTATGCGTCTATTTCCCTTTTGTGTTTTTGTTTTACTTGCGTTCGCTTGTGACTCACGAAAAAAAGTTTTTGAGATCACCTATTCACCCCTCCCCCTTAGGTGATATTCCATCTTCAATCCCAAACATAGATCACATTTATAATTTAACTTTTATCATATCTCCCCGTTTGCAAAAGCTCATATTAACAAAAGTCACTTTTAAAACCATTATCTCGAACGTGCCCATAGCTTTATTATCAATGAGCTGGCCCCTAATGATTCTCTTGTTCCAAGGTCAACATTTGACTAAATATATTTTCAAAACAAACAACACTTTTTGGCACTCAAAATATCATATCTCCCCGTTTGCAAAAGCTCATATTAACAAAAGTCACTTTTAAAACCATTATCTCGAATGTGCCCATAGCTTTATTATCAATGAGCTAGCCCCTAATGATTCTCTTGTTCCAAGGTCAACGTTTGACTAAACATATTTTCAAAACAAACAACACTTTTTGGCACTCAAAAAAGAACAATATTTCCTTCAATTTTATTTTTTTTTTTTTTTAAAAAAGGTGGGCACATAGTCTACACCGTTTCTTTGGCTTCGTAAAGCCCGTCGTGTACCCTCCAAGAACCTAGCTAACCCTCAAACCCCTAATTCATTGCACTTGGATTAACGTCATCGTTGAACTTTGAAGTGTGAAAAAACGGTATTGATTTTCCTTCCTTAGGAAGTAGGAACCCTTCTCGTTCTATAGTCATCGACTCTTCCCCACAAGTGGCTCCTGAAATTTGTAGTCAACCCTGTAGTGCACACACTCCTCACTGACCTATTGGTTCGATTCTGCTCGTTTGTTCGCTTTTGAAGTCATTTTTTCGTTATTCCTTTTTTCCCTAATTGGTGCGGTACAGCGATGGCCGCCTATGCTTTCGCATTAGCGCCCACATTCTGTTTTACAGAAGTCCGCCGCAGAATTTCACCTCCTAATCACTGCCCCTTCATCGTCAATGTCCGACAATGTGCTTTCAAATCAAAATCCTATATCAATTGTCGAGAATCCCACCATTTAAAGCCACTCCTTTTGACTAATCGTTCTGTAGTTACCAAAGTTAGAGCTTGTTCGGATGAATGCTTGAATGATGTTGATGAAACTGAGAGGTTATTGCTTTTCGAGGATAGGCCGATTAAGTTCACTTTTTGGGTCCTCTTTTGTGCTTCTCTGTCTTTAGCTTGGTTTGCTTTTTCTAAGGATGCTAATGCTGCTGCTGACTCCATTAAAGCCTCCAGCTTTGGCTTCAAGATAGCGAATGCGCTCAGGAAATTGGGTTGGCCTGATGAATTTGTGGTATTTAGCCTCGCAACACTTCCTGTTCTTGAGCTTCGTGGGGCTATTCCTGTTGGCTATTGGATGCAACTCAAGCCTGTGGTTTTAACTGTCTTATCCGTTCTTGGGTTCGTCTTTTCTTCCACTGATATCATTCTTCTCTAATTATTTGAAGTGTAAACAAACAATTTGGGACTGAATTGTTGGTTGTATCTAGACATCTAGTCTTGATGAATGCACCTGTCATTCAAAGTGTTAATTAGTTTAACTTAGAAATTCACTAATTTCAGGGTTAAAGCTACATTGGTCGAATAATTTAGGGATCAAATTATTAGTTTTTCTGATTTTTTTTCCTAACATGAAATGGTAGATTCTGGTATAACTCCGGATCATTAGTCGGTTGAACTTGTTTGTTTATTGCAATACCCATGGTATCAAATGCAGCTGCGCCTTTCTTTTTTTGAACAGTTTATATTTAGAATGCCTTCTTCCCCATGCTTGTAAGTTTGTGCTCTTAGAGGATATCCAAGAGCTATGACATTGAATTTTTTCCCCCTTGTATTAACCTGAAGATCTGGGAGTTTTGATGCTGATAAAACTGGCGATTGCTAGATAGTTGATTGAGCAAGCTTTGTGCTATTGATGTAGGAATATGGTCCCTGTGCCCTTCATTATTCTCTACCTTAAAAGAGTTGCATCTTTCCTCACTGCAAGGAGCCCTACTGCATCTCGCCTATTGGACTGGCTATTTAAGAATGCAAAAAAGAAGGCTGGCCCAGTTGAGGAGTTTCAATGGCTTGGTCTAATGCTGTTTGTTGCTGTTCCTTTTCCAGGAACAGGGGCTTGGACTGGAGCCATTATAGCATCTATTCTTGATATGCCATTTTGGTCTGGTGTATTTGCAAATTTCGTTGGGGTTGTATTTGCTGGGCTACTGGTCAATTTGTTGATGAATCTTGGCCTCAAGTATGCCATTGTTACTGGTACCATGCTCTTCTTTGTTTCTACATTCATGTGGAGCTTCCTTAGAGGTTTTAAGAAAACTGAGAAATCATCAAATTGAAGTGAAATATTCTATTATCACTGACCAATGAAAAGGCAGTTCCTTAATTGTTAGTGCGCATTTGGCCAAAAGAAAATTGTTAATGTGCATACTTGCATACTTATGAAATCTGTTATATTTCTGTTCTGCATTTTTCAAAAATGTTGTCTCAGTAGCTCTATGTTTAAGAAGATCTGATATATAAACTCAGGGAAGGAAGGAGGATTTTTTTCTACCAACAGAAACTATACTTATTAAGCTTGTACATTACTGGTTGAGTGGAACCACCTTTTTCCAAGGGAAGCCAAGTTGAGTTTCAATGTTCATTTCTGAAGTTGAGTTTCAGTTTCAATGGTCTACCTACTTTTCTTCTCTGATTTTCTTAGAATGCACAACTACAACAATTTGCAGTTTCAAGTATAAAGTTTCATTTATTATCAAATAATTGGATTGTTCTCTAATCTGTTGGAAGCACAAGATATGGATGGTTATGACTTGCAAGAATTTGTCATGTAATTATTATTGTATTTTGGATGACAGACTTTTTGCAGCAAGTGTAATAAAACTCCAGTATATAAAATGTAATAGAAAGAAAAAGAAAGTAGAATTAAAAAAATTGCTGATGGGAAATGTCCCTTTTATCAATTAATAAAAGATAAGATATAAATGTTGATTATTATCAATATAGGCAGAACAAAAATTAAAGATCTTATAAAAAAAAAATTTTATTATACTGAGTTTGAGAAACTATTCACATTATTCTAGGCTTGTGAACAATATGTGTTGCTATATAAATTGTATATTTGTATTTTATATTGATGGTGATATTGATGGAAAGAAAATGTCTTTCTACATTCTCAACCAAACAGGGAGAAAGTAACAAGCATAGGTTGAATTTTTGTAGCAAATCAAGTTGAGTCTAAGAAACTTGGGTGCCTGCAAAAGGATAATATGAGATTTCAAATGTAGATATTCTTGGTAGATCATGTCATGTAAAAAAAGTGTATCAAAATCTAGCTAATTATGTAGTTTCATGATTTATTTGATTTGATCTACCTGTCTTTTGTTGATTGAATTCGGGTAAAGTACTATTCTATGTTGGAAATGTGTTAAAAGTCCTTGGGATTATAAACCGAATGGGGGACTCAAATTCTGTGGCAATTTTTGCTGTGTCTGCTCCTTTAAACTTTTGATTTATGATGGCTCAACTCTGAGCTATGTGTGCACTTTAAATTCTAGTGGGTTTTGGTATTAGATTTGCTTCTGTAGCATTACGAGTTGAGAGGATTTTAGTTTTACTGAGGAAAATTAGTCTCAGTTATGACAAAACTTAGTGCTATAATAATATCCTTTTATGAGCTGTTCAAGTTCCTGCAATATCGAAGGGGACATCCAATGTTTCTTTTCTTGTTTGTTTGTGCACCGAGAGCTGCAGAGAAAACTTCACATTTATACTTTTGATTATTTTTTTCGGGGAAAAAAATCACTATTGTTGCTATAATGGATCATCTGCATTATCACCTTTTATATATGTCATCACATTACCCATTTGCTCTCGAAGATTGGTTTAGGTCTTTAGGATCACTTTAGTGCTCTTTGCACGGCCATGAGCTTCTCAAATATAAACCGTCGAAATCTGATTTAAACAATCCAAATTTGATTATTATTTTATTTTATTTATTTTTTTGAATTGATTATTCTTGTATAAAAATTGCTTTTTAAGAAAATAATAGTTATAAGATTATCTCAATTTTAGATTTTTTTCAATTAAAATGGCATTTAAAAAAAACACTCAAATTTAACCAAAAAAGAGCTTCCCGTCAGGGAATGTTTTAAAAAGTTGGTCAAGGTAGTTGGGCCACTAAAACTTCTTTTTTGATATAAAAATGGTGGTAAGTGTTCCTTGAAATGTTTTGAATTCCTATGAAGTCTTTAAAGTGGAATTAAGCTTTTTGTGGAATGGTTTAACTGCTTCATGTAATATAAAAAATCAAAAAGGCTTCCTGTATTTTTTTGGCAAAAGTTGGTTTACTAAAACTTCTTACTTCCATCACTTTTTGGTTTGTTGAAAAATGTATAACCATTGGGCCACTAGAACTTCTTAATTGCATAGTGCAAAATATCATGTACGATAACTATCAAGCCATAAGAATATATGAATACACGGGCCTTCTTCTTACAAACGTAAATGTGAAGTCCTAATCCATGTGTGACATGGAAAAAAGGCCTTATTACGCAAAGGTAATGCTATAGGTGGAAAGGTATTAAATGAGATAATCATGGTTTTTAAGGTAATTTAACTTATACTCGGAATGAGACTCAATGATTAGGAAATGTAAAAGATTCTTGAACGAATGAATGTTATGATTCATGTGGTAAATAATTTATCTGAATGTAAAGTTAGCCATAAAATTTCGTATAGTACCATTTGCCATATTTGGTTTGAGGATGTTTAGTAATTTAGCAAATAATTAGGTAAATCCAATTATGACAAATTCCGAGGTATAACGAACATATTCCAAATTGAACAACATCAAAGTGCGTGTATATATATATATATATATTATCTTTTGGCAAAAAAACGTGATATATGTTCATGAAATTTACATATGCAGAGTATGTGCATCACAACATTCGAAATATAGGATCATAGCAAGATCTTTTAAAACGAAGAAAAGTGACAAAAAAATTTATGTTGACTTTTCTTTTGTAAAGAGTGAGAGAAATGGTTAAATGCAATGTTTTCAGAGACGGAATGGTCCGACCGTCGACCGGCAAAGTGAACGGATTGGCTCTCAACTTTAGGTTGCTTCAGTAATTGAGCCATGTCTAGTTTGAAGCCGGGATTTTGGCCGATAACTGGAATAAAGCCGAGAACCGAAGCGAGTGTTGGAGAGCTGGACGGGCGACAACTAAAAGCAACGCTGAGAGAGAGAGAGAGAGAGCCGAGCAACATGCCTGTGTTTTTCATCCGTCTTTATCCAGAGCAGGAACGCGAGTTGCAGAGGGATGAGGTATTTTTGAATTTGAAAAGACGAAGAAGAAAGGAAGATATAGGCATCAAGAGACTTGAGTGGAAACCTCTTCTCCGGTGAAAACTCTTCTTTTCTTTTCTTTTTTTAAAGACTTTTGTTGCATTTTTTTTATTTAAAAAAATGTTTTAATTAAAGTAAAGCTATTTTACGTTTGGATACATCATTTAAAAAAAGCACTTTTAAATAAAAAGGTTGTTTGGATGTTAAAATAGAGAAGTATTTTTTTTTTTAGTAAAATTACTGAAATAGGGTAATAAAAGCACTTTTTTTTACATTCGTTTGAATAAAAAAGCACTTATGTTAAAATTTTAGAAATATTATATTCAATAATTGAATTTAAAATTATGATATAATGAAATTTTAGTAAATTAAAATTAAATTGTTAATATAATTTTTCATAGACCCATATAAATGAAAGTTGTTATCAAATATTTCTTTTAATGTATATATTGACAATGACTAAGAAACTAAAATTAAATAGTATACAACAACATACGAGAAATTAAAACTTCATTATCACTTTGATGAACAGTAATTTCCACTGAAAATTGTCAACAACTATATTATAACCAATGCATTAATTAAAAGAGTTATATTGTACCATAGTCCAATAATAGAAATATTTACTACAAGTTACTAAAAGCTAACAGGCGCGGGTTCTTAGATTTTGGACCTAGAGACTTGAGAATAAGCCTAAATTAAGGCAGACTACTAAGCCCGATTTAGGAAGTGTGACATTCCCGAATAAGGCCATATCTTTGGTTGAGAGACAAAAGGGGAAAAGAAAACAGAATTAAGGAATATCTTATGATATAAAAGAGCATGAATCATATGTTAGATATGATTAGTTTTGATGATGTCTTATATAAATGTCATTATCTAGAGTAAAAAGTTTGCATACTACATTTATCTTCTACTCTGACTAATTCTTAAGATGTGAAGTTTAATACAAAGAAGAATGATCAAGAATAAAGATTGAAGAAAGAAGAACTTCTTAAATATTATGAGAATATCAACATTCAAGTCTCTGTGATAAAATAGAAGTTGGAGTGGTTCAATTTGAAGTTAAAATAAGCAAGTTCAAGCTTCCGAATGATAGTAGTTTGCTACAGTAATTTTCGCATGAGCAGTGTCATACTCGAGCACAAAAATTGTCATGCTCGAGCAACAATGTTTTTCATCACTCTGTTCACCTCTGTTTCGCGTTTCAGATGGCGACCTCTGGTAATTCAATGATATCTCTCCAACCAGAAGTCCGATTGAGGTGAAACTAATTTTGTATGAAACTAGACTCTCAATGCGTCATTTGGATATAAACTTCAAGCCCAAAGGAGTTCCGATGAGAGAGCTATAATTTTTTCAAGTTGTAACAAAAATCAACGTCACACAATCCAGACCCAGCTTCAGTATTTTGAGTATATCTCACAAACGACAAATCTAAATGAACTGAAACTGGTGCCATTTGAACCTAGACTCACATACCTTTCCAAAAACATCAAGATCATGAAAAACAAAGATCAATTGAAGGAGATATGATGTTTTGAAGTTGACAATCAATTCAGGATACTGCAAAAAATGCTGGTCAAGAACAACCTCCATTCTCTTCTTATGAAATTGAATTGTTCTTTGGCCAATGGTTTGGTGAAGATGTCAGCAAGTTGAAGATGAGTTGGGATGAACATGACCTTGACATCCTTCTTCTGAACATGATCCCTTATGAAGTGATGTCTCACATCAATATGCTTGGTCCGAGTATGTTGCACTGGATTCTTAGCCAAGCTTATTGTGCTAGTGTTGTCGCACAATATTGGGATCTCCTTCAGGTTGATTCCCAAGTTAGATAGTTGTTGCTTGAACCATAGGACTTGAGCACAACAACTTGATGCAGCCACATATTCAGCTTCAGTAGAAGACACAGCCACACTAGTTTGCTTCTTGCTGAACCAGGAAACAAGTGATCCACCAAGAAATTGGCATTGCCCACTTGTGCTCTTCCTATCCATCTTGTATCCAGCATGATCTGAATCTGAATATGCCACTAGATGTTCAGGTTGACCTTTGGGGAACCACAAACCAAGGGTTTTTGTGTCAGCAAGGTATCTAAAGATTCTCTTTACATTCTCAGCATGAGATTCCTTGGGAGCATACTGGAACCTTGCATACATCCCCACACTGAATTGGATGTCAGGACGACTTGTAGTTAGGTAGAGAAATATCCAATCATTCCTCTATATCTTGTGATCTTGAAGTCCTTGCTCTTTTCATCAGCATCCAATGAAGCGGTAGAACTCATTGGAGTGTCAGCTCCATTGCATTGATCCATCCCAAACTTCTTTAGCAGATCATTGAGATACTTGGTCTGTGATATGAAGATTCTATCCTTCTTTTGCTTGAGTTGCAGACCAAGAAAATAGTTGAGTTCTCCCATCATGGACATCTCAAATTCTCCCTGCATATTCTTTGCAAACTCTTCACATAAAACATCATTAGAAGCACCAAATATAATGTCATCAACATATATTTGTACAATTAAAATTTCACCAAGCTTATTACTCTTTATGAAGAGAGTTGTATCTGCTTTTCCTCTAATAAATCCTTGATCAAGAAGGAATTTTCTTAATCTCTCATTCCAAGTTCTAGGAGCTTGCTTAAGGCCATAAAGAGCTTTCTTGAGGCGATAAACAAGATCTGGATAGTGATCATTTTGAAAACAGGAGGTTGTTCTACATAAACTTCCTCTTAAATAAATCCATTTGAAAACACACTTTTCACATCTATTTGATAGAGCTTGAATTCTTTGACACAAGCAAAGGCTAGAAGAACTCTTATGGCCTCCAATCTTGCCATTGGAGCATAAGTTTCTTCATAATCAATTCCTTTTTCTTGATTATAGCCTTTTGCAACCAATCTTGCCTTTTACGGACAATGATTGCAGATTCATCTCGTTTGTTCTTGAATACCCATTTAGTGCCAATGACAGGATGGTCCTTAAGCATAGGTACCAAATCCCAAACTTGATTTGTATCAAATTGATGTAACTTCTCTTGCATTGCTATCACCCAATCATTATCTGAAAGGGATTCATCATTCTTAGAGGGTTCACTATATGATATAAAAGCAGAAAAAGTTACTTCATTCAAAGTACTATTTCAGGTCCTGACACCTTGATTTACATGTCTTATTACTTGGTCCAAAGGATGATTCCTAATGAACTTCCAAGCTCTAGGTTGAGATTGGTCAGGATTTTCAAGATTGTTTTGAGGATCGGCCTCAAAAACATTTTCAGGATTTTCAATAGAAGCAGGTGTAGTTTTCGAAAAGAATTGATTTTTTAAAACATTTTCCTCATCATCATCCAAGGGTTTATAATATTTGGATTCACATAATACAACATGCATTAACTCTTCAACAATATGAGTACAAGTATTAAAGACTCTATAAACTTTACTTCTATTCGAATAACCCAAAAATATACCTTCATCCGTCTTGGGATCAAACTTTCCCAGGTTATCCTTACCATTCTTGTGGATGAAGCACTTACATCTGAAAACATGCAGATGAGCCAAGTTTGGCTTTCTTTGTTTGTACAACTCATAGGGAATTTTGTTCAACTTCTTCCGGAGGTATGCCCAATTTGAGATGTAGCAAGATGTACTCATTGCATCAGCCCAGAACACTCTAGAAGTGTTGTTCTAATTTAGCATTTCTCTTGCCATCTCAGTGAGGACTCGATTCTTTCTTTCCACAACACCATTTTGTTGAGGAGTCCTTGAGGCCGAGAAGTTCTGATCTAATCACATATTGTCACAAAACTTTGCAAATGCATGATTTTTGAATTCTCCTCCATGATCAGTTTGAATTCCTGAAATAGAAAAGCCTTTCTCGTTTTGGACCTTCTTGGCAAAAACAACAAACTGATCAAATGTTTCATCTTTTGAAGATAAAAATATGGTCTAAGCAAATCTAGAGAAATCATCAACTATGACAAAAGTATAAAGATTGCCACTAAGGCTTTTTACTCTAGCTGGTCCAACTAGATCCATATGAAGCAATTGGAGAGGTCTATTAGTTGAAATTTCATTTTTAGATTTAAAAGATTATTTGTTTTGTTTCCCTTTTTGACAAGCATCACAAATCATGCCATTTTTAAAACGAAGTTTTGGAACACCAATTACCAAATCCTTTTTAAGTAATCTGTAAAGTTGAATCATATTGACATAAGCTAATTGCTTGTGCCATAGCCAATTTTCATCCAAATTACTAACAAAACATTTTTTCGAAATTGAGACCCATTTCCGAGAGGTTAAGTGTATAACAATTACCTTCTCTAGGGGCCATAAATAAAGCTTTAGATTTAATATTTTCCAGAGGGAGAACATCCTTACTTACAATCAAGGACTCCTCAGAATCAAAGATAACTAAGTTACCTTTATCAATGCTTTGGCTTACACTGAGGAGATTGTGGCAAAGTCCTTCCATAAGGTAGACGTCTTTGATTTGTGGTCCTTCATTGTTGCCAATTTCACCAATACCAGCAATCTTTCCAGATTGGGTTAAACCAAAGGTCACCTTGCCACCATCCTTGGGCTTGATTGAAGCAAATTTGGATTGGTCTCCCGTCATATGTCTAGAGCATCCATTATCAATGTACCACTTGTTGGATTTTGATGCTCTTAGACAAACCTGCAAAACACAACAAATCAGGTCTTAGGTACCCATCTTTTCTTAGGTCCTTTGGGGTTAGTTTGTGTCTTAGGAACCTTGTAGGATCCCTTAGGCACCCATTGATAATTTCCTATAGGTTTACTCTTTCTTTCCTTTTTATGAAAACAAGAAGAAGTAGTATGACCTTTACGATTGCAATAATTGCAATGAGCAAAAGGGTTTGAAGAGTGAACAGATTTTCTAAAGTAGTTCATATAGGATTTTTCTCCAAACTTCTTTTTGCCTTTCTTTTTTATCATAATCAAGTCTGTAACCAATCCCTGATCTGTCATTTGTAAATCTTTGCTGTTTCAAAATGATATTGAGCATTTCACTACCTATAGTGAATTTCTCAAGTGCCTTTGTGAGGTGTAAATTCTTTTTCTCTAAATTAGTACAATCCTCACAAGCATCATTTTCAAAAGAAAGATTTTTAATTTGTAGTTCAAGAGTCACATTCTTCTTTTTCAAAGATACATATTTTTCAAATAAGCTTTTCAAATTGATTGAACAACAATGTACTCGAAACGATTCATCATAAGATGGTTTCGAGTCATATACCTCATCATTGTTGTCATGTTGCTCTTCTTCTTCAGCAACTAAACAGATATTGGCTTTTTCTTCCTCATCAGCTTCATCTTCATCAGATGAGCTATCTCCCCATATGGCTGAGACATAGGCTTTCTTTTTGAATTTATTGAACTTCTTCTTCTCTTTGTCCCCGTTTTTCAGATTGGGACATTCGACTTGATGTGGCCGGGCTTTTCACACTCGTAGCAGATGATTGGCTTCTTTGCCTCAAAACTGGAGCTACCCTTGTGAAATTTCTTATAACCTTGGTCCTTCTTGTAGAATTTCTTGAATCTCCGGACCATCATGCCTAGCTCTTCATCTTCATCTTCCTCTTCATCATCATCTGATTCCTTAGCTTCCTTGACAGCTTTGAGGGGCAATTCCCTTGCTCTTGCCATGTGCTTCATCAAGTCCCTTTTTGAACTTGAACTTTGCCTTATATTCAGAAAGGCTGCCAAAGAAAGCTGCTACGGATGCCATAGATTCTCCACAAGCTTCTTCAATAGCAAGTAACCTTGGCTTCCCATTCCTTGTTGAGGATATTGAGAATTTTCCTTACTTGGACAGGTTGCTCATATTCTTTGCCCTATGCAGCAAGCTGGTTGATCAGATGAGTGAACCTTAGCTGGAATTCGCTAATGGATTCACCAGGCTTCAAACGAAGAAGATCATACTCAGTCATGAGAGTATTGACTCTATTTTGCTTGACTCCAATTGTTCCTTCATGAGCTATTTCCAGTGCATCCCACATAGCTTTAGCGTAAGACGAGTGCGAGACGCGAAAATACTCTTGTTGACTTAGAGCACTTTGCAGCAAAGAACGACTTTATTGTTGAGTGTGATGCTCCTTCCGTCATTCTCATCATAGTCTTCTTCAAGCTTTGGAATTCGAGGCCATTTTCAAGAATAGTTGGATTGTAGTCTCCTCTTTCGAACACTCTCCATAGGCCATATTCAGTAGCCATCACAAAGACTTTGAACTTGGCTTTCCAGAAGGAATAATGCTCTCCATTGAATCTCGGTGGTCGGTTGATCGAAGCTCCATCAGGTAGAATACCATCCATAGTGATCCTTCTCGAGATGTTAAGCTCTTTAGAGAAGACCTAACTTTGATACCAAATGAAAGTGGAGCTTAATCACCAAGAGGGGGTGAATTGGGGATTATAAATTTCTTTTCGAATTGCTCTGTTTTTTAATACTAAAACAGAGCTGAAAGCAGAGTATAACAAAGGAAAGCAAGAACCAAGGAATTTATACTGGTTCGGTCCAACCTCTTGACCTACGTCCAATCCCAGACACCTTGGGATTTCACTATCTCAATTGATTACACACTCTGTAACTCAAGAGTAATTCTCTCACTAGAACTTACTCCCCCTTACAGGTTGCAATCAATATCCCAATCTCCAAGTCCCCTGACTTGAGATTCTTAGAACAAATGAATTACAGTAAATGAACTCTCTCTAAGAGTGGATAAAGATAAACACTGAAGATCAATGTATCAAAAGATACTTTACAAGTGAAAACTGAAAAAGTAGTTGGTAAACTTGAATGCAATTCGTTTTTAGTAGATTGGTTGTTGAGAAGAATTGAATGCTGCTCTATATATACCAAGAGAGTATTAAATGACCGTTGAAATCCCTAATGTAACCGTTGGAGACATTCAGGAAGGATTAGGGTGAGCTTAGGTCTTATTCTCTCTCTACTCTTTGCTTAATCCAGTGGCAAAAAAGTTTATGGTTGACTTCTTGAATATTAGTCCGTTGCAATAGCAGCTACTGGATGTGGAAAGGAAACATTAATCCATTTGCATCGTGTGTAGAATGATTGTCCAAAAGGATGCAAGTTTTCTACACTTTGCATTTAATGTGGCTTGACATCATTTTTTGCTTTTACTCAAATCTTCATTTAAAGTTCTTTAACCCATCTGAAACTCATTAGCAATAGTAATGAGTGATGATAAGAAGTACTAAGATCAAACGAGAAGATTTCACAAATTCGAGCAACTTGATTTTCAAACTCAAAACACAAACTCGAGTTTGCAACTATGCTCAAAAGACAAAACCGAGTTTCCATCTCAAACTCGAGTTTTCTTTTTCCGAGACAATCGTCGCGATTTTATCTTTGAAGCACATTTTGGGACACGAGCAAAACTCGAGTTGGTTAATGACAAACTCAAGTTTTGGACTTTTATAGTGAAAAACATGTTTAAGTCCAAAAGCTCAAAACTGGAGTTTCTATTGTAGACTTGAGTTTTCAAAAACACTGAAATGAGCAATGCTCTCGGCTTGGCCTAAACTCGAGTTTCCAAAGCCAAACTTGATTTTCAATTAGATTTGAAAACCTTCAAAAAACTATGCCAAGTGAAAACTCGGAGTTTTCTCAGTAAACTGGAGTTTTCTCAAAGTGTGGAAATCATGAAATCCTTCTGTCAAGGCCAAACTCGAGTTTTCTCAAAGCTTTATGAAAACTTAGAAAAACTCTTGGCTAAGTGCAAAGTAGAGTTTTCATATCAAAACTGGAGTTTTCTTAGGCTTAAAAACTTGGATGCTCTCTGTATGTCCAAAACTTAAGTTTACTTTCGCAAACTGGAGTTTTGTTTACTTTAGAAAATATTGGAGAGTCTCTATATGGTGAAAACTCGAGTTTGTAAACTAAACTCGAGTTTGTCTCAATGTGAAAAACTTAGAGTGCTCTCTCGTATGTCGAAACTCGAGTTTGCCTACACAAACTGGAGTTTTCTTAGTTCATTAAAATTGAGCTATCCTCTGTCAAGTCCAAAACTCGAGTTTGTCTTTGACAGTAAGTTGAAAAAACTATTGTATGGTATTTTGAGAGCCTATACCGAAATCAACAAGACTCATAAGGAGGAAGAAGTTCAAGAAAATTCAAGCACAAGTCAAATAAGTCACTTCCATATTATTCTTATGATTTTGTGACTTGGATTTTGGCCTTTATTCTTAATAATTGGTGGTTATAGAAATTAATATTTCTAAGGGGACATTCTGCCCTATTTAATAAAATGGATGATAAAGTGTTAAAAGTTGAGATTATGGGTTAAAAAAATAAGATTAAGCAAAATCGTGAATGAATATGAAGTAAAGATGGAAATTTGTGTAGTTACTATTGAGATGTGATTTTCGACCAGAGGCATAAACATAGGGAAATGATGTGATTTTTGTGTTTTTTATGTTTCTAATGTGTTTAGAATGAAAATTGTGTATAAACAAGTATGGAACGTAATTTTGGAAGCCTTAAGGCTAAATTATAATTTTTTGTGAATCTGACAGCTTGAAACCCTAAGCGACAGTTGAACTTGTGTTGTGATTTTAAATATGTTAATGATGTCAAAAGGATACGAGATCTTACAAGCATAAAGTAGAAATCTCAAAATTTAATTTGATGGGTAATTCGTAATTTTTTGAGTTAAATTCAAGGAGATATGAATTTTTGAAATTGGCCCTTAATTCTGGAACATATTTCTGGACAGTGATGGTATTTTAGTAAACTGGGAAAACAAAGAAATTTTATGGACAAAGAAGGTATTTTTAGTCAAAATTGTACATGTCAAGGGTCATATGAGTTTTTGAATCACTCCAATTGTATTTTTCTATAATTAGTTATGAATTTTCTAATTTGGTCAAAGTTTCTAAAAATTTTCTGGATAATACACGAAAATGAAAGAAAAGTGGTCAATGATAAAATACTCACTAATAAAAGGATTTAGTGAGTTTCAAATGACTAAAAAGCCCTTATTACAAGTCAATTAGCTAATTATATTTATATTACTTTAGGTCTATCATTACTATTCAGTCGGGAACTTGTTATTCTATTGATCAGCTACTTCCAAGTAGAAACTTTAATCTTGTATGCTCTGTGTATCTCTGTATGTGTGTTTCTATGATTGTACATGCATTCAATTATGAATTGTGATATTCCAAGCGCTATGGAATCAGAACTTGCTATGTGTCGTGCCCTAAAAGCTTTGCTGTGTGTCGTGCCCTGCCCTGCAGTCATCGATATGTGCATATATGACTGCTAGTTCCGGAATTGGATGTGTGCATTATTCTGAATGGTTGTGGTATATTATTTTTGGTTTCTTACATACTTTGTATATGAGATGAACAGTTACTCTGGGATTCAATTTTGAATCCTAGGATATTTTAAGGATACAGGTGATTCATCTAGAGCTGAGCAGGATTCAAGAGGTAAGGACTTGGAGCACTAATAAGGTGTTGGCTGGAGAAGATGACTTTTTGTTAGTACATGTTATATTTTTTGGATGACTGTATAATATTTATCAGCGTTAATTTGGGATGACTGTATATTAACCCCCTACAGGGAAGATATCTTTTCAATACTTACTTACTTTACCAGTATATTTTGTCCAAACTGATTGCATGCTCTGCTACGTAATATTACTTTGATGCATGACAAATAATAATCAAAGTTATAATAAGTTAAAAGAGAAGATATCACACTATCTGCAATTTGAAAAGGCAAGGCCGATAGGGGTGTAACAACGCACTCAACCTCTATATAACAATTGATCCTAATATCATTCCTTGTTCCATCAGTCTAATAGAGTTTGGAGTTGGCCCTTCCCATTCGTATTCTTTAGGATCATCATTATTATCTTCAAACTCATCAATGTTATCAAATCTTCTAAGTATATCTATATCATAAGAATCAATTATCATTATATAATTATGAAGAGCAAAGGTTTCCCATATGATAGCAAATTGAGTTTCAAGGTACGGTCATATTTTGCAATATCCTCCACCTTGCTTTACAAACTCCGAAGGTTCTTTCAATGACACTCCTTAAACTTGAATGACGACAATTGAAGATTTCATTTTGTGATCTAAAAGTTGGGGTCAACCTGAATTGAGGAAGATGATATCTTTTATTTCTATATGATCCTAAAAACCCTTTGAAATTAGGATATCCACAATCAACAAGGTAGTATTTTCCTGTAATAAAATGTCGTTATATTTGGAACAAATGTATAATAATCATTGTCATCATTCACAATAAAATTAAATAATTAAATGTATCATATACCTTCAAGAGGTCGGGAAAATGTAATTGTGGCTTTCTGAGAGTATCCATGAAAATATTTGTATCATGTGCGAGCCTTTGTAACCCACCAATGCAAATGTAAAGCACATATTAAAATCACAAATAGCAAGAACATTTATGGTAAATATTCGCTTTCTACCAAAAATGAATCTTTTTATTAGTAGGAATATGAATAGCAATGTGAGTGCCATCTATAGCTCCTATACGATCCTTAAAGTATGGCCAATATCATTTATCTTGCTCAATAAATTCTGGAGCATCTCTAAACATATTATCAGCAGGCTTAATAATTTAAAGTCCTAAACTGTTAACCGAGCTTAATACACGATTAAATTGCCTCCACACTGTTTCTCCAGAATGTTGAAATCTCTCTTCAAAGTCTTTTAAGTGGCTTCATGACCAATCATGTACAAAAACATGGCCACGGCTTCCTCAACACCGACATGCTATGTTGACTTTAATCCAAAGTGTTGAGTGAATTTGCTCACCAAATTTCTAATCACATGCTTTCTCATCTGAAATTGCTCAAAAAATCGATTTTCATTTTCTCTTCAATTCTTAATTAGCTCATTATCATTAATTGGCTCATCATCTATGCAATATTGTAATTAATCGGAAATACATACCTTGCCCTTCGCTTCTCACCACTCTAGAGGTGCCATTATAGTGTTCTTTACTGAGTCCCATCCAAGACCAGTCTCCTTTTCAACTAACCTTGCCCATATGCTAAATTCTGATTTCAGTGCATCCCATATATTTTTCAACTGTTTCTTATCACAATTCTTCTCGGTGATATTATTAAATTTGTTAATTAGATTGGCCTACCCGTCTCTGTTAAAATGTGTATAAGGCTTGTTACCAGCTTCAACCTCCTCAAACAAACTTTCAAGAAAGTTTCAAAGTATTTGAATCATTCCATTTAGCCTTTGTAGAACTTTCACTAACATTCTTAGACTAAGTCAATATTTCTTGTGTAGATGTTATATGAGAAACTTTCAGTGCCATTCTAAACTTAAATGAAGGAATAGTTAAAACTAGCATAAAGATGCATTCATACATAAAGTAACGTGCAACAATAGAACGGAAAAAGATTGCTAACTTCCATAAAAGATCATATTTTACAAAAGTAACATGTTGCTTCAACTAAGACAATCAATAGCAGTTAGATAAAGAAATATAAATGGTAAATAGAGAACTTCAGTTTGGTGCACGAATTCTATGGTAAACCTCAAAAAAGTAATGTGCAAACGCAACTCAATTGCGGCAAGCAAAATTCGACACGGACATGTCCAAGGCAGCAAAAGCAGCAGTGAAACCTAAATTCTTGTAAGATTTTTCCAAAATTGCAACTACCAATTGACAGAGATTTGCCGTAATCTCCCAAAATAACCAGATTAGAAAAGGATTTGCGATATAATGTAACCCTGGGTCGTTTCCCAATGAATTCGCATCGGTTCAATTCGCACGGAATAAAACGATTCTGATAAATGGGGTTTTTTTTTTATTCAGAATAATATTAAAGACGAAGTAACGAGAGACAAAACGAAATAACATGAATTGAACAAAAAACGAGGATTAAAGGATCAACCCACGATTTCGGATTCACCCACTACCCTTCCTCGAACGAAACAGATTTATAACCGAACTCGTAATCGACTCTAGACAAACCAAAATCTCTCGCATTTGTCTAGAAATTCCCTCAACGAACAATCGTTCAGAATTTGTTCGAATCAGTGGCGCACCTGTACGATCGCACGAAATACTTTAACCCAAATCCGAACTTCGTCCTTGGGAAATATCGATTTGGGTTTTTAATCAAAAACCCAATCCGAACCAAAATCAAATCTGATTAAGGGATACAAAAATGAGTTAGACGGTTACCGATTAGGTGCAAATCCTCTGGATAGTGGATGGAACCCTCATCGTGGATCAATCTCAAAAATTTAGCCGAACATAATTAACAAAGACGAAAAAGATGAAGAACGCGAAGAACACGAAGAACATTGCGTAGAATTTGAAAACTACTATTTTGATCCTCCGAATTCTAAAAACGTGAATGAGAATGTGTTTGTGGCTGCTGCCTCACTTAACCTAAAATGGAAAAATGAAATGGGGCTCCAATCCACAAGTCGTGCCCAACGAAAATAAAATAAAATGGGCTTTAATTACAAAATTCGAGCCAAAAAATACATATGACTTAGGCTCCAAAATCAACCGCCCTCTTGTCCGAATTTTCTCTTTATGTCTTCATAACAATTGTAGCTCTCTGAATCATCTGAAATATGAGACAAAAATGAGGCAAATCCGATGTCTGGTTCAAGAGTTATGGTAAAAATCGTGAAGCAATGTAAAACTGGAATTTATTATTAAATAATGGCTAAAATATAATGAAAGGCCAAGTCCCAAATAAGTATAAAAGCCATTATTTATTAGCTAAAGAGTCCTAAATTAAAAATCAAGAGACAAAAAGTAGTGTATGAAATATTCAATTATCAAATTCCCCCACACTTATCTTTTTGCACTCCTGAGCAAAATTCAAAGAAAAAGACCTAAAGGAGAAACTCTTCTTTTCTAACAATTGCTAACAATGCAAAAATTGAACAAGGACACAAAGCTCCAAAAGATCAATCAATCAAGACCACAATCCCTTCATCTCAAATTACAATTCATGGTAATCTCAATCAATGATGCTAATCACATAATATGGTCTCTCAAATGATGCGCTCAATCAATCAATCAATCAATCTCTCAAGTGTTTAAGGTAAATAAGTGTATCGCTCAAATTCTACTCAAGAAATTTGCTCTACCATATGCTTGCTCAATTTCTACGTCTCCACTACTCATAACACATGCATGCACAAATCAAGAGAACTTGTTATGAAAGGTTGTAATGAGGTTAGGGTGAAGGTAGGTAATAGTATGGAATGAGAGGTTAAGCACCAAGGAAATTAAAAAGAGCACTAATTAACACAATCATTCTCTATGTAAGAAAATTTTTATTTTACTTATATATCTCCTTTCTTTCTATGTATTTTCTTTCTTTATTTCTTCTCTTTTTTTTTTCTTTCTTTCTTTCTTTCTTTTTCTTTTTTTTTTTTTTTTTTTTTTTTTGAGAAAAATGAAACTATACTATATATATAATTACAATGACAAAAGCAAACATCCCCCCTACACTTAAATTGTTGCACTCCTGAGCAACCCCCCACTTAAACACAAAACCAAAGTGAAACCAATGCTCAATAAATTTTCAAGGTGCGGAATAAAATGGTTTTTCGCTTAGGCTTGTAATGTAGCTTAGAAAAGAATGAGTCAAAAGGGCACAAAGGGCTAGCAAAGGAATCATAATGCAAGGGAAAGGCTATTTGGCCAAAGTGAGGAAAATAAAATAAAGAAAACAAGCTTCCATCATACTTATGCACGTAAATGAAAAATGTAGTTTCAAAAAGAAAAGGAGTAAGTTCTAGAGAACACAAATCATGAGCAGATGCACACATGAAAGAAAGAATGGCAAAAGATGAATTCCATTCATGCAGGCCCAAAACCTCACAAGGTCAACACCAACTTAGGCAATCAACAACATCAAATTAACTACCAAGACATGTAATCGAAGAGTCAAGAATGGCGAGACCAAACAAATGATCCATTAAAACCAAAATGTCCAAGTTCATAATATGTAGCAATCATAGAAAGAGAGACTGTATTTATTTCAAAAAGCAAAGTAGAAAAAGGAAAACAAATAGAAGGAAGAGGGAGAAAGAAAGAAGAATACTCCCCAAGGGGTTTATGGAGGATAAGTGGCATCAATGAGGAGAATCTCTACTTCCTCAGGATGCTGCTGGGATCCCTCATGAAATGGCTTGAGGCGATGCCCATTGACCTTAAAGGTTCGTCCCGTGGGTGGATCACATAGCTCAACAAAGACCAAATGGAAAAATGTTAGTGATCTCAAAAGGGCCATCCCATTTAGATCGAAGCTTACCAGCATAAACTTCAAATGGGAGTTAAACGAGAAGAACTTTCGGCCCACGAAAAGTCTTTCCTCGAATATGCTTATCATGGAATGCCTTAGTCTTTTCCTTGTATAACCCCGAGCTTTCATAGGCATCCAATCTAAGCTCATCCAACTCTTGCAATTGTAGCTTCCGCTCCATCCTGACTTGGCCAAATCCATGTTACACCGTTTAATGGCCCAATAGGCTTGATGCTCCAACTCAACCTAAGATGACATGCCTTACCAAAGACAAGCCGATAAGGAGACATCTCAATCGAGTCTTGTAGGCGGTACGATATGCCCACAAAGCATCCTCTAATCGCTTACTCCAATCTTTCTCGGGTAGAGTTAACGGTCTTCGAAGGATTTGCTTAATCTCTCTATTTGAGACTTCACTTGACCGTTGGTTT
Organism: Acacia acuminata; assembly: GCA_019022655.1. NCBI lineage: Eukaryota > Viridiplantae > Streptophyta > Magnoliopsida > Fabales > Fabaceae > Acacia > Acacia acuminata. The sequence continues at coordinate 203,251 of JAFJYI010000177.1, read as the reverse complement.
GAGGATGGTATCTTCATGGAGACCTTGTGAAGCACTCCATACTTGCGTAACAAGGCACCCATGCTTCGGTTGCAAAAATGGGAGCCTTGGTCACGATAACAGCTCTAGGAATGCCAAACCTGCAGAAAATGTTAGACCTAACAAAATCCACCACCACAAGAATCATTAGTCCGGTGGCTTTCGCCTCAACCCATTTCGAGACATAATCAACGGCCCGGCGAAGATGTAAGTATAACCATATGAAGCGGAAATGGACCCATAAAATCAATACCCCAAACATCAAAGATCTCACAAAACAATATAGGGTTCTAGGGCATCTCATGCCTACGGAAATACTCCCCGCTCTCCGACGCTTATCACATGACTTACAAAACAGATGGGAATCATGAAACAAGGAAGGCCAAAATAATACACTGTCTAACACTTTCCTAGCATTTCTTTGGGGTCCAAAGTGACCACCACAGGCAGAAGCATGAGAAAAATGAAATATAGAGTGAAACTCATGATCAGGCACACATCTCCTAACTACTTGGTCACTACAAAATTTCCATAGATAAGGGTCATCCCAAACATAATATTTAGACTCACTCTTTAATTTAAGGGTTTGGGCCCTAGTGGATGTTAGTTCTCTATGTGTTTTGATGATAATTAACAATTGTAAACATTCATTGAAGTTGGTCTTTGGCAAGTTGGAAAACTTCTTCATCAAAGCCACACTCGAAAATACCGGTTCGAAACTCGAGTATTGCCTTGACAAAGAGTTGCTCAAAAACCATTACACAAAGCAATACTCAAGTGTTGGACAAAACACTCGAGTATTGGACTTACAGAGAGCACTCCAAGTTTTTCAACCACGAGGCAAACTCGAGTATTGATATGCATACTCAAGTATTGAACACACGAGACAATTTCAATGATGACTTTAGCTTTCAATACTCAAGTATTCCATTGAATACTCAAGTATTGGCCATACGAGAGAGATATCAAGTTGTTCATCTTATGAACACTCGAGTTTTGGTTTTGCATACTCGAGTATTGGACTTTCACAAAGCTTTCATATTTAACATGTGTTTATGAATACTCAAGTATTCTTTTGAAAACTCAAGTGTTGTATTGTCATCAATTTATCAAAGTTTTCAAGCACCTAGAATACTCGAGTATTGGTATCCACACTCGAGTATTGGACTGACAGAAAGACTACAAGTTTTATACATATATTGAATACTCAAGTGTTGACTTGGCAAAGATTTCACGAAGTTTTTCTAAAACAAATGCACACTCGAGTATTGACTTGGAAACTCGAGTATTGGGCATACAGAGAGCTTTCATCTTTGACAACAATTTGAACACTCAAGTATTCATTTCAAAACTCAAGTATTGACTTGGGAAAGACTTCACAAAGTTTTTCAAAATGAATGAATACTCGAGTATTGAGTTGGAAACTCGAGTATTGGGAATACAGAGAGCTTTGCTCTTTATCAATGATTTGAACACTCAAGTATTGAAGTCAATACTCAAGTATTGAGGTTTTGAACTTAAACATATTTTCATATCAAAAGTTCAAAACTCGAGTATTGATTTGGACACTCGAGTATTGACCTTATTTCAATGATGAGGTCCAAAGTCAAAACTTCGATGATTCCTCTCGGAAGAAGAATACTCAAGTATCGAATGAATACTCAAGTATTGACTTAAGTGCACATGACACACTCGAGTATTGATGAACACACTCGAGTATTGAACGCTAAGTTTGAAAATCAAATCAGACAAATTTGTGAATCCTTAATCTTTGATCATAATATCTTCCAGGATTATTCTCTACTATTCCCTGCTATGTTTAACCATCTGTTTAGTGAGTTTCGCCTTGCTTAAAGAATGATTATTGAAGGTTAAAAGCAAAAGCAAAAGGTGATGTCGAACATTAAATGCTTTGAACCCGAAACTTGCATACTTTTGCTTAATCCACCTGCACACGGTTGCAAAGCATTAAAGAATAATTTCTACAACAAGCAACTGCTATTCCAACGGACAAATTCGTAGAGAGTCAACTCTGATCATCTAGCCAGCTGGGTTAAGTGAAGATTGGAGAGAGAAGATGTTTAAACCATCTGCTAATCTTGGCTGAACTTCTCCAACGGATTTATTGGGATAGCAACGGTCATTTAATGATCTCTGAGTATAAATAGGACTGCATTCAAGTCTCTTCAACAACTAGCACATCTGAAAACGCACAAGCATTCAAGTTTCTCAACTACCTTTCGTTTTCACTTGTATTCGTCTTTTGACATTATAAGATTCGGTGTTTATCATCACTCACTCTTAGAGAGAGTTTTTATCTGCAAATCATTTATTGTAAAGAATCACAAGTCAAGGGGACTTGGTGATTGGGTTCATTGATTACAACTTGTAAGGGGGAGTAAGTTCTAGAGAGAGAATTTCTCTTGAGTACGAGTGTGTAATCAATTGACATAGTGGAAATCCCGAGTGTCCGGGACCTGGACGTAGGTCAAGGAGTTAGACGAACCATATAAATCTTTGTGTCTAGCTATTCTTCTCTACATCATATGTTCACCTCTGTTTTGTTGTACAAAAACAGAGCAAAACGAAAAAGTTTCAAAATCCCAAATTCACCCCCCCTCTTGGTGATTTAGCTCCACCTTCAATGGAATCTATAGGCAAAACACCAGCTACCAAGTAGTTAATGAGATCAGCATACCATGGAAGCTTACCTTGTAGCTGTAGAAGCTACTCATCAGGGAAATCATCTCGAATAGAAGAGGGGTGGGAGGGAGAATGAGTGATACGACTCAAGTGGTCAGCTACCCAGTTTTGTGCTCCACTTCTGTCTCGAATCTCAACATCGAACTCTTGGAGCAATAACATCCACCAGATGAGTTGTGGCTTAGCATCTGTCTTTTTCAAAAGAAACTTCAAAGCAGCATGGTCAGAGAAAACAATTACTCTACTTGCTAGCAGATATGACCTAAACTTATCAAAAGCAAATACAATAGCCAACAACTCTTTCTCAGTAGTGGTGTAATTAGATCAAGGCGGATCCAAAGTCTTGGAGGCATATGCAATCACATGAGATGCTCTATTAACTCGTCGTGCCAAGATAGCACCAACCGCATAGTTGGAAGCATCACACATCAACTCGAAGGGGAGGCACCAATCGGGGGCTTGGATCATCAATGTAGTCAGGCAACACTTCAAATGATCGAAGGCCGCCTCGCAAGCATCATCAAATACAAAGTTAGTATCCTTATGCAGAAGGTTGGACAAGGGTCGGGCAGTCTTGCTGAAATCCTGGATGAAACGTCGATAGAAACCCGCATGACCAAGAAAAGAGCGAACTTCCCGCACGGATGCGGGGTAAGGCAAAGCAAGAATTACATCTATCTTAGCGGGTCTACCTCAATCCCTTTCCTAGACACTATGTGTCCCAAGACTATACCCGACTCAACCATAAAGTGACACTTCTCATAATTCAGCACAAGATTAGACTCAATGCACCTATGCAAAACTCTAGACAAATTAGCTAAGCATGCATCAAAATCAGACCCATATACAGTGAAATCATCCATAAAAACCTCCATGAAGTCCTCTAGAAATCCAGAGAAAATGCTTACCATACAACGCTTAAAGGTGCCAGGTGCGTTGCAAAGGCCAAAAGGCATCCTTCGGTAGGCATATGTTCCAAAGGGGCATGTGAAGGTCGTCTTCTCTTGATCCTCAGGAGCAATATGGATCTGGAAGTATCCGGAGTAGCCATCAAAGAAGCAAGAAATGGGACTTGCCGGCCAATCGCTCTAACATCGATCAATGAAAGGTAGAGGGTAATGATCCTTGCGAGTGGCTTGGTTGAGTCTCCTATAGCCGATGCAAACTCTCCAACTATTCTGAACTCGAGTAGGAATGAGCTCATTCTTCTGATTGGCTACCACAGTGACTCTGGATTTCTTAGGAACCACCAAGACCGGGCTAACCCAATCGGCTATCGAAATGGGATAGATGATACCGGCTTGCGAAGCTTAGTGACCTCTTTCTTCACCACATCAAGGATAAGAGGATTAAGGCGTCTGCGGGTTGCCTCACCGGCTTAAAGTCCTCTTCCAACGAGAATTCGATGCATACACATGGAAGGGCTAATGCCAACGATGTCAGCTAATGTCCACCCAATGGCTTTCTTGTTGGCCCTCAATAAGCTTAGCAGCTTATCTTCTTGGTCAGGAAGAAGATTATTTGCCACAATGACTGGCAACTGTTCATCCACCTCCAGAAATGCATACTTCGGGTGATCTCGGAAGGGATTTCAACTCAAGCTTGGGTGGTTGCTCGATGAGGGAAGAAGCTTGGGTGGTTGTTGCAACAACTCGATGTCATCACACGGAAATGCCCAAACCACATTCAAAGAAGCGGGAAGAACTTGTGTCTATACAGGCTCAATGTTAACATCGAGTTAAGCTCATCAAAATCGAATCGATGTACATTAGGATCGGATGAAGCTCAAACTCAAAATCAATATCAGAATCCACATGTAATGTAGAATCACCAAGCAAGTCAGAATCACCAAATAATGCAACATTAAGCAAATTAGTGCAAACAGAGCACCATTCATTATCAGTACATGCACAAATGGGAGAATCACTCTCAGATGCAAAATCAGGATAGTCGACACCAATCAAGAATAACATCATCCACAAGATCATCAATCACATCAATGCGAGAAAACAGTGTTCTTCCCTAGGATGTTTCATGGCATCAAAGGTATTGAAATTCACGGATATATCACCAAACTCCATGGAAAGAGTACCGAAATGCACATCTATCTTAGTCCTAGCTGTTTTCATTAAAGGCCTCCCTAGAATGATAGGTGATCTACTACTGGGAGACTCGTCCTCCATATATAAGATGTAAAAATCAGCGGGAAATATCAGTTCATTAACCTTGACTAATACATCCTCAACTAAACCCGAAGGATGAACATTACTCCTATTAGCTAGCAACAACAACACCAGTAGGACGTAAAGGACCAAGACCAAGAGATTTATAAATAGATGCAGGCATGACATTAATAGAAGCACCTAAATCTAGCATGCAATCATCAAATCTATAGTTACCAAAACAACAAGGGATAGAAAACGTCCCTGGATCCTTGCACTTGCGAGGCATTGTAGGCTGGATGAGTGCTGATACATTCTAGTTCAAACTCACTTGTTCACTCCCCTTCAGTCGCCTCTTGTTGGTGAACAACTCCTTCAGAAACTTGGCATATTCAGGAATTTGTTTGACCGCATCTAAGAGAGGAATGTTGATCTCTACTCTTCTGAATGTCTCAAGTATATCCTTCTCCTGTTCTTTTTCTACCAACTTCTTGGACTGAACTGCTCTCTGAGGGAAAGGAAGAGGAATGGGGATGTCTTCCTCTACACCTTGCTGCACTTTGCCTTTTTATTTTTAGAGTCAATCTTCACATTTTCTCGATTCTCTTTCTCGATGTGGAAGTCACATCTCGCAGAAATGGTTTAGGTTCCTCCAATTGCTTGCCAGAACGAAGGGAGATAGCACTCACATTCCCCTTAGGATTGGGAATTGTTTTTGAAGAAAGAGTGTTGGATCCTTGAGGTTGAAGCTGGTTCAATAATGTTGCCAATTGTCCAATCCGTGTTTGCAAACTTTGAATGGAAGTGTCAGTTTGCTGTTGGAACTGCATATTGGCTGTGACAAATTGCTTTATCATATCTTCAAGTGAGGAACCACCACTACCACTACTACTAGCTCGTCTTGCCGTTGCCCGTGGAGGTGCACATATGGCTGGTCGAGGAGGTGGTGGCTTGGCAAAGGCAAATGAGGTGCAGATTGCTTTGTTGGAAATTACGTGGTCCAGTACTATCTCTGTTGGTAATTCCCAGAATTTTGCTGATATTGGTTACTTTGGTTCTGATTCTGGTTCCAACGAAAATTGGGGTGATTTCTCCAACCAGGATTGTAGGTATTGGAGAAGGCATTATTCTGTTGGTATTGTGGCTTTCCTGGAAAAGCACCCACTGAAGCTACTGACTGGTCTTGATAAGTAGGATCATGCAAGGTAGGGCAAGAGTCAGTAGAATGGTAAGGGTCGAACAAACCCACATGAGTAGCCAATCGAGGAGGAGAAGATTGTACTTCATCACATCGCTGCGCTTCACTCACCTGAGGTCGATCATCAAGTCTATTCTCTAATCTCTCGAGAATCGTACTGACTGGAGGTGTTTGCACATGGTAAACAGGAGTACTATTGGCCCCGGTGCCAAATTGCTTAGAGTTGGTGCCATCTCGGATATCAATTCTCGGCATCTTCAGTGTCTTGTTACGTAGAGCCCCACCGCTAGAAGCATCCACCAAACCTTTGTCTACTGGTAGCAGACCATCATAGAAATGGGTAATCAAGAGTTGCTCAGTGATCTGGTAGTGTGGACAGCTTGCACATAACCTTTTGAACCTCTCCAGTATCATGCAAAGTCTCCCCATTGGCCTGTTTAATGTTGGCAATTTCTTTCTTGATCGCAGCTTGCTCTTGAGGCGGGGTAATATTTCTCCATAAATAACCTCTCGAACATCAGTCCAGCTCCCAATAGATGAAGGCCGAAGGTACAACAACCGCCTTTGGCTCCACCTTCCAATGAGAAAGGAAAAGCTCTCGCCTTGATTTGATCTTCATCAATGGCATGTGGTTTCATTGTCTTTACGCACACTAGATGAAATTCCTTCAAATGCTTAATGGCACACTCACCGAAAGACCATGAAACTTAGGCAAAGAAGTGTATTAGACCAGATTTAAGCTCAAAGTTAGCGGCAAGGGGCGGATATTGAATGCACAAAGGTTGATAATTAACATCAAGTTCATTCAATTCCTTTAAAGTAGGACGATTTTCCCGTTCTTCCGCAAATATCTGAGTTAGGAAAATTGCTACTAGAATCAAGTGAAAACAACAAGACTATCAAGTACTATCGAAACACAATCGAGAGATCAACAAGATGGACACAATCGGAATGGCCACAATCGACTCAAGTGCAATGTCCAATTCAGTATTAATCCCACGACTTAGCTTAACAACTCTTCTAGCAATAAGAATTGTTCTTTCTATTTCAGGATCAAATGGCAACAAGTCTTCTGGATTGATAGTGCTCCTAGTACTCATGCAAGATAACAAGGTAGAATTTGCAGAAAATCAGAATTACAAAAATGCCACCAGCCAATCGGAATTACGAAAATGCCACTAGAAACTCGAATTACGAAAATGTCACTAAAAGTGGTAAAAAGTAGAAAAACACTAAGACAACACAAAAACAAAAACCTATGGTAGAAATTGACCTAAACAAGTCCGAAACACTATCAAATGATTTTTAAAATTTTTGGGACTTGGACAGGGCAACTCCTAGACCATTGGGGAACCCAAAAATGGAATAAAAAAACTTCAAAAATTGAAAAAGTGGTCTAAACGATGGAATTTGGCTTATATCTCAAGACCACAACGCTTTAGCCTGTGTCCTATGCTAAATAACATTTTCCTTCACTCACCAAAAATCAGCCCAATCGGAGTAAGTCAAACAATTGCTAAAATACCCGATATATCCTACCGAGACCAAAAAATGGTAAAAACAGGGTCTAAACGATGGAATTTGGCCAAAATAGGTGAGACCTCACTTCCTCTTAAGGAAGTGAGTCTTGCTTAGAATGCCCAATTCCTTATGAATAAGACCTGGGCGAGTGATCCGGGTCAGAAAAATTTCTGTCCAACACCACCCGAACCACCTAAACTACCGAAAAACGAAGCTATTTACACTACTGTTACTAATCAAACCGATGCAAATTCCCCGGCAACAGCGCCATATTTTGACAGAGATTTTCCGTAATCTCCCAAAATAACCAGATTAGAAAAGGATTTGCAGTATAATGTAACCTGGGTCGTTTCCCAATGAATTCGCGATCGGTTCAATTCGCACGGCAATAAAAAACGGTGGATGTAAATGGGGGTTTTTTTTTTATTCAGAATAATATTAAAGACGAAGTAACAGAGACAAAACGAAATAACATGAATTGAACAAAAAACAGAGGATTAAAGGATCAACCCACGATTTCGGATTCACCCACTACCCTTCCTCGAACGAAACAGATTTATAACCGAACTCGTAATCGACTCTAGACAAACCGAAATCTCTGCATTTGTCTAGAAATTCCCTCAACTGAACAATCGTTCAGAATTTGTTCGAATCGTTGGCGCACCTTTGCGATCGCACGAAATACTTTAACCCAAATCAAACTTCATCCTTGGGAAATATCGATTTGGGTTTTTAATCAAAAACCCAATCCGAACTAAAAATCAAATCGATTAAGGGATACGTAAACGAGTTAGACGGTTACCGATTAGGCGCAAATCCTCTGGATAGTGGATGGAACCCTCATCGTGGATCAATCTCAGAAATTTAGCTGAACATAATTAAGAAAGACGAAAAACAGATGAAGAACGCGAAGAACACGAAAAACATTGCAGAGAATTTGAAAACTACTATTTTGATCCTCTGAATTCTAAAAACGTGAATGAGAATATGTTTGTGGCTGCTGCCTCACTTAACCTAAAATGGCAAAACAAAATGGGGCTCCAATCCACAAGTCGTGCCCGAACGAAAATAAAATAAAATGGGCTTTAATTACAAAATTCGAGCCCAAAAATACATATGACTTCGGCTCCAAAATCAACCGCCCTCTTGTCCGGATTTGCTCTTCATGTCTTCATAACAATTGTAGCTCTCTGAATCATCTGAAATATGAGATAAAAATGAGGCAAATCTGATATCTGGTTCAAGAGTTATGGTAAAAATGGTGAAGCAATATAAAACTGGAATTTATTATTAAATAATAGCTAAAATATAATGAAAGGCCCAAGGCTCAAATAAGTATAAAAGCCATTATTTATTAGCTAACGAGTCCTAAATTATAAATCAAGAGACAAAAAGTAGTGTATGAAATATTCAATTATCACCAATGCAACTTGGAAATTCACTCAAAAATTGAAGACTCGGCTTTTCACCACTAACGCCCATAGTTCAGCAATTAACTCATAATCATAGGGCACAGTCACAGTAGAAATAACATCCAAAACTCACAAATGATACAGCCAAAATACAACTCTGATGCACAATATTTTCTTAATTCAGCAACTTACGAATCAGCAGCAAATCACGGTAATAACTGCACTTTAGTCCAGATTCAACAGCCAAATTAGTCCATAAATTCAATAGCAGTTACAGCAAAACAAGACAACAATAATTGTAGATGCATTGACAAATCAACAAGCAAACAAAAATGCATTCTAAAATTATGAATGTTGTGGGTTGTATAAAAGAGCAGAAATGAGTGCGTTTTTAACCACAAGCAACCTAATCCAATTTCTATGGGTGACTACAAGCGCACACTCTCCCTCCGTCTTGCATGGGAGCAACAATTTTAAATATGAACGGGAAAAATAATCTTTCATACATGATATTCTCTTGCATTCAAACCATTTATATGATTCAATAACACAAAACATTTTCCTTCTACGGCCCAAATATAATTTTACTTTACATCATTTATCCCTTAAAAAAGCATATATGCTAACAAAATAACGCATGGAAGCATTTACTTCATCAGGACTTTATTAGAACTTATCAGTTATGCACCCATGATCATCATATTCATTCATCCCACACAATATTCCATTTTCTAAGAAGTTAACTACCAGATAAAATTAAATTAAAAATTCCCTTTTCCCTATAGCTTCGCCATCAATACCCAAAACCAGAGCAACCTGAGGGGAAAAACTAGAGCAACGGCTGTCCTAAAGTCATCCCCTTCAAAACAGTGACAAATGACAAAACATTTTGTGATTTTTGTGCGAATGGTTTGATACCCTGTAAGTGAAAGCTAAGGTCTGAAGAGAGGAGAGGGAGGTTTACCTGTGAGAGTGGAGAAGGAGAAGGAAGTATTGCCGAAAGGAGAAGGAGATGGTACGAACACGATGGCGCGAATGAGAGGGAGTATTGACGGCGCGAACACAATGGCAAAGGAGAGGGAGTATACGGCGTGAAGACTTTTTCCAAGGTATGGTATTTGTGGTCATTTGTCAAAAATCAAAATAACCGGTCAATATTTTTCATTCTCTCTCATCCATCACATTTACTTTTTTTTAAGCTCAGATTGAAGCTTAAAAAAAAATTGAGCTTTTTTTTATGACTTTTACCTTTTTTTTTTCATTCTCTCTCTCTCATGTCTTGAACTCAGAACCCTTAAATCATCCTTGAAGAATGATCCAGAAAGCTATGAGGGAGACTGGTGTGAAGAAAAAAATTTGCAACAATGAAGAAGAAATGAAGAAGAAGGACTAAAAGCACTGGAAGATAGAGAAAAAGTAAGCCTTGTGACTCATGAGTCTATGACCTTATATCTTGTGAATCGTGAGCAAAAGGTCTACAACACGTTTTGTTTGGCCAGCTAGTAATTATTTAATATTTCTTTTCAAAAATTTTAATGTTAATAAAATCCTTTTATAATTACTATTTTTCTTACATGAAAATTTGTTTATAATTTTTCAACTTGCCAATGGATAATTTTTTTTTTTTTTGTCAAACAAATTAAAATATAAATATTAAATATCTTATGAATTTTATTTAATAAAATATTTTATAATTGTAATTTTATTTTTATTTTATTTTATTTTTTATTTAAAATTATAATATATTATATATACATATATGTTTTGTTAAATTTTTACATCAATGGCTCAACTGAACGGCCGACAATTTCAACCATTTAAACCATGACTTGCTGACACTTTCAGCTCGATGTCTGGTTCGGCTTTTGAAACATTGGTTAAATGTTTTAATTATTGTTGTGTAGTCTAATACCTCACACCTTAGCAACATTATTTTTGTGTGCGGATTAACAAATTTAAGTGGGGATCAACATATGAATAATAAGAATAGCCAAGCAAATAATAACTTTTCTATAATGAATGACAAAGAATAGCTTATCTAATGACAAGTTAATTTGTGTGCATTTACAAGTTTAAGTAAAGCACTACTCCTTCCAGTCCTTTTTATAAGCAACTTTCTCCCTAATTACGCAAAATGAATTGGCGATTCATATTAGTAAAAACCTGAACGCTGTGGTGCTCGTCAAGGCTTGTTTATTCAAGTAATGATAGGTGGTACATATAGGTTAGTGTCTAGGTTAGTTGGTAACCCTAGAATCACCTAGATTACATATGCTATGATCAAGGAAATAATTCAAACCTTTCAAATTTAAATATGTCGAGATTTTAGGATCTTTTGGCATCTACTAAACAACTCTAATTAATAATTGGGTTAAGTAGCAAATCCACCCTGAAAGTATACGCTTAAGATAAATGTTGCCTTGAAACTTTTTTTAGGTTCAATGTCACCCTAAAAGTTTTAAAACGTAGCAATGTTTCCCGATACCGTTAAAAAATTGAAGTTGATGTCTATCATTCCCAACTTTCTTCAAAGTGTGGTCTTGTGAACGCATCTCCTACTTGACATTTAGATTAGACATATGCCAATTCAATGATTCCCTCGTCTTCTTTTTCCTTGACAAAATGTTTGTCTATATCGACATGTTTTGTCCTTTCATTATGAACATGATTCCTGATCATTGCAATATTAAACATACTATCACGTCACATTCTGATAGGTGTTTCTGGTGCAAAATTTAGTTCTTTTCACACTCTCATTATCTGCATGCCTTTACACACTCCATTAACTAGGGCTTGTAGTTCAACCTCTGCACTACTTATGGACACTACTGCCTGCTTTTTACTTTTCCATGTAACCAAGTTTCCCTATAACATAGTACAATATCCTGAGGTAGATCTTATATCTAACAAGGAACTTGCATGATTTGCATCTGTCTAAATTACTATTTCTCAGGATTGACTTTTAGCAAAAAAAGGTCCTCGGCCAAGTGTTATTTTTACGTATTGTAGGATTTCATAAACTGCCTCCATGTGCTCCTATTGTTAGTAAGTAGGTGTCTTAGAAACAATTTGTTTCGACAGATGAACACCTTTCTGCATTTTAGCATTTTATGATTAATATAAATGAGCACATTTTATCCTTATCATATTTATGTTTTGCCTATATTTTAAGGTAAATATGCGTTTAAAGATAAAAGCCCTAGAAATAGAATATGTGTTTACTCGAGGATCTATGATAGGGATTATGATCATGAGGACTCAAGGATACTGCATATCTATTGCCTTAAACTTGTTTCTAGTCTTGAATCACTAAGAAAGGGCATTGATGATATCAATAAGGCTAGCACAACATCATTTGCTTGTATAGAGATATAAGTGATGAGTACTATTTATGCCATGTTTTCCCTATAAATGTGTGACTGTTTTTATGCTGAATATGAGTTTAAAAGTATTTTATTTGAGCAAATATGTCATAATTCATGCATATAGGGAAATGCAGGAAACATCTCATAAATTAGGATAAATGCATAAATATCCTGTACATGTGCCTAAAAAGAAGGCAAGCTTAAGGGTTATTATGAACGCACATAGCACTGCGGATACAATGCTATAGCATCGTGTTAGCCTTATCAAGCTGCAATACAATGCAACTCATATGCTATAGCAGCGTAAAAGACGCAATGCTATATGCCGTATGTTTTGACTTTTCCTCAAGGCTTTTTCAGGAACTAAGTGCAAGTTAATGGACGGATGTTAGTTCACGGTTAGATTGTTGACGGATTGGAATAGAAGATGCGAGGGATCAAAGATTAAGATTTAGAGAATCCCACAGAAATAATCTACCGAATTTGGAAAGTTAGACCTAACAGATTTGGAAAGACCCATCTCACTGAACTTACACCGCAAGTAAACCTAACTATAAAAGGAAAAGACAGCTAACCCTAAAGATTATCGAGTTGTAGAAAGTCCAAGGATATTCCTATTCAAATAGACTCAAAAGAAGAGGGAGAGAAGCATGAAATACGAGAACTCCAGGAGAACCCAATCCTTCTTTGCAGTGAGACGGAGACGAGAAGACATGGAGTTATCAAATGACAGGCTTCTCCTACGCCATCGAAACCTCTGACAAGCTTTCTGTTTTTCTTTTGTTAATTTTAGTTAATCTTTTGTCATAGGTTATTCTGTTGTTTATTGTTTACTGATTCCCTCATCAGTCATGAACTAAACCTCATTTGGCTGACCAAGAATGAATTCTTGAGTATAGAATGAACCCAGTTTGCTAGTACTTAATTTAATAAATTGAGTTTGTTTATCGAAATCTTAATTCTTGTTTATTAGCGAAAGTTAAAGGCTAAATCAATGGCCTCGGCTTACTGGAAGGGAGTCGGGGTTAGACATCTGATAGGCAGTGTTTGTTGGGCAAGCTGGTGCAAGGCTTGACCTATCATTGTAGGCTTCAGGCAAGGGTCTATAACTCATAACCTTAACACCTTGATTTGAAAAGATAATCTAAACTAGAAAATCGCCATAGGCATATGGGAGAAGTATAGTTTAGGTTGTATGTATAGGACATGGAAGCTTCTGTATAAAATAGTGGTGGGTTAACTGAATCATTGTAAAAGGTGGTTATGTTGTAGCATTATGGCAGCTGTGCCGTATAATTGCTATAGCAATGCACTAAGGCAAACTGGGATGGATATTGATATGCTTAAGATGAAGTCTGATGCTCAGCCTATCTTTTATTGATATCTTTTTATGACTACGATCATCTATTATTTTCTTTCTTATTAGTTATGATCACAAAATCTCAAACCAATCATATTTTATTTAAATTTTTTTACATGGCTGTTTGCGTGAATCTGTGTCATCATAGTATCTCAATCTCTGTGGGACGATACTCTACTTACTCTTTATTACTTGTTTGACTGGTTCACTTGCCAACAAAGAATTCAACCAACAATAAGGTAGGGACCTCTAGGCATGGTGATGCCTTAGTTGAGTCGTGGGTGGATCTGTTGGAGAATAAATAGCACTAAATTAACTTTCCAAGAGACTCAACAAAGATTCATTGTAGAAAGTATCATTAGATATGTAAAATCTCTCATCGTTTGGTAGTGCAGATCATCCTAGACCTAAGGGTGTCATCGAACACTATGTTCTAGGTTTATACTTTGACTATACAACTCTATCCGCCTGAGAATAGGGAGAACAATGTACTCTTGGGTGTAACTCGGATACATGAGTATAGATGGACATGCCGAAAAGGCTCATAATCCTCTATAAGGGATTAGTCATTCACAAGACTTGTAAAGTTTGGATGACTTCTAGTTGACTCGAGAGTCTGTGCATAGTAAGCGGTCATGAAGAGTCAAGATATTTCTTAAAGTCAATGGAAATGAGTATAGATGGACATGCTTAAAGGACTCATAATCCTCTACAAGGGATTAGTCGTTCACAAGACCGGTAAAGCTTGGATGACTTCTAGTTGAATTGAGAGTCTGTGCATAGCAAGCAATCATAAAGAGTCATGATCTGTCTTAAAGTCAATGAAAGAAAATTCCTAGTTCTGTGAATTAGCTACATTTAGTCAATCAAGAAAGATGATACTCTATCTTTGCTCTCAACCAAATGTGAATGACGTTGTAAGGGATGATACCGACATAGTATCCAAATTAGAAAGGTAGATCACTTGATCAACTCAATTAGTTCTCAGACAGCAGAGCATTGCTAGTGTCTTATGTGGTCATTAGATAAATTAGCCCATTAAAGGAGTTTATTGGTCCAAATTTATTTATCACAGTGACTAATTGGGCCAATGGCTCACACACAAAGGTTGTTCTTGATTGCTTAAAATTAGCAAACTTGGACCAATAATTGTTATTGGGCATTGTCAAGACCAAAGGTGTAATTGGGTTGAAGTAGGATTCCATGACAAATAGTAAAATGACACCATATTTGAGCCCTTAGTGGGAAATCCGTTTACGCACTAAAAGACTCAAATGTGTTAGAAAGCCCAATAGGGTCTTGGGCAATTTGAATTTGGAATTTAAATATTGAATTTAAAAGAGTAATTTAAATTCAAGAGGTTATGTGATAAAAGATAATTCTGAATTATCCAAAATAATATCCAGTAAAGATTGGATAAGATCCAACAAAGATTGGATAAAGATTCAATAAAGATTGGATAAGGATTGGGCTTCTTGGAAGGCGCCATTCTTGGATCGGGCATTTCTAGTTGGACTAGGCCTTTCTAGTTAGACTGGGTCTTCCTTGTAAGTACTAAAATTAAGGTTAAACCCTAATTTTGGTGGCTGATTTTGATGGCCAAATTTTGTGTACGTTTTTTTTTTAAAAGAAAGCACAACTCTTGAAGGATTCAAGAAGGCAAAAAGACGTCACTTTTGCACATGCATGCTGCCAATACAAGAAAGGTAAATCCTCTAATCTTGCCCTATACCCAACCTCAAAAAAGCATCACCTTCTTAAGAAAAAGAAAACCCAAGAACTTGAATCATCAACCTTGTCATCGTCTAGCAAGCATCCAAGGAGAATGAGTTCTCAAGGCAATCAGGAGATAGCTGTGTAGATCAGCCTTAGAAGACGTCATAAACTTTGAGGTCTTCAAGTGATCTAAAGTAAACTTAAAAACCCATATGTATTTTAATGAGTAGATCTTGAAAAATATCCCATGAGTATTTCTTTATCATTTAATTAGATGTTCTTGTGAGAACTGTAAGAGTTTTGATAAAGGAAACCAATTTGGGGTAACTCATAAGCACCCGTAAAGAGTTACGGGGTCCATAATGATTAATATGTCTAAAATCACAATTGAAATCATAACTAATAAGTATCGTAATAAGTTACAAGTTGTCTACCGTAAGTAATTATGGTTCATAACTCATCTCGTATCGTAAAAGTTACGGGTTCTCATGAGCGCCCATAAAGATTCACAGGTTTGATAATGATTACAAGTTTTTGATATTCAGCTCCATGAGCACCCGTAAAGAGTTACGGGTTCTCATATATTAACTCATTGCTTAAACAATTACACTTTTAAGTAACTCGTGAGTACCATACAGAGTTACGGGTTCTCATGAGTACTATAAAGAGTTACAGTTATAAATTCTAGATTCCGCTGCAATTAGTGAAGAATAAAAAATAAATTTGTTTTTCTACCTTCTGAGTTTACGCTCGAACGTCAGGCAACACCCAAATTAACTAACACTTACATGGGTTCATTTGTCAACCGGCTGACAACTCCAACTTCATACCTTATGTCAAGGCGCATGTGAGACAAATATAAGAGCTTACAAACTAGTCTTTTGTACCTTTTAGCATCAACTGGTACTGGTTATTTTCTTCGTTTCTTCTCTTTTTCATTTTCTATCCCTTATGTTGCATCTTCCTCTTCTCTCTTATTTTCAAGTTTGCGTCCTTTGTCCATTGAGATATTTGTCAGTTTTGCTCCCAATAGACTTGTTTCCTTTAGCAAGTCCGGTTTGTATTGTCATTGTGAAACAACAATACCATCTCACGATTGGGCCACCTCCATGCCTAGAAAGTATCTCAAACCTCCTAAGTCTTTCACTTCAAATTCTCTTTCTAGAGATCTCTTGAGCTTGGCTAACTCATCTATGTCATCGACAGTTAAAATAATATCATCAACGTAAACAATAAGAATTTCCCTTTTACCTCTTGAGTGTTTCACAAATAATGTATGGTCAGCTTGGCATTGGATGAACCCCACTTTCTTTACAAGTTTAGTAAATCTTTCAAACCAGGCTCTATGAGATTGTTTTAACTCGTAGAGAGACTTTGTAATCTATATGTCATTCTGGGAATCTTATTGTTAGTTAGGCCTTACAAAACTTCCATGTATACTCCTTCTTCTAAGTCACCATTGAGGAATGCTTTTTTTTCACGTCAAGATGGTGAAAGGCCAATCTGGGTTTGCTGCCAGTGATAATAGTATTCTGAAGGTATTTTACTTTGCTACAGGGGAGAATGTATCTTGGTAGTCAATATCATATACTTGAGAGTATCCTTTTACACTAGTCTTGCCTTCTATTTATTGATTGTCCCTTCTAGATTGTATTTCTTTGTATGGATAAGTATCATTTTTGCTCCAAAAGTTTTGGCTGGGAGCATTGGGCACTAGGAAGTTTTTTTGGTATCAATTTTACCCCGGAAATTGACAAAACAAAGCAATTTTACCTCGAAGTTTTTTCTTATGAGTGATTTTGCCTCAAAAATTTTTTAGGAGCAATTTTGCCCCTAGAAGTTTACAAATTGGAGCGACAATTTAACAGGTCAAGATTAACGTAAGGGCCGATTTCTGCATTTCTTAACTTCCCGAGCAATTTTTATCCCCAAAAAAAAAAAAAAAAAAAAAAAAAAAAAAAAAAAAAAACTTCTAGATGCTCAATGCTCCTCATCCAAAACTTCCAAGACAAAAATTATACTTGTCCCTTCTTTGTAAACACCCACTTGCACCCCATGACCTTTTTTCCAAGTAGTAGTTTTGTGAGTTTCCACATTTGATTTTTATGCAAGGTATTTAGCTCTTCTGCAATTGCCCTTCATGTGGGTCCTGAGTTTCTTCATTTTATCTGTTTAGGAACCTCTTATTATCAAGTTTGGTGACAAATGTTGCATGGAAGCAAATAACTTGTCATATGATTCAAAGTGACTTACAGGATGCTGAGTGCAAGACCTTACCCTTTTTCTCTAAGCAATAGGCCATCTCAGATCCTCATGAATCGAAGCCAGGGTTGAATCTTGATGCTACTCAATATTAGAGGGAGTTTTAGATGAATTGCGTGTGCTTATCTCATGTTTTGCTCTAGTGTCATCCATGTTAGGACTATGACCGGAGCTAGTTGTTTCTGCATCCTGGTTCACTATTTTGTTATCGTTATCTTGTTGGTGGTCTGGTTCAAGATCTAGAATGACTAAATCTACGCTAGGTCAGATGTGGGCAAGAGATTTGGCAATGGATTTGGCTTATTGATGGTGCTAGTACTAACAGGTGTATGGCTCAAAAACTCCCATTCGTTTTTGTTCTGCCCCTGAATCGGTGTTTTCTCATAGTAGCTTTGTGTCTCGTTAAAAGTATATCCATGGTAACAAAGAATTTGTGTAAGACAAGAGAATAACACTTGTACCCTTTTTTGGTGCTGGGGTAGCCTAGAAAGATACATTTACAGGCTTGAGGATCTAGTTTGCCACCTGACTCATTGTGAACATAAGCCATACAACTGAAAACTCTTTATGGAATATGGGTGATAAAGTGAGAATTAGGATATGTTTAGTATAGAGCCTGTAAGGGTGTTTGAAAGTTTAATATTTTGGATGGTAGTCGGTTGATCAAATAGGCAATAGTGAGGATTGCTTCTCCCCAATAGAGTTTAGAGACATTTTGTGTTATCATCAAGGCTCTTGTGACTTCTAACAAGTGGCAATTTTTCTGTTATGTTGTCCCGTTTTTCTTAGGAGATTTTGTACAACTTGTTTGGTGAATGACGCTGTATTGTTTAAGGTAGGTTTAGAGGACAGAATTGGTGTAGTTGGTTCCATTATCACTGGCAACGTTTTGATGGATGTGTTGAAATGGGTTTATATCATTCTATGGAAATTGATCAATATTTGGTGCGGCTCAGATTTTTTTAGGAGATATACCCAGGTTAATTGTGTGAACACCAATAAACGTGTCAAACCATTTGGTATGTGTTAAGTTTGGAACTCATAAGGGCCCCCAAATATCGC
Organism: Acacia acuminata; assembly: GCA_019022655.1. NCBI lineage: Eukaryota > Viridiplantae > Streptophyta > Magnoliopsida > Fabales > Fabaceae > Acacia > Acacia acuminata. Next base: position 184,472 of record JAFJYI010000177.1, on the reverse strand, counting down.
TGTGGATAAGTGCAAAGGGTTGTGAAGATTGATGTAGATGTGATGGAAATGTATTTTTTGTATGTTTGGAGAATTTGCAAATTTTGCATGGAATGGAAATAGAACTTTTATTCATAAATCAGGAAACTACTTTGGCAAGTACTTTGGATTTGGATGGCCCCCAAAGATCGATTTGGATAAGTATAAAGGCTTGTGAAGATTGATGTAGATGTGATAGATAGGTTTTTTTTTTTTTTTTTTTTTTTGTATGTTTGGATAATTTGCAAATTTCACATAAAATGGAAATATAGCTTTTATTGATTATATCAAGAAACAACTTTGACAAGTACTTTGGATTTGGATGGCCTAACCTACAGTGTCATAATAATAAATTCTTATTTGAAATTTGAGACAAAGAACCAACTTGGGATGTACTTCCAGATGCCTTGTTCTTCCAAGATTGATCTTCTACACAATATATCCCTCTATAGTAAGTCAGCAGTACCAATCATCTTCCCCAACTCCAAGTCTTGAAATAAACTTTGAATGGTAGAGAAGTTACCATGACATTGTTGAGTTAAGGTAATTTTGTTGACAAATATGAGGTTACACATCAAATTAGGTGCATTTAGCACGTTTTCTAGGACCAAATTGTCGAATAGATAGGATATACTAATCCCAAGAACTTTAATGAATTCTCCATCTGAAACCTTAATAAACATAAGAGATGATGGAGTTTTTAGTTTATGAAGCAATGATTTGTTAACAGTCATATAATGGGTAGCTCTTGAATAGATTATCCACATATTTCTATTATGTATAATTGTTTTAAGGGCTAGGATGACATTACCTATGTAGGCCACATTACAAAAGCCAAAAGGTATCATTAGCATCATGCTTATCAAGCATTTTCCTGAAAAATCCTGCTTCTTTGCTCAATTTGCTATCATATTCTGGTTTAGAATCTGTGAAGATTGCAAGAACTTTCTTGTCTAGTTTGCCTCTACCTTTGTTGTTAGGTTCTTTTTCCATGGAGTTTCCAGTAAATGTCTTTTGTATGACCTGGTTTTTGACAATGATCACACCATCTGTTGGACATCTTACCTCTAAAATCACTTTATTGACTTCCCTTTGAATAGAATCCAGCTATCTCCATAGGTATTTGGTTCTGTTGTCTATGAGCAAAGATGCTCTTTTGGCTTTCTTCTTGTTTCATGATGAAAAGTACTTCCCTTAGGCTTGGCAAGGATTCTTAACTCATTACTTATGCATGGATAGCTTCATAAGAGGGTTGAAGTCCTAACATGAATTTATTGATTGTTTTATTTTCTTTGATTCTCGAGTAGAGGAGTGCATAGTTTACTTATGCTCCACTCATTTTCTGACGACATAGAAGCGCACTCCATTAGCCGATTGAATGAAATTTTGGCCATTCAATCTGTGAATGGTAATCGCATCGGAATTTGCGTTTTGTGGTGTTTAGTGACTCCCATCGAAATTCACAGCTGGTATAATGGCATTGTGCGATGCTGAGAGAAAGACACCATCCTTGCTAGGCTGGTCTAGACCAACGCCGAATCTAACCATGGATCTAGTACCATGAACATATTGGTGCTCATGGGTGGGAATAGGCCAAGTCCCTATTAGGGGGCCTACAAATGGCCTACTTAGGGCTTGATCTAGCTTGGCCTATTTGTTAAAAAGATTTTGTCATGGCTTATTTAAAGGCCTAAATGTGTAAATAGGCCAAACTTATTTTGTTAAGGCTTAAACAGTAAGCCTTCAAAAAATCCGACCTATTTACACATTAAATAAATGTAATTATATTTATAGTATATAAATAATACAATATTTAATTTTTTTTTAATTCTTATCTTTTAATTTCAAGGTGAACAGAGAACTATTTATGGTCTTCAAGGCCTGCAATATAGGCATTTCTAAAGGCCTACATTGTAAGTAGGCCTCTAAAAAAAACTTCAAGCTCAACCAAACTTTATGAAGTCTCAGCCCGAATCTAAAAAAAAAAAAAAAAAAACCCTACATTCAAGCTCAAAGCCTTTTGCCTCCATTACGGGTTCAAGTCTTTAGCCAAAACTTGGCTTGGCCTAGTCTATTTCCATACCTATCGTCGGTGGCGGAGCCACACTTGTGTCTCATGGGTGCAAGTGCACCCACAAAATTTTAAAATATATATATTATTTAGTTGAAATGTGTTAACATCAATGGACTCATAGCTTAGCGGTAGAGCATTTGCTCAGACATCATGAGGTCCTTTGTTCGAATCCAGTTGGCCCCTTTCTTTTCTTAAACACCCCCATTTCTTTTCTTGAACACCCCTATTTTTTTTCCTTTACCACTCTCCCTCGCTGGGCCCTTTTCTTTTCTTAAACACCCCATTTTTTTCCTTTACCATTCTCCCTGACAGCCTTCTGGGTCATTCTTCATTGATTCTTTCTTGGGGATTGCGAGTTCGAGCCTGGTATTTATACTCCCTCATCAAAAAAAAAAAAAAAAAAAAAAAAACCCCTTTTTCATTTCTTATTATTTTCCCAAGTTTTTACTCCTTATGAAAAACACATGCAGTAGTAGTTTTATTTGTGATTTCAAAACAGCAGAAAGATATATTTTTTATAACCAGTCACTATAAATAGCAGAAAGATTTTTGTGATTTGGTTAAACTGGTAAGGATAGTTTCTTTAATTCATAAATCATTGAGTAGTCTAATTTCATTGATTAGCTTTATTTAAAATTGTAATGAGTTTGGTGGTTGAAACTTTGGTTTTATGTAAAATTCTCCAATGTTTGTCTTACAGAAGTGTGATAGATGGTTTATGCCTCTTGACATCAGATGAAATTTGTTAGGATTTAGAAAATTCATAGTTTATTGCTGATGTGATGGTAGATGTTGATCCTATTTTATGCACATATGATTTACTTAGAACCCATTGAAAAGAGTTTTCTTTTCTTTTCTTATCTATATTCATTTGATTTTTAATGCATTTAAAACTTTCCTTGGAAAAAAAAAATTTCAATGCCCCCGAACTCCCAAATTCCTTCACAAATTGTGCACCCACAAATATAAATTCCTGGCTCCGCCCACGCCTATCGTAAAGTCTTATTTATTCAAATAATGGTAAGCAGTACGTAAAGGTTAGTGTCAAGGATAGGTTTAGACCAACGCCAAATCTAATCATGGCTTTGGTACCATGAACAATCTGGTGCTCATAAAATCTTGTTTATTCAAGTAATGATAGGCGATACATATATGTTAGTGTCGAGGTTACTTGGTAACCCTAGATCACCTAGATTACATCCACTAGAATCAAGGAAATAATTCAAAACTTTGAAATTTAAATATGCCGACATTTTAGGATCTTATGGCATATACTAGACAACCATAATTAATAATTTAATTATGGCTAGGTTTGAGCCCAAATCCCATAGCACCACCGAAAAAAAAAAATGTGTCAAAAATGTGATTTTTTTTTCAAATATATCCCTATTATATAAATAAATAAATAAATAAATAAATAAATATATATATATATATATATATATAGATGAGAGAATGGATAAAAACATATGAGTGACTAAAGAGAATAAGCATAAAATATGAGAGAGAATGAGAAATAAATGATTAAATGAAATAGAGTTTGTGGTGGGTCTGAGATAATTAATGTAATGATATATATTTAATAGGGGTAGAAATAGAACAAGCAATTTAAACTATGAGACATGAAAAAAAGTTACTTATATTAAAAATTACTCTCAAGAGAGATAAAGTTATTTATAAAAAGAACCAGAAGTAGTATATAGAACTACATTTAAATGATAAGAACAATTATGCGAATAACTTCTTTCGTTTAACAAATGATAACCATAACTTAGCCAATAACAAGAATAACTTGTCATGCAGAACAACAACTTAGTTAGTGACAATTTTGTTATACTTTATTGTTTTGATTGAGAATGAATTTAAAATCACGCCAAAATAGATAAAATTCGAAATCTTACTTCTTTTTCATGTTCAAGGATTGCTTTCTTCCACCAATTTTACTACCAATGTTTTATATATGTCAACACAACTATGTTATTCTAGTAGTGAGTTACAAGAAAAAAATTTATAACTATTAATGCTAACTAGGCTAAAAATTACACATGCCCTGATCCATTGGTCTCTATTATCTAATGACAATGTAGTTTATAGTATTATCATTTTTTTTTTATTTGATTCAGGGTTTCCTCCTTAGGGTTTAGAGGGTAAATGGTTCTCATATCTCCCAACAAGTATACTTTCCGGGATTCAAATTTATATTATTTCTTATATAAAAATTTTAGCGTAAAGAGATCTCTTACCATCTCAACTAATAATTTGTTAGTTGAATTATCATATTTGCACACACACATACATGCACATGAGTACGTGGAGGTATGAACTCACGTGTCCGGGCGAATAAATTTCATATTAAGGACTAATGGAGGTAATATAAAGCTATGAAAAAAGTGTTGGCTTTGATATTTTCATGGGAAAACATAAACAGAAAAGTTAGGATTAGTATTGGGCTTATCCAAGTTAGTTTTCAGTTCCAAGGTAGCTACTGATTAAAAGAACTACTATGGGCCCATTATGTTTAGGTCTCCTAAAAGAGCAGCCGTTTTTTGTTTTTTCTCCCAGAGAAAATTGCATCCCATTGATTTTGTATCTTAAATGAGTATATCAAGAAGTGCTTATATTTGGTGTTCGACGGTGTCTCAGATATGATTACTTGGAATAGGATGATACATATGCTTTGAAAAAAGCTACTCTTTCTATTTGTATTTTTATGTTTCAATTTATAATTAATTTTGAAAATTCTATTAAGAAATGAATATGTTTTTAATACCCTCTTATTAGCATGGATATTGTTTAGTAATCATTTTGAGAGATGGATTTTACGAATTTAATTAAAATTATTTTGATAATATGATATTAAGACAATAAACTAATTTTAATTGATTGTTAACTTTGTATAAATTAATTAAATGTGCCTTGTAAATAATTATTAAAAAATTCATATATATATTTTTGGCCGACAATATATATATATATATATTAATTATTTATAAATTATTATTAACGTGATAAATTATGTCTTACCTCAAATTTTGTTTAATGAACACAAGTCTCACGTCTAGTTTCATTAATACGAGGGTAGTCCCAGCCCTATTTGGGAAGGGTAACGCGGTGCTTTGGCCCTTGTTTTGTATGACACTTAGGCCATTTTGATCACAAAAGAAAAGTCATGGATGTAAATGCTAGCCCAAATCAATAAGATTCGGGTCAATGGGAGTTAGTACAAGTGGTAAATACTAAGTAGGTAAATGCCCTCATACAGAATTGTTTCGATACATGTGCCTTGTGAACAAACATAAAATATATAAGGGAGACTCACCCACCATTGCCAGGTGTGCGACCCGGGTCAGATCAGATTAGTCAGGGCGAAGCTCCGAATACAAGATAGGCAACCAAAAAAAAAAGATTCGGGTCTAATGAAAAGAATTAGTTTTTTTTTTTTTAACATGATAAATTAAGGTTTGAATCTTCTAAGAAGTAAATGCCCTCATACAGAATTGTTTCATATACATGTGCCCTAGCCCCAAAAAAAAAAAAAAAAAAAAAAAATCAATTTTTGAAACAATTATGTGTGGCTTTTTCCTTTCTTTTTTTTTTTTCTAATGGTTCTACGAAAGGTATATAATATTTCAATTTTTGAAACAAATATAAATATTTAATATAAAATTAAAGTATATGAGCACTATTTTTTTTTTTTGGGGGGCAAAAAGTGGGGTCAAACGCTCATTAATTCATTAACATTAATCAGATTTTAGAGATTTTAGACGTGGGTAAACAACTCTCACAATATCTCTATACGTAAGATCTATCACACCCGCTAGAGGAAAATAAAAAAAAATAAAATACTCATTACAAATAAAGACATACTTGGCTAGCTAATCCGCCACAGTATTGCCTTCTCGCAGATTATGCAAAAAGCAAATCTGTAGGTCATTGTTTTTGTCTCATAGCCATGCATCAGGGTTCTGTCACTAGCCCTACCTTGGAACCAAGCGTATTGAATCATGTGTAACGCCATAGTTGAGTCTCCTTCTGCAATAATCTTGTTGAAGCCCAAATCCTATGCGAATCTAGGACCATGTACAAACCCCCAAATCTCAGCAGCCAAAGCTTGACAACACCCTAACTTCCTACCGAAACCATAAATCCAGCTACCACCACTCCTCCTCAACACCCCTCCATAACCTGCCAAGCCTGAACATCCTCTAGCAAAGCCATCGAAATTTAGTTTCACCTACCTCTCCTCTAGGAAATTCCATTTAATTTCCCTTGGCTTGTTTAATAACCTAGAGTCATCAAACCTTTTAACGAGGTAACACAATTTCTAACATAATTATGGATAACAAGTTTAGGACATTCAGGCATATTAAAACCTTTTTCAAATAATAGTTTGTTCCTCCATCCCCAAATCATCCAGCTACAAACTGAAAATATCATGCTCCATTCTTCTCCAGTTTGCAGATTATTTAGAATCCAACAGTTCAGGTGCTTTGTAAAGAATTGTGGATGTACCGTTTGTAAATGGAGCTATATACCCAAGAGGGGGGATGAATTGGGTATTTTAAAAACTTTATCGAGAGTGCTGTTTTGACAAGTAAAAACAGATGATAGCGAGAGGAGGAAAGGAAGGAAAGCTTGCACAAGAGAAATTATCCTGGTTCGGTCTTATCCTTGACCTACATCCAGTCCCCAAGCTACACTTGGGATTTTCAATCCACTATACTCACAAACCGATTACAAACTACGTACTCAAGAGTAGTTCTCTCTCTAGAACTCACTCCCCCTTACAAGTTGCAATCAATACACCCAACCACCAAGTCCCCGACTTGTGGTTATCTCAATCAATAAATGATTTACAAATAGAACTCTCTCCACGAGCGAGATAAATGAACAACTGAAGTACAAGTATCGATTGATACAATACGGATGAAAGCTGAACACAATAAATAACAATCAATGAATTTTCGCTCTCAGTAGGTGTATCAGCTTGAGAAGAAGTTAATGAACTCTATTTATAGGTAGAGAACATTAAATGACCGTTGAATCATGAATCCAACCGTTGTAGGTGATTAGCATTAAGTCGGTCATCTTCTCTCTCTAAACTCCAACTAATCCAGTGCTAATATGATCGATGTGGAACTCGAGGATTTGCCCGTTGGAGAAGAGTTTACTTGATGAAGAAAGCATTCTTGACCGTTGAGAATGCGTGCTCGAGATGGATTATCCAAAAGAAGGTTGATTTGCGAGAAGTGCATTAAATGCACCGAGCACTTTTGCTTTTTGCCTTGATCTTCATTAATCTTCATCTCGTGCCTAACCGAAATTCACTCAATAAACTTGTTAAACATATCTGGGAACATAAGTGAATGATTCATGAAAGCAATAGGATCAAACAAGAGTGATTTGCAAATTCGTATAATTCAAAATCAGTTTTTAGCGTTGTAAACTGCGGTAAGTTCATGCTAACTCGAGTATGGCACTTGTTCACAAGTGTCCAAACTGCGATATCCTATTGGATACTCGAGTTTGCACTTTTCGAGCAAACCATCGTGTCTTGTATTTGAAAGACAAAACCTATACTCGAGTTTGCCTATGCAAGCTGCGTATTGGTTTAACTTGAAAAATCCATTTGCTTTCTGTAAGTCCAATACTCGAGTTTGGCTACGCAAACTGCAGTATTGACTTAACGTGAAAAATCCTTTTGCTCTCTGGAAGTTCAATACTCGAGTTTGGCTATGCAAACTGCAGTATTGACTATTCAATACTCGAGTTTGGCTATGCAAACTTATTGATTTAACTTGAAAAGTCTTTAGCTCTTCGGAAGTTCAATACTCGAGTTTGGCTATGCAAACTGCGGTATTGATTTAACTTGAAAAATCTTTTGCTCTCGGAAGTTCAATACTCGAGTTTGGCTATGCAAGCTGCGGTATTGATTTAACTTGAAAAATCTTTTGCTCTGGAAGTTCAATACTCGAGTTTGGCTATGCAAACTGCGGTATTGATTAATCAATACTCGAGTTTGGCTATGCAAACTGCGGTATTGATTTAACTTGAAAAACTTTAGCTCTCTGGAAGCTCAATACTCGAGTTTGACTATGCAAACTGCAGTATTGACTAAGTTTGAAAAATCCTTTAGTTCACAAGAAGTTCGATACTCGAGTTTGCCCATGCAAACTGCAGTATTGACTATTCAATACTCGAGTTTGCCCATGCAAACTGCAGTATCGACTTTGGCTGGAAACTTGGTTGCTTTCTGGATGGCCTTTACTCGAGTTTCGCCAAGCAAATTGCGGTATTGGCTCCAATACTCGAGTTTGCAAACCTATCTTTGCGGTTTGCAATTATCGAATGTTTTTAAACAACTTTGCAAACTTCAAACCATGTTTTACATTTGTTGTTAATCATCAAAACATATTGAGAACTAACATTCTCCCCTTTTTTGATGATGACAACACTTGTAAATTATTTTCAAAGAATTTGAAAGATGTAATTTGTTTTGAAATGAAGTTTTCAAAGTTCAAGGTTGAGTTATCGAAAAAACCATCCAATTTTGCATTTCAACATTGGAAGTTCGAGAGAATGGCGGCGAAGTGGAATTCAAAAGTGTAAACAAGCTGAACTATATTCAATTAATTCAATCAATGAACAATATCGAAAAAGATAGATACTCTGATAACTACTGATATCATTCTGATAATCACAACAAGTTCAGAAATAGCAAAGTACAAATGACAAAATCAAAACATCTAGAACAACAAACTACCTAGAACCAATAGACCCTATACATCTACATCTTTCTCTCCTTCTCCCCTTTGTCTTCATCAACATACTCGGGATCAAGGACAACAAAAGGAGGGGAATAGAGGACCATGGCGATGGATGGATCAAAGGTAGGGTCATGGTGAGCTTCATAAGGAGAAGGTGTGGGGAATTTCTCAGTAGACGGGGTAGATGGAGATGGAGGTCGGCCAGGGAGAATCTCTGTGGAAGGAGTGATAGGAGACGATGGAATCACAGGGGTAGGAGTGGAAGTGGAGGCTGGGGAAGTGGTGTGAGGTGGGTAAGGGAAAGGAGAAGGGAGGTGAGGAAGGTGGGGAAATGTGTGTCTCGGTGGCTGGGTCTCAGGTACAGGAGAGGATGAGGATGGACCAGTCGTGAACCCAAACGTGGAGGACGAGGAAGCACCAACACCAAAATGGTCAATCAGACGATCAATCTTATTCCGGGCTTCTGATGCAAGCTCATATGTCATGGATAGCCGGAGTCTAGATCAATCCCCGATCAAAAATCTCGCTCGCTTCTGGTCGGTGGCATCCTTCGGCTTCTCCAAGTCGGTCTTCACATCCATGAGACCCATCTTGAACTCGGCTCGCAGCATGTCCAACTCAGCCTTCATAATCAGTCTATGAGATGAGAAGGCAGCATCAATCATCTCTCTCAACAGTTCTTCGAGGTCCAATGATGGAGGGGGATGCGACTGGGCCTCGTGCACATATGACTGTGATGCACGGGCTTGTGACCTCGGAGGAGCCCTCGGCGGCGATCCTTCCGGCTCGAATGAAATCTTCATAAAATTCAATTGAGTCTTGCCGAAGGATGGGATGAACTTCATCTGCTCTGGTGGTCCCACATACCATATTTTGTAATAGAACATAATGAGGGACGCCAGTGAGGCAAAGGGCATATATGATCCCTTTCGGGATGAAAACTTGAATGCGCTGATTTCTTTGAAGAGCCATTGCCCAATGTTGAGGGGATGCTTCTGGATGAAGGCCGTGAAGAATCTATAATCCTTCCGAGCAAAGTGAGTATAGCTCCCTCCTTTCTGCACAAAATTCCGAGTGTAGATGTACCAAATCACTCGGTGCAGGGGTGGCATGTCTGCGGGCTTGATAGACGGATGAGCAAGCGATCATCCGGTGCGTCCCGAGTACGCATTAAGGTCCTATACACCTCAGCATTGGTGTATTGTGGTGTGGACGCCGGTGGAGGATGAGTAACCTTTAGGATCTTGTTGATGATGGCGGCAGACAAAGTGAATTGGACCCCCCTGACACATGTGGTGATCCTTTCCTCAACCGTATAGCCTTCTGAGTCCAAGAGGTGATTGGTCGCCATATTGAAATAGAACATCTTGACCAACTCCGGGTAGTAAGCGGCTTCGATGGAGACGAATGACGATAGGGCCCAAACCATGGTGAGAGATCCACATTGCATTCGCGATACATTTGCTCCGAGTCAACTGAAACAACCGCACGAAGCCACGAGATGAATGCGGGTCCTTGAACTTGGCATTGAGACCGGGAGGAAGTGGAACCGGGGTGACTTTGAATCCAGGAGGCGGAGTCTTGTGAAGCTTAATCTCCTCTACTGCATTGTCGATGAATGGGGAGACTCCTTCGTGCTCATCTTCTTCAGTCTCATAATCTGACATAGAGCCGGTAACCTCGACAGTGGAGGGAGAGCCAGAAGCAGGGGTGGCCCTCTTGGACCTTGTCTTTCTGTGAACAACGGTTCTTTTCCCTTTTGCTTTGCTCGACTCGGCCGTCCTCTTCCTTTTTGTGGCTGAGGAAGGTACCGGATCCTTTGACGACGAATCCCCTTTCTTGGGGTTTGGAGATTGTGCCTCCGGAATCGTAGAGCCTATGCCAGGAATCCTTGTATCAATGCCTCTCTGCAACTTCTTTGGAATCGATTTGCTCCTTGGAGCTCGTGGAGGAATCGGTTGAGAGGATTGAGAGACTTCCTTAGACATTTGAGCGCTTAGGGTTTCGGCGAAAATGAAGATAGGAAGAATTAGATGAGGTTTGGTGAAGATTTGAGGGGATTGATGAGGGATTGTGATGGTTTCAGAAGGAGAAGAAGAGAGAAAGTCGTAACTTTAGGGTTTATTGGAGTAAAGACGCGAGTTTGGAAGAACACGACTATTCATCATATATATAGACAGACCCTATACTCGAGTCAAGCTCTTGCTTACTCGAGTTTATCAAACTTTCACTTACAAACTCGAGTAAAGGTGGAAGTTTTGAGTCCACGATGACCATACTCGAGTTTAGCTCCTCCTTACTCGAGTTTAGCAAACTTTCATTTACATCTTTGCGGTAAAGGTGGAAGTATACTAACCTGGACTTCAAAAATGTAGCGTGAATTTTTGAACCCACGATGATCATACTTGAGTTTAGCTTTTCCTTACTCGAGTTTAGCATACTTTCACTTACGGTTTGCCTATTGCAAAATTTCGGTTTGTCCGGTCCTAAACTGCGGTATTGTTCCCCATACTCGAGTTTACAAAATTGCAAAATTCAGGTTTGGCTTAAATGCGGTCCTAAACTCGAGTAAGCCATCCTATACTTTCGCGGTATGCCACTTCTTGAAACATCACGGTACCACCCTCGCAAAAGCATGACTAAACACTCCGATGCCCAAGTTAGTAAAGATTAATCATCAAAATCATAACTAACATTAAATTGGATGAGAAATGCTTACAATTCATTGGGATTTACCATTCCCAATTCTCTTCTTATGAAGTTGAAAGGTTCTTTGGCTAGAGGCTTTGTGAAGATGTCGGCAAGTTGAAGATGAGTTGGGATGAACATCACTTTGACATCTCTTTTACGGACATGATCCCGAATGAAGTGATGCCTCACATCAATATGCTTGGTTCTTGTATGTTGCACCGGATTCTTGGCCAAGCTTATTGTGCTTGTGTTGTCACACAAAATTGGAATTTCCTTCAAGTAAACTCCCAAGTCGCAAGTTGTTGCTTCAACCATAGCACTTGAGCACAACAACTTGAGGCAGCCACATATTCAGCTTCGGTAGAGGACACGGCCACGAGATGTTTGCTTCTTCTTGAACCAAGAGACAAGTGAGTTGCCAAAGAATTCGCATTGGCCACTTGTGCTCTTTCTATCTGTCTTGTAGCCGGCATGATCCGAATCGAGTATGCCACCAAGTGTTCCGGTTGACCTTTGGGAAACCATAGTCCAAGAGTCTTCGTGTCGAGAGATATCTGAATATCCTCTTCACATGTTCAGCATGGGACTCTTTTGGAGCGGATTGGAACCTTGCACACATCCCAACACCGAATTGGATGTCCTCGGCTCATTTGTGAGATAGAGTAGTGATCCAATCATTCCTCTATACTTTGTGATGTTGAAATCTTTGCCCTTCTCATCAGCATCCAATGAAGCGGTTGAGCTCATAGGAGTGTCGACACCATTACATTGGTCCATTCCAAATTTCTTTAGCAAATCATTCGAGATATTTGGTTTGGGAAATAAATATCCCATCCTTTCTTTGCTTGATTTGTAGTCCAAGAAAGTAGTTGAGCTCTCCCATCATGGACATCTCAAACTCTCCCTGCATAGTCTTTGAAAATTCTTCACACAAAGCATCATTAGAAGCACCAAATATAATATCATCCACATATATTTGAACCATTAAAATTTCATTAAGCTTATTACTCTTTATGAAGAGAGTTGTATCTGCTTTTCCTCTAACAAAACCTTGATCAAGAAGAAATTTGCTTAATCGCTCATACCAAGCTCTAGGAGCTTGTTTCGGGCCATATAGAGCCTTCTTGAGACGATACACATGATCTGGACAATGTTCATTTTCAAAACCGGGAGGTTGTTCTACATAAACTTCCTCTTGTATAAAACCATTCGAAAAGCACTTTTCACATCCATTTGATATAGTTTAAAACCTTTTACACATGCAAAGGCTAGAAGTACTCTTATGGCTTCCAATCTTGCCACTTTGGAGCATAAGTTTCTTCATAATCAATTCCTTCTTCTTGATTATAGCCTTTGGCAACCAATCTTGCCTTGTTGCGGACAATGATTGCAGACTCATCACGTTTGTTCTTGAATACCCATTTGGTGCCAATGACCGGATGGTCTTTGGGCCTAGGTACCAAATCCCAAACTTGATTTCTATCAAATTGATGTAACTCCTCTTGCATTGCTATCACCCAATCATTATCCGAAAGGGCTTCATCAATCTTAGAGGGTTCTATATGAGATATAAATGCGAGAGAAGGTTACTTCATTCAAAGTACTATTTCTGGTTCTTACACCCTGATTAATATCACCTATGACTTGGTCTAAAGGATGATTTCTAATAAATTTCCAACCTCTAGGTTGAGTCTGATCAGGATTTTCAATATTGTTTTGGGGATCAGCCTCAAAAACATTTTTAAGATTTTCAATAGAAGCAGGAGTAGTTTTTGAAAAGAATTGATTTTTGAAAACATTTTCTTCTTCATTGTCCAAGGCTTGATCGATTTGGATTCACGAGAAAACAACATGTATTGACTCTTCAACAATACGAGTGCGAGTATTAAAGACTCTATAAGCTTTACTCCTATTTGAATAACCAATGAAGATACCTATATCGGCTTTGGAATCGAATTTACCAAGATTCTCTTTACCATTATTGTGCACATAGCACTTGCATCCAAAGACGTGTAGGTGGGTGAGATTTGGCTTCCTTCCCTTGTAGAGTTCATATGGGGTCTTGTTCAGCTTTTTCCTCAAATAGGCTCGGTTGGAGATGTAGCAAGCCGTACTCATCGCGTCGGCCAAAACACTTGTGAAGTGTTGTTCTCATTTAACATTGCCCTTGCCATCTCGGTGAGGACTCTATTCTTCCTCTCAACCACACCGTTTTTGTTGAGGAGTCCTTGGAGCGAGAAATTGTGATCAATCCCCACATTGTCACGAGAACTCAACGAAGGCGTTGTTTTCAAATTCGCCACCATGATCGGTCCTTATACACTGAAATTGCAAAACCTTTCTCGTTCGGACCTTTTTGGCAAAGGTAACAAACTGATCAAACGTTTCATCTTTAGATGATAAAAATATTGTCCAAGTAAATCTAGAGTAATCATCAACTATGACCAAAGTGTAAAGATTTCCACCAAGACTTTTTACTCTAGCTGGTCCAACTAGATCCATATGAAGTAATTGAAGAGGTCTACTAGTTGAGATCTCATTTTTTGCTTTAAAAGAAGATTTGGTTTGTTTTCCTTTTTGACAAGCATCACAGACTATATCATTTTTGAAATTCAATTTAGAAATACCAATGACCAAATCCTTTTTCAGCAACTTGTCAAGTTGAAACATATTAACATGAGCTAATCGTTTATGCCATAGCCAACTCTCATTCAAGTTACTAACAAAACAGTTTTCGAAATCTGAAGCATTGCTAGAGAAGTTAAGAGTATAACAATTTCCATCTCTAGGTGCTCTAAATAAGGCTTTAGTTTTCAAATCATCAATGGAGACTAAATCCTTTCTAACAATCAAACATTCATTTGAATCAAAGATAACTAGGTTACCCTTGTCGGTGCTTTGGCTCACACTTAGGAGGTTGTGACACAATCCTTCTACTAGGTAGACATCTTTGATGAGAGGACCTTCATTGTTTCCTATCTCACCAATCCCAGCAATTTTTCCCGATTGGTCTCCTCCAAATGTGACTCTACCACCATCCTTTGATTTGATTGAAAGGAATTTAGATTCATCTCCAGTCATGTGTCTTGAGCACCCACTATCAATGTACCACTTGTTGGGTCTTGATGCTCTAAGACAAACCTGCAATTCATAAGGGATCAAGCCTTAGGTACCCATCTTTTCTTGGGTCCTTTGGAGTTAGTTTTGACCTTAGGAACATAAGTTCCTTTCGGTACCCATTGATAATTTCCCACAGGCTTAATTTTTCTTTCATTTCTATGAAAGCAAGATGAAGTAGAATGACCCTTCTTATTACAATAATTACAATGTGCAAAGGGATTTGAAGAATGAACTGATTTTGTGAAATAGTTCATGTACGTTTTTTGACCACTCTTCTTCTTGCCTTTCTTTTTATCAAAATCCGATCTCGTAGCCAATGCACGATCTATCATTTATAAATCGTTGTTGTTTCAAAATCACATCAAGCATTTCACTTCCCTTAGTGAATTTTTCGAGTGCTTTTGTAAGATGCAAATTCTTTTTCTTCAAGTCGGGACATTCTTCACAAGCGGGATTTTCTAAAGAAGAGAGTTTTTCAATTTGCAATTCAAGAGTAATATTCTGTTTTTCAATTTGAAATATTTTTCAGCAAGTTTTTCAAATTCAAATTGCACGTCATATACTCATCAAATAGATCATCATAAGGAGGTTTGCAATCATATACCTCTTCAAGTTTAGCACGTTGCTCTTCTTCTTCAGCAACCAGGCATATATTTGCATTTTCTTCCTCATCCTCATCATCTTCATCAGATGAGCTATCACCCCAAATGCTGGAGACATAAGCTTTCTTCTTGTATTTACTGAACTTCTTCTTTTCTTTGTCTTTGTTGTTCAGCTGTGGGCATTCAGACTTGATGTGGACAGGCTTTTGACATTCGTAGCGATGACTGGCTTCTTTGCCTCATAAATTTGGAGCTAGCTTTGTGAAATTTCTTGAAACCTTGGTCCCTCTTGTAGAATTTCTTGAATCTACGAACCATCATGCCTATTTCCTCATCTTCGTCTACATTCTCATTTTCCTCATCTGAATCTTTAACTTCTCTTGCGCCTTGAGGGCAATTCCTTTGTTCTTGCCATGAACTTCATCAAGTCCCTTCTTGAATTTGAGTTTAGCCTCATATTCAGAGAGACTTCCGAATAGAGCGGCTACTGACGTCATTGACTCTCCTCGAGCCTCTTCAATAGCCGTGACTTTTGCTTCCCATTCCTTGTTAAGGATATTTAAGATCTTCCTTACTTGGGCTTTGGTTGGTCATATTCTTTTCCCAAGGCAACAAGTTGATTGATGAGATGAGTGAACCTCAGTGGAACTCACCAATGGATTCGCCATGCTTCATTCGCGAGAAGATCATATTCGGTCATAAGAGTATTGACTCTGTTTTGCTTTACTCCATTGTTCCTTCATGAGCTATCTCCGAGCATCCCACATGGCCTTAGCTGATGATAAAGTGCAAATACGAAAATATTCTTGTTGACTTAGAGCACTTTGGAGTAGTAGCACACCCTTGTCAGTTGAGTGTGACATTTCTTCTATCATTATCATCATATTCTTCTTCTAGCTTAGGAACTCTAACTCCATCTTCAAGGGTTGATGGCGCATAGTCTCCTCTCTCAAATACTCTCCAGAGACCATACTCTGTTGCCATGACGAAAACTTTGAACTTTGCTTTCCAGAAGGAGTAATGTTCTCCATTGAAACCGGGTGGTCTGTTGATAGAAGCTCCATCAGGTAAGATACCTTCCATATTGATCCTTCTCGAGATGTTAAGCTCTTTTGAGAAGACCTTACTCTGATACCAAATGTAAATGGAGCTATATACCCAAGAGGGGGTGAATTGGGTATTTTAAAAACTTTTATCGAGAGTGCTTTCTGTTTTGACCAAGTAAAAACAGATGATAGCGAGGGAGGAAAGGAAGGAAAGCTTGCACAAGAGAAATTATCCTGGTTCGGTCTTATCCTTGACCTACATCCAATCCCCAAGCTACACTTGGGATTTTCAATCCACTATACTCACAAACGATTACAAACTCGTACTCAAGAGTAGTTCTCTCTCTAGAACTCACTCCCCCTTACAAGTTGCAATCAATACACCCAACCACCAAGTCCCCGACTTGTGGTTATCTCAATCAATAAATGATTTACAAATAGAACTCTCTCACGAGCGAGATAAACCGAACAACGAAGTACAAGTATCGAGATTGATACAATACGGATGAAAGCTGAACACAATAAATAACAATCAATGAATTTTCGCTCTCGGTAGGTGTATCGGCTTGAGAAGAAGTTAATGAACTCTATTTATAGGTAGAGAACATTAAATGACCGTTGAATGATGAATCCAACCGTTGTAGGTGATTAGCATTAAGTCTGTCATCTTCTCTCTCTAAACTCCAACTAATCCGAGGGGCTAATATGATCGATGTGGAACTCGAGGATTTTCCCGTTGGAGAAGAGTTTACTTGATGAAGAAAGCATTCTTGACCGTTGAGAATGCGTGCTCAGATGGATTATCCAAAAGAAGGTTGATTTGCAGAAGTGCATTAAATGCACTGAGCACTTTTTGCTTTTTGCCTTGATCTTCATTAATCTTCATCTGTGCCAACTGAAATTCACTCAATAAACTTGTTAAACATATCTGGGAACATAAGTGAATGATTCATGAAAGCAATAGGATCAAACAAGAGTGATTTGCAAATTCGAATAATTCAAAATCAGTTTTTAGCATTGTAAACTGCGGTAAGTTCATGCTAACTCGAGTATGGCACTTGTTCACAAGTGTCCAAACTGCTTGATATCCTATTGGATACTCGAGTTTTCACTTTTCGAGGCAAACCATCGTGTCTTGTATTTGAAAGACAAAACCTATACTCGAGTTTGCCTATGCAAACTGCGTATTGGTTTAACTTGAAAAATCCATTTGCTTTACGTAAGTCCAATACTCGAGTTTGGCTACGCAAACTGCAGTATTGACTTAACGTGAAAAATCCTTTTGCTCTCTGGAAGTCCAATACTCGAGTTTGGCTATGCAAACTGCAGTATTGACTATTCAATACTCGAGTTTGGCTATGCAAACTGCGGTATTGATTTAACTTGAAAAGTCTTTAGCTCTCTGGAAGTTCAATACTCGAGTTTGGCTATGCAAACTGCGGTATTGATTTAACTTGAAAAATCTTTTGCTCTCTCGGAAGTTCAATACTCGAGTTTGGCTATGCAAGCTGCGGTATTGATTTAACTTGAAAAATCTTTTGCTCTCAAAGTTCAATACTCGAGTTTGGCTATGCAAGCTGCGGTATTGATTAATCAATACTCGAGTTTGGCTATGCAAACTGCGGTATTGATTTAACTTGAAAAACTTTAGCTCTCTGGAAGCTCAATACTCGAGTTTGACTATGCAAACTACAGTATTGACTAAGTTTGAAAAATCCTTTAGTTCACAAGAAGTTCGATACTCGAGTTTGCCCATGCAAAGCTGCGGTATTGACTATTCAATACTCGAGTTTGCCCATGCAAACTGCGATATCGACTTTGGCTGGAAACTTGGTTGCTTTCGGATGGCCTTTACTCGAGTTTCGCCAAGCAAACTACGGTATTGGCATCCAATACTCGAGTTTGCAAACCTATCTTTAACGGTTTGCAATTATCAGAATGTTTTTAAACAACTTTGCAAACTTCAAACCATGTTTTACATTTGTTGTTAATCATCAAAACATATTGAGAACTAACACCGTTAACACCTTTAGGGCCAGCCATATTTGATTAGATTTCAAACAGCTTCTTAATACATGGCCAAGGTCCTCAACTCCTCCACCACACCTGCTACAAGTAGACGCACCTCCCAAGATCTGTGCTCTTTTAGAGACCCTGAGAAGTCGATCATGTGCTGCTAACCACAAAAATACCTAGATCCTTCTTATGGTTTTCACCTTCCAAATGGCCCCAGCTCCATATTCATATCTCCTCTCAACTACTGATACATTTGAGATACCGAAAGTCCATCTCCATTCCCCCTCTCCACACCACTATGTCGTCACCATCCTCAAGACACGGTAGGGGAATCGCTTTTAATAATTGAGAAACCTCATGCGGTAGAACCCTCTCAAGCAATGTCTAGTTCCAATTCCCTTCTTTGTTTAAGGTTTGACTCACAGTTAAGGCTGGATTTAACATTCCCAACTCCCCACATAATAGCTCCCCAATTTATCAACCCCATCCAACCATCTGTCATCCCAGAATTTCACACTCCGACCATCCCTTACTTTTCATCCAATACCCTTAATAACTCAAGGACATAATGGCTAGCAACATTTTATTGGTTATATAGATGTGATTTCTTGGGGGAACTCTGCGTCCTATTGGGAATCCTTGTACAATTGCATGGGTGATAGCTAGTTTCCTTTTTCAAAATTTAATTCAAACATGTTCGAGGAATAAATATTAGATGAGGCATAACAACTTTAATTAGTTTTATGATGGTTGAAATTAAATATTTTTTAATGTTCAATATTTATATGTGTTTATTTAAGATAATTCATTTTGGAGAATATTTTTATTATAAAGTTTTTCTTTTATGATATAACAATTTAGAATATATAATAACTTACCTTCAAAGTTCCAAATATATTTAATTGATAAAAAATAAAATTTTAATTAGATATCAAGTTCAGGATACATTATAATATTTAAATGAAAGCTATCACACTTTATTGCCGAACCCCTTTTTTAAAAAAAGAATAAAATAAAATAAAATACTAACTACCTTTCAATCACAATTTATTGTAATGCGTTTTTTAATAAAAAGATAATATAATCAATTGGTCGTTTTTAGAATACTGTGATCTTGACCATATCATGTGGTTAGGCATGTAAATATTTTATATAGAAGTTGGTAGGATCATTCAATTGATCAAATATTATTATAATTTATAAATTATAGACAATGCTGTTGGTGTCTATAAATATCCTTACCCTCGTGTCTTTTCTCTCTTTATATTTTAACATATCCAAGCTTATGAATTACTTACTTTTCTTCTTTTATTTATTTATTTATATCATGAGGTTGTATGTAAAATAAAAAAATGTTATATATTTTTATATATTATACATATAATCACACATGGAATACACACACTCCCTATCACACTCCAAAAGTTGCCCACTTCTTTTCCTTGGCTCCAGAAATATGGTTATCGAATCTTCCTTTGTTATTTTCCTTTTTTTTTAAATTTCCATATTTTATAATAATTGTTATAAAGTGGCTTTTATAATTTTTTTTTTTTTGGGACAAAATGTGATATTTTGGCTTTTGTATATTTCTCAATTGAAGTGTGCATGAGTTGAGTTGGGTTAGGTTTCACCTCAACTTATTACTTAAACAATTAGGATAAAAGTAGGCTTTTTTTCTCTAAGTGGTGAAGCCGGCTTGCCAAGGGTCTGTTTGGATACTTTAATTAGTTAATTCTGATAATTAAAATTATGTATTTCTTGTAATTTGAGTATATCCAAACACCTCTATCCTATACAAGTCAAAATTAATTATGAAATAAAAAAGGCTTATAGTAGCAGCTTGTGTGATAACTATAATTTTGGGTTTATAATTGATTTTGACATGGATATGAATTTTTGGTATAACTTATAAGATAATTATAGTTTTGGATTCATAATTGATTTTGACATGTTTATAAGAGTTTTTTAGATTTTTTTTTCAAAAACATTATGATGCTGTTTCATTCAGTCAAAAATCATGTTGACTCTTATAATTATTCTTGTTTGATTTAATTTATAATAATTATATATGAAAAATCCTGAGTTTTTTTTTAAAAAAAAAAAAAAAAAAAAAAAGAGAGATCCAAACAGTATTCTTCACGCTGAAAATCTCAAATATATTTTTGAGCTAAAACATTAGTTTACTTATAAAATATTTTTCTTTGGGTAATAAATTTTATAAATCCATAATTCAAGAAAAAATATAAAAAAAAAATATTCTTTTCATTGTTAATACAAACACACACTTCCAAACAGTCTTCTTCAAGCTAAAAATCTAAAATATATTTTTGAGCTAAAACATTAGTTTACTAATAAAATATTTTTCTTTGGGTAATAAATTTAAAAAATCATAATTCAAGAAAATGTATTTTATGAAAAATATATTCTTTTCATTGTTAATACAAACACACACTAAGTTCTAATTTTTCTATATATTTTCCTATTTTTAAAATTTAAATATAAAACAATATTTTATAGGAAAAATCCATTTTAAATTGAAATCATGAAATTCAAATTGATACGAGGAGAAAACCAAATTAGGATTTCTTAATGTGATGTTTTTACTTATATGCCTTTTTCTATTTCAACTGGATTTAAATTGGATTAATCTTAATTTTTCCCAACGTTTTCTATTTAAAAAAGATCAAGTTATTTTTATCTAACTTAACTATTACTACCTCTTAAATATAGATATATTAGTTTGTAATGTAATTTAAACTATAAACTATATCTTATATTTATAACTAGATGAATATTTGATATTTTACAAATAAAATGTGGTCCTTCTTATTTTTAAGGAAAGAGATGGAGACAAGGGTAATTTTAAGTGGGGATCGATTGGGCTCCAAGCCCACAAAAAACCAGAGACAATAACGGCTCCTGCGCCTATGATAAAACGTAGCAAGCATCAAGGCGTGATACGCACGTGGGCAGTGGGTCCCATGAAATAGACCGTACACTTGTTGACATCAGACAAACACGTCTCGGCGTCAAAGAGCCCATGTCTTGTTCGTAGGTGGGACCCATAGCCATTCTTATCTGGACCTCCTGGAAGATAGAGACGCGCGTCGGTTGGGCCCCACACCCTCAGCTTTTACGCACCACCACGCTTCGCTGCCACGTACTCCCATCACATCCTGATCCTTGTCCCACCTCTTTCATCTAACGCCCTAATCTATGATCACGTGATTACTGAGTTGCCTTTTTTTTTTTTTTTACTTGAATGAAAAATTAGAAAATGACAGATTGTTTTCATTAAAATTATAAAATTTAAAATCAGATTGTCATTAAAAATTTATAAGATAATAACGAAAAGAATACTTGATTGATTTAGGATTTTACAATTTAAAGCTTTTTTTATGTCATTTTTCAATAAAAATGGGAAAATCTTAAGAGTCCTTATTAAAAATTTTATGGGAAGGGTCGGACTTCCTCATCTAAAAGGAAGGGATTTGATCTTGGAGTTGATCAAAGCTTTGGGAAGATCTTAGGGGTCTACGAAGCGTGGTAATCTTTGGACGGAAGTGAGGCGTGTGTACTTCTAACCCAATGTTCTCTCTAGACGGATCCAAACGCCTATATCCTTGGATTGTGGGTGAGTCCAACCCCGTTTCTAAAATTTTTATATTAGAAAAAGAAGAAAATTATGGCTGAGAAGACCTAATAATTTATATTATTGGTACTTTATAAAGTTTGTATTCACAAGTACTGGTACTCTAATATAAATCTTTCCATCGATGAAAGTTCTAAAGAGGATTTTCTCAACTTTTGACAAATTATATAAGGATCTATGAAATATGAGAATTTTAAAATAGTATATTGAAATGACTAAATTTCTATAAAATTCCTATATATTATTATGGAATTAAGTATTTTTGTGAAAATATCAACCTACCATTAGTGAAATTTGTTGTAAATGACTTAATTGTTATTGTCATTTGACATGTTCAAATTGTTACAAACTAGTGTTAACATTGTGTATTTTTTAAAAAAAAAAAATTTTGTTAACATTTCATTTTTTATTTTTTTATTTCAAATTAAGTACATTTAGGAAATTTTGCTATAAAATTTAATTACAATCTAGCTCATAGAGAATTCACAATAATTATGCCTTTTTGGATCTGAATTTATATTTTCATTTCTTGAGTTTTATATTTTTGTTTCTTTCTCCCTATAAATAATAGTATTATTCTATTTTGTAAAGGTTAAAGTATGGGAATAAAATTGTATTTAAAAAAAAAGTATCGGAATAAATTATTCGTTTTTTTTTTTTTGCTTGCAAGAATATTTTATTTCTAATTCTTTAAAAATGCCAAATTTTATGGTAATCGTATCTATAGCGAAAATTAGAGAGTATATTACCAAAAGCCTAATACGGGGCATGAAGGATGACTGGGGAAGCCAACACAAATTTTTATTGACTTTTTTTCTCCCAAGTCGGACAATTTAAACCGTTCCCACTCATGAGGGTCCGGATTACCTGCTCGTTCGTCCCATTCGTATGGACGAGTTTTCAGCCGTCAGATTTAATATCTGACTGCTCAAATCTTTTTTTTTTACTTTTTTATTTTTAATAAAAATAATTTTAATAGATAGAGAACTAAAAAAAAGAAATTAATCTCAGAACTAAGATTTTTTCATGTAAAAAAAATAATATCTAAGCTGTCAGATATCAGAAACTCATCTGTACGGACAAGCAACGAGCAAGTAATCTGTTTCGCCACCCATGACCACCTAGACGAGTAGGTAATCTATTTCGCCACCCATGACCACCTAAAAAAGAAGGAATAGGGTGTTCCTTGAGGGGAGAGGATTTTCTGCCCAGCAGATTCTCTCCCATCTCTTACAATCACATCCGGACCGCCTAAATCTTGATCTAACAGTCCATATTTTTTTAAAAAAAAAAAAATTAACCAGAAAATGACAGTTTTTTTTTTTTTTTGGTAATACATGGGCAAGTCAAAAGCTTAAGGTTTAGAAAATGTCTAATATTAAACTATATTCACTGAACTCAGTAACAACTCATTTTAAAAAATCACTTATTTCAGATTTTTAGATTTAAATGGTATTTGTTTTTTGAGATTTTTTCTTAATTAAGTTATCAAAATCAAAAGTAGTACTACAGCGAGATGGGGCTATTTGCCAAGGGCCCTACAGGTTAAACGGGGCTGCCACATGGATGGCTAATAAAGCAAGTGAGTAATGAGGGGACACGTGGGCGGACAAGACATGTCTGTTTCAGGATAGAGCTTGAGGGTCATGGCCTGGCGAATATCCTCTCTTTTACGAAAGAAACAGGAAAAAAGCAGCTTCTGCCATATTTGGCAGCCAGATCACTTCCCATCCTCCCTTTGTTTTTATGTCCTTTTCTCTTCCCATTGGCTTTACTTTTCAATTTTGGATTGCTTGTACATTAACCAAACTCGTCAATTTTAATCTATTTAACGTATTAATATAAAAAAATCCTATAAAAAATGATTGAATTCATTAAATTCTAATTTAATTTGAGTAACAAAACTTAATAAATTATAAATAAAGTTATATGACACAATTAGAAATTTAAAAATTAGGCTAATTACATACACATCCTCTTAGCTGAAATATCTAGGAGACTCAAAAAATTAACCTAGAAGCACAAAAATGTCAGAAAAACTTTCTCACCTCATGAAATCAAAAATAATAATAATATATCCAGGTGACTCATCGCCTTCCTATCTATTTAACGTATTAATATAATGGTTGAATTAATTGAATTTTAATTTGGATAATTAAATTTAATAAATTATAAGTTACTTTATGTGACACAATTAAAAAATTTAGAAATTAGACTAAGTTACATCCATAATGATATATTTAGTTGAATTAAAAAAATTGACCTAGAAGCGCGCTCGCGCATACACAGAAAAAGTCTGAAAAACTCTCTCTTCCTGAAATCATAAAAGGAGAAAAAAAATGATATATCTAGTGTACTCATCACCTTCCTATCTCAAACTGTTTTGTGATAAAGATGACGTCGCACCCAAATTCAGGTAAACCAGCCTTACGTTCATATTAAGGTTCATGATATTTTTGTTGTTGCTACTGCTATTTTGTTTTTTCGTTCATTAGGGGGATAAATGGCAGATGAAGGAGGAGGATTCGTGTTGCCTTTCTCACGTGACAGTACAAGAGCCGCGAATTAAATCAGCTCCAAACACAACCTCAATTTGTGTAGGGCTAAAACTGGGATTGTCTTGGATGAGAGTGCCAATTTCTATTTAAAAGCAAGAGCTTATGTTAATACATATGTTTCCCCTTCATCCCAAACCCTCTCTTTTGTTCTTAATAATGTAGTAATACATAATCATATATGTGTCAATCGGGGAATGTTTTTGGATTGTAGGTTTGTAATAACCACCCTTCATGTCTTTTTTTTTTTCTTTCTTTTTTTCTTTTTTTTTTTTTTCTTTTTTGCTTCTAGGTCAATTTTTTAACTCGACCGGTGATATATCATCAACTATGGGGCACATGGATGTAACTTGGCCAAATTTCTAAATTCCTAATTATATCACATAATCTAATTTATAATTTATTAAATTCATTTACCCAAGTTTGATTAATTCAACCGTCTTTTTATAAGATTTCTCTAATATAAAATTGGAATTTAATATATTACTCCCTCAGGTCCTAATTATAAGAGCTATTTACCGAATTTGGAGAGATTAAGAACGGAAGTTAAATTAGTTAATTATAATTATTTTCCAAAAATACCCCTGATGAAAGTTGAAAATTACATCAAATGTAAAATTAGTTCAATCGTAGCCCGCACACTCAGTCCAAGTATTTCTCAACAGGCATCGGTGTTATTAACAAGTAGCAACGCACTAATCCCGTTTGTAGAGATGTAGACTCAAGATTGGAGAATCTTGTTGCCTTTGAATAATTATTGCAATCACATATTTAAAACTCAAATACTCCTTTGAATAATTTTTAAAGGAATATTAAAATTATTTTATTTAAAGATAAAAAATAAAATAGAATCTCTCACTTAATAGAATATAAGCATGTTGTTAAATTAATTATTATAAAGAAGTATTAGTAGGGGTGATATGATAAAAATATGATAAAAATTGCTCAAAATTATTTTATTAAAAAAAAAAAAGTATAATTGAAGTGTATATAACATTAATGAGTTACAAACATTATTTACTTTATAAAATATATAGGTGTATTATTAAATTATTATTGTCTTTAATTATTATTAAGAAAGTATAAATATGGGTATTATAGAAAAAAATTAACAAAATTAAAACTTGCTCTTATAATTACTAAAACCAATTTTAAAAAGTGTTCTTATAATTAGAACTGGAATGAGAAATATATAAAGATTATAGTATACTTTTCAAATTTTGTCCAATGCATAAAATATTTTATTATTATAAAGATCATTATTTTAAGTCTTAGTTATATTTAATAAATTTTATTATGAGTCACGCTATTATACGTCACTCTATTTAATTTTTTTTTCATTTTTTCTATTAATATTTTTTTTTTTAAGAAGTGTTCTTTTATAGTCTTATTTATAAAAAAAAATAAAAATATTTGTTTGATGTATTTGTTAAATATTTTTATATCCTTGAAGATTCATACATTGCTCCTTACCCCCTATTTGGTTGGAACCTGGGAGGGAAATGATGTGGGTTTTTTTTTTTTTTTTTTTGGGGGGGGGGGGGTTTGTTATTTTTTTTTTTTTAAAAAAGGGATAAATACGGTTATAAAATTTTAATAAAACCAACAAGTTGTTGGTTGTCAGTTGAACTAGTAAGCGCCTTCATCTTTGAAAAAGTATAATACAAGTTTAAATTCTAGAAAATGCACTTATTGGGAGAGGCAAATGGAGGAACACAAGAGACCACAAATCTACGATGGTCAAAATTTTGGATAAAAAATTTTGAAATTTTAGGGCGTGATAGATCAGGGTTGGAAGGTGGGAGAGACATGGTCAACGAAGAAGGGAGGACGGCGAAGGAGGGGCGGTTGTAGCGGAGAGAAGAAGGTGAAGGTCTCCAAGTGCGTTGGAATTGAAGGTGCAGACGCGTTCAATGAAATGAGGAGAGAAGAGGTCAAGTCATGAGAAAGAGACGATGTCAGGTCAAGTCGTGCGTGTTGGGTGGTGTGTATATTTGGCGTCCTAAATTGATTTTCAGATGCCAAAAATACAACTTTTTGGTGTCCCAAATTGATTTTTAGACGCCAAAAATACTATTTTTGGTGCTCCAATTAGCGCTACGGATCACTTTTGATGTCCTAATTTTAAATTAGGATACCAAAAGTTACTTTTGGCGTCTTTTTAAAAAATTAGGACGCTAAAAGTCTTCACATAATTATAAAAATACCACTAATTTTATTTTTACTTCATTTTTTTTTAAAAAAAATATCTTTTTTGGGACGCCATATTTGTTTTTTATAGTAGTGAGAGTTACAGTTATAGTCATGGGTACCCTAAAGATCTATGGGTTGAAACTCATGAGTAATATATCCATTTTTTTGTGATAATATTTTGTTTTTGTTATTTAACCTCATGAACATTTACTTAAACGTCAGGCAACAGTCCAAATTTTAACTAACACAAACTTGCCTAACCTCTTTAATATATGTAAACAATTATATTTACACCGACTACTTACTGTCCAAGTCTTTAGAGTTGCAACTAAAATTTTATAATTATAATGTGTGTGTAGGTGTATGTTTCTCATGATTCATGTCAAAAATATAAGCGTCACGGTCGAAAGGTGCTCACATTGAGTTTGTCAAAGGAACGCCATTCGTGAATAAAATAACAATTCTGTTTTTTTCTTTTTTTTTTTTTTTTTTTATTAAAAAAGTTAAAGACACGTTGCAGTTGCAAAGTCAACTTTTTCCATTAGAGAGCAATGATACAACAACAATGAAATTCTAAAAAGCAGCAAAAGCATGTGAGTTTAATTACAAATATTAAATAGTTAATTACATGATCAATCAATTACTTAATTAAATATCCAAAACAGTCAACATCCTCAAGAAGCTACTACACTCTACTCATCAAGGTGCTCCAAAGTTATCACTGAAATCCAATTTGTTCAAAGTATTACCCCACCAGAAACTTTGACTTGTGTATATACTAGTGTTCTGTCACGTTTTTCATGCTTATTGCGACTGATACGAGTTCAGATTCATTTCAAGTTTCTTACAGGACAAATATCAAACAGTTAATGTATGTGTTCAAGCAATTTCATTGTATGTTACGGTTAATAATAAGTTAGTGTGTTTGATTCAAATAATCATAGAAATTGTAATACAACCTCCAATCCTAATTATAAGATCTAGTTGACTTTTTTTTTTGGAGAGATTAAGGAAGCTAAATAAGTTACTTAATCATTTCATATGTTATGTATCCTTAGATTATATATTAGTTTATTAGTCAAACTAATTAATTTGAAGAAAAAATAAAAATAAAAATACTTTAAAGTAATTTAATTAGTTTCCTTAATTTCTTTAAAAAAGTCAACTAAGTCTTATAATTAAGACCCGGAAGTAGTATTATGGAATGTAATAAAATGAACAGAGTATTTTTTTTTTTTTGGCATGTATGTCATAAAAGAATCATGAAATAAAATTTATATTTTATCTAAAAGGGGTAAAAAAATAAATGTAAAATGATCTTTTTAATTTACTCTTAAAGGTAAAAACAGGAGAGTAAAAATGTCTAAACTTGTTGTAATATGTTGTGCTTGTAATTACATTAAATTACTTTACTGTGTTAATCTAA
The DNA here is from genome assembly GCA_019022655.1 of Acacia acuminata. Lineage (NCBI taxonomy): Eukaryota > Viridiplantae > Streptophyta > Magnoliopsida > Fabales > Fabaceae > Acacia > Acacia acuminata. The sequence goes on along the minus strand of JAFJYI010000177.1, from coordinate 156,312 downwards.
CACCAGAATCAGCAGAATGCATATCATATTACCTGTGTTTATCATGCATGGAATTGAATCAAATGTTCCGAAGGTCTAAATTTGATAGAATTATACTAAAATAGATAAAATTCCATATAGTTTCAAATTAAAATGTGATGTCATTATATTTATTTTCGAAGTCCAATAAAGTTTTAAAAAGGTCTAGTTAGCCCTCAGATATGTGGAATCAGCTTCTCTCCTTTACCTTTACTCTCCGATTCCATCCTTTTCTTTGGAACAACACAGTTTTGGAGCAAAAACAGTGCAGCTCCCTTTAAAAAAAAAAAAAAAAAAAAAAAAAAAATCAGGAACCTGGTAGGTACTAAAAAGATATTTTAAGATATTGATTAAAATCTTGAAAAAATACTTCATGATCTTGAAAATTTATTTTAGGATCTTCAAAAAATTGTCTAAAGTATTTTTTTCAAGATCTGGTCGAGATCCCAAGTATCCTTTTAGTAACCTGAAATATTTTTTCAATACCTTAAATTAATTTTTCAAGATTATGACGTATTTTTTCAGTAACAGTCAATATCTTAAAATATGCTTTTAGTACCAGTCAGTATCCTGAAATATTTTTTAAGTACCAATACCCTGAAATATTTTTTGAACATCCTAAAATGATTTTTAAAGATCATGAAATATTTTTTGAATGCTGGTCAATATCCTAAAATATCTTTTTAATAATACCCTGAAAAATTTTAAAAATAAGAAGGCCCACCTGCTTTGTTTTTGTGCCAAAACGGCACCATATTGAAGAAAAAGAGGGAAGCGCCGGTTTCAAGACATGTTGTTGCTTAAATACCTAATCTTTGAGACCGTACTTGCTGCCTGGTATGGTCATTTCTAATTTAACTTTAGTTTAGCTGGAGTTCTATACAACTTCCAATCATAAGTTTATTTGGTGATAAAAAACAAATCAATCTCTCCAATATATATATATATATATATAATGATCCCTCTAATAATAATAGTATCACTTCAAATAATCGTGACAACATTTTCAATGTGTTTTTTTCCCCAAAAAAATGTATGCGTATCAGATCTTGTATGGTCTAAGAAGAAATATATGTTGAGGGTGATGTTTACTTAATCACTAGGATATTGTTGTTTTTTGGTTCACATAATTATAAAAACAATCACATGCTTGCTTGCATGCATGCATCTTTAATTTGGGTGAGAGAGACAGCTATGCTAACCCAATGTGCTCCTTATTATATTTTTTAAATGCAAAATGCAAAAAGAATGATTGAAAGGGAGGGAAAAATATTAATTTATAAGTTTGAGTGTGTCTGTATATATATATGCCATATATGTCTCTATACATTGCACATATTGCAGACTAATTGATAAAAAGAGCCGTTTTCAAATATTTCAAAGATTCCCTTAATTGCATAAGTTGAAATGCCTATAGATTTGTCAAACATATTAAGATTTTGTCTGGTGGGTATTTTTTTTTTTTAATAAAAAAAGTAAACAAATTTGTAATCATTTCTTACATATATAATATATAGTTACCTTTCACGCACAATAATAACATTGGCTTCCATTAAGGGAAAGGATCTATATATCTCAAAGCTTACCAAACATGAAATGGGTGGATTTATTTTTTGTTTATTTTTCATTATAATTATTTCTTTATTGTTCAAAGATGACAAACACAACTTGATCTATGATTATAACCTGCTGGTGTCGTCCAATATGGCGTCTAACAAGGCATTCGTTCAAGTCTTGCCATCAGGTGTGGTTCCCACATCGTCCAAGAAGAGTTCAATCAATCGCCAGATTCTCAAGTCAAAAAAAATCAATCACAAGATCTTCTACAGACATTGAAGGCCTAACAACTGGAAGTCCCACAAAAAATAAAATAACCAAGCCCTTAAAATGGCCTCATTGTTGTTAATTGATGGCCTTTTTCATCATGTGACCCTAGTTAGGCGGTGGAAGGTCTATTTTTTTGGGTAGAAATCAAGGATTTCTTTTTTTTTTTTTTAAGCTTAAAACGCAAAGGGTTTTCATTTCTTTTAAAAAGTATGTTTCTCGGAATTTGAACTCGTGTTCTCCTACTTATTAGGGTGAAGCCGTTTACCACCTCAACTAATAGCTTGTTGGTGTGGAAAGTCTATTAAACTGTCAGGAATGGTGCTCTACTACGCTTTTTCCAGCTAATTAGGGTTAGGCTTTTTCCACTAGGTACATGTATCATCTTGTGTGGAAAAGTTCTTTTTAAGACACCGTTAGGCACTAAATGTAATATCTCGGTAGGAGTTTAAGGAACTGTCGGGTCGTTGGTTGGGTTTTCTTTATGTGGATTGTGTTCCTAAAGCTCTCTGCTCTGTGGGATCTTTTTTTTTTGGTTTATACTCTTTCTCTGGTAAAAAAAAATGGTTAGACCATCTAATAAATTTACGTAATGCCAATTTTATTTAAGATCTTATATAAGAACTACTTTAATTAATTACTAGGGTGAATGTGTAAATTTACCTATAAACTTTTCCCAAATTGGCTCCCAACACCATAAACTTTTTTGTAGGTGCAAAAGCTTAAACTTATAAAATAAGAGAAAAAGTGTTAGGTATGAATAGTTTTAATGATGTCAAATGTTAAGAGCAAAAAGCTTGCATCATATAATTATCCTATACTTTGACTCACTACTGTATTTAATAATCAAATGTCTTTAGATTAATCACGCAAAGAAAGAAGATATCAATGTCAACTATGAAGAATGATCAAGATGAAGAATAAGAAGATTAAAGAAAGAAGAACTTTGATCATATCTTAAAAAGATGCTATTAAGTTGGAATATTGAGAATGATCATGAGGAAGAAGAAAAATAAAGAATGAAGATAGTCAAGAAAATAAAGAAGCTGTCTAGTTGGGTTATGGAGAATAATCAATAAAAGGAGTGTAGAAATTAATCAAGAAGAAGGAGAAGAGATTGAAGAAAGAAGAACTTGCAAGATCTAATGTCAATATCAAGGTTCAAGGTCTTAGATGTGATACTGGAAATCTCTATAGTCAAATGGATGTCAGAATGGCTCAATTTGAAGTTAAGATGTGTTAAATGGAAGTTATGTCAACTTCACACAAGTGATCATTCGAGTGATACCTCTAGAGATGATCACTTGAATAACCACTTGACTGATGTTTTTCATCACTGGCAGCATCGCTTGAGTGATGTCATAGTGATTATCACTCTTTTCTTCTCTGTTTTTGTTTAGCCCAATAGAGGCATAGTATTTTAGACATATTTCTCAAATCTTACATCCAATCGACGTGAAATTTGTTTCATACAAAACTAGACTCCAACTACAAAACGTAGACATTAAGATCAAGCTTAAGAAAGTTCCTATGAACAATATGATTTTTGGAAGTTGACAATGGAATTTCTCATGTTATTCCAGAACAGGTCCAGTAATTTTGACATATCTCCGATACCACAACTTAGAATGAGGTGAAACTTGTTGAATATTAAATCGAACTCAAAATTAGTTTAAAAAAAGCCAAGATCAAGCTCAAAGAGGCTCAGAAGAAAGAGATATGGATCTCAAAAATTGATGCTCGATGTTCTAACAATATGTTCTAGAACGACAAAGATTATTTGAATCATAACTTTTAGAAGACAATGAGTTTTGGACTGAAACATGTCGTATATAAAAATAGACTCAAGATGCATGTCAAAAACATCAAGATCATGCTCCACAAAGTTCATTTGGAAGAGGTATGAATTTTGGAATTGCATAGTTGTATAAAAACACTGCTCCAGACTAGCTATGATGAATTTGATCATATCTTTTAGAATCTACAAAATTTGGAGCTGATTCTTTTTAAATTGGAATGTAGACTTCTAGATCTTTATGATGATAGGTCATTTTCCCTATTTAGATTCAAAATGAGTTTAGCACTCCATTCAAAAAAATTATCATTTTGATAGGTCATTTGTAACAATTTTAATCGCTACAAACGACAAACATTAGTGGTTTCAAAAACTATTACAAAACACACTTTTGCAAAAGGTTTTGTAGCCGCTTTTCAAAACCACTAGTTACGTAACAAAAACACTACTGTATTAGTAGCTTTGTTGTCACATTACTCGAAGATGCATACGTAGACAAGACATTATTTGTGAAGGTTGTAATGGTTCTAAAACCTACAGACATTGGTGCAAAATTTTGGCAGAATTTAGTGTGGAGGGAAATGAGAATTGAAAATTTAGCGCCAACATTGTAGTTGTTTTGAAATTGCTACTAAGTACATCCAGGAATTTGAAAAAATTAGTAGTAAAATATTTGTAGTGGTTATGAAACTACTATTAATATTCGTAATGGTTGGATATGTGAAACTTGTGATTACAAGTTTCGCATATCCAATCATCGCAAATTCCACAGACAAATATTTGTAGGGACACACACGTTCAACTAGAAAACATACCTTTTTCATTCTCTCTCTAAATGAGAAGGTCACAAATTAACTAGAAAATGAAGAATCTAATTATGTATCAGTTCCTTCATCTCCATAACTTTTTATTTTTGTTTATTTCTTTACATTGTGTGTGAGTTCCCAAATCACGATGGGGGTGAGCTTCTCAAAAAACCAAGAGTTGGGCATGGGATTCTTCAAGGCATAATATTGAGATCTCTTATTGAATTGGAATAAGTTTGGCAGTTTCATTTTTAATGTGTTTTTTTTGTAATGTTGTGGTGGATTATGCAATTAACAGTAGACACCAATAAATTAAAAAAGTTATCAAATACATAATGGTTGACATAAAAATTGTCACTTATTATAATACCATTTCAAATTCCTAACAGTTATTAAGAATTAAATGCCACCATTTATAAAATATAATGATCTCTATACTAAAAGACGCAACGGCTAGATAATCACAAAACCCTCGCTAATCCACAACTTGGAATGATTACTAAAGAATGCTTACCATTAATCTGAATCTAATATTGCGTGGTAGATGGGCACATAAAAATTTTAATAATTTACATTACATAGAAGATGTATTTCATTTATCAAATTTCAAACAATTTAACATGGGTTAAATACCAATTTTGCCACGGATGTATTGGTTAGAGAGCACTCATCACCCAAAAATTTTTTTGGTACCAAATTTTCCTCGGAATTATGAAAAATGTAGCAATTTTGCCCAAAACTCATGAAAGGTCAAACAGACGTTTGCCACGTCGGAAATGTTTTTTTGGTAGATATTAATGCCACGGAAGGCTGAACGTTTGACAAATAGGTTGTCATTTGCCACGTTGAAAGCCGTTGGTTAGGTCTTTTCGTTCAATTAGGAAGAAAAAGGGTCTGATTTGATTAGAGGTGTTGATGGGAAAAATTTGAAACAATCTGTGAACTGTGAAACCGGAGGTGGTCTTATAGAGAAGAGAAGACATGGGTGAGTCGATGACAAGTTCTATTAGTGGGAGCAGGCAAAGGGTGGCGTGGTTAAGACATGGATCTCAAGAGTTGCAATACGAAGGACCAACAAGGATCACTGTGGAATCGTGCCTCCTTTGTGTTCGTCATGGACAGAACAAAACCCAAGGAGAAGACTCTTTGGTTTTCGAAACTATTAGCAAGTATGTTAGTGTTTATTTAATTGTTGGAAGTTAATTAATTATCTATTATTAATGATGATGGCTGATGTAGAGTAATGTGTAGGGCAATGGCTGTGGGTTTTTCTAATGGCATGATGGTCAAATGGGTGAGAAGTCGACCGAGGTGATAAATGAGCTTCTTGGCCATATTGATAGATTGTATCATGACAATGTAAAGCAAGGGAGAGGAGTGGATAACCAAGTAGATAGAAATGTTGAAGCAAGACTTTCATACCTGTATTTGGTTATGGACAAGCTTGATGGCAGATTGAGGAAGCTTGATGGTAGATTGGGACTTATAATTTGTGGATTGGTTTTGACTTGGTGTTGATTGTTGTTTACATTTTGTCTTAAATGGTTTTGAAGGTCCGTTGAAGGCCATTTGTAATATGAAATGTAAGTCAATTAGTTGTATCCGTATGTGGAATGTAAGTTGCTTCTTTAGTTTGCATAGGTCCAATTTGTATGTCAACTAAATTACTTTGTACAAGCCAATTTTGTATGTTGTAAAGTAAAGGCAATTTTCATGGCCATTGTTTCTGATGTAATGGACAGTAAAGTAGGAAGGTGTATCCGTATGAAGTATTGTGCATGGCTATTTTGCACTTTCAATATTGTCTGGACCATTTTGTATGCTATCAAGTATAGGAAAGTAGGAACTATTGTATTGTTAATAAGCTGCAAATTTATGACAAAAAAAAAAAATGCTACAAATTGGGTATATAAAGTGCCCAATACAACCAAAATGGATAAAGCGAGAAATGCGAAAAAATGAAGCTGATTGCAAGAAAGTGGCCAAAACAACATGGCACCTAAATATTCATTACTGGCAGATGTAAGGAAGCTGATTGCGAGATGGCACCTAAATATTCACAACATGGCACCAAAATATTCATTATTGCCAATACAACATTGCAAGAAAGTGGCTGATACAGCATGACAACAATAGCTAGCATGCCAACAATTGCCAGACACCAACAAACATAAATTAATGGATGTAAGGAAGCTAATTGCAAGATAAATATTCATTACCATTAACTAAATGTTCATCACCAAGTATAAAGGAAATGTCTGCTACTAAGGAACCACCAATACAACCAAAATGGCCAATACAACATGGCACCTAAAGTGGCCAATATAGCAACCTAAGTAAAGTCATGGAAGCCTTTTACAACAAAAATACATGAACCAAAATACAATCATGGCAGCCCTTTACAAAATAAATTCATGGCTGCCCTTGAGAACCAACAGAAATGGCATACAAAAATAGAACAAACAGAACACATTTGGAAACTATTTCAGACCCTTTACCATGCCTTTTGTTGATGGAAATTTGTTCCCACTGCTTGAAGCAATCAATGTTTCGTCCCTATATGCTAGAAGGTGAGATATTGGCATCGCTAGTGCTCCTTGCCACATGAGTCCTAGAGGTGTGACAGGGAGATTAGTTGGGGTAGGTGGTGTTGAACCATCTCCAAGCATTACAACTTTCACTTAGATTGTTATCAATAATCTAGGACAGAGGTCTACATCTAAAATAAGCCCTTACCCACAATGTTACCATATATGATACAGCTGCCTTCGCTGCTCTATCACTGAGTGTACAAAGTTGTTTGAGATTATCCACAAATTGTTCTTCAAATGTGCTCCAAGCACAAGAGAAGAAACTTTTCTTCAACTCATCACCTCCCACTTCTTGCTCCAATTAGCATAGCTTCTTTCACATAGTCTATGCTCTACCATCAATAGCACCTCAAATACAGTAACTAGTAAACCCTGAAAATGGATAGCAATCATTAGCAGCTTTGTTTCAGTACATAGCAATCATTGTAGCTAATCCATATGAATTAAACCATCCCCTACCTTTTGCATATCTGAAATGATAGTGATGTTATCTTCTTCTATCTCTAAAGATCTCTTCAACCATTGAAAAAACCATTTCTAGTTTACAGTGTTCTCTTTCTATGTTATCCCAATAACGATGGGATATAGACTATCATTTGCATCAAGCCCAGTGGCGGTTAGCATGGTGCCTCGTGCATTTCCTTTGAGGAATGTACCATTAACACCAATGATTGGCTTACATCCGGCCTTCCAGCATGTTTGCAACAACAAAATGAACTGAGATTAATGAATCATGCTAGAACCATAAACCATGCCAACACCTAAAATTAAATCACAAAATAATGCCATCAATTACCTTTGCAGCATGGAAGCACACATACAATCGATTGAACACCCTATTGCCATTTTCAAGAGCTTCTTTGCTAATTTCAAGCGACACATCTGAACCCGGATTGGATTTTTTCAACTCATTGCGGTAACCTTCCAAGTAGTTGAACTCATTGACGTAACTTCCTTCCATTCCTTCCACAATTAACCTCCTTGCTCTTTTACACTTGAATATACTGACACTAACCATAATCTCCTCTTCTACATCCTTCTGCATGTCTTTTACTTTGTAATTCGACTTGTCTTGCACCTTGTTCTTGAACACTTCACAGACGCCCTAGAATTCTTAAACACCCGGCTGCAACTATGTTCCAACAATAGGGTCTTAATTTCCAACCCTGAATGTGACCCATCTTTGGAGGCATACAACACAAATAGGCACCCTTTTTGACTTCGTACCAGAACTCTCAAAGGCTAACTCTTAACAAGCTTCAACTTAACTCTAACAAGGACAACATAATTATTTATGGCTAAAAATAGCTCCTTTTTGTTTGCAAACGTCTTACTTAACATGAAAGTGGGCAAACCTTCATCTAAATTTGGATCCTCTTCATCATCACTATCACTGTAAACCCCTTGTTTTCTGTCTTATTCTACATAAGTTTCCTCTAGGTCCTTCTAGATGTTGTATTGGATTCTTCTATAAGCCAATCATTCTTTCTTCTTGTCTTTCCTTGTCTAATAAGATGGAATTTTTGGCTTTTTTGGGAAGCTTGACATGACTTCGAGTTACCCTTGATGATGTCATATGAATTGCATAAGCATGACATTAGTATTTTCAAAATCAAGAAGTTACTTCTCAAATAAGCTTCTTGATTAACTTCCTAAGTAAGCCCCTTGACTTCATCATGAGTAATCTTCTTGAACACTTTGTCCTCTTTTCCTTTTCTTTGGCCCTTGAGCTCTTGGTCGAAATTATAGCTAGAAATCAAAGCCAGCCCTCCAGGGCCCGAGATAAGAAAAACATATATTTTTCAAAGTCCCGGCTTGAGAGCACCAGGGCCAGGGCCAGCCCGCAGAGCCTAAAATTTACTATTCCAATTTTTAACTATTTTTCCTCTGGTTTTTTCAAAGAAATATAATTAGTAAATTACAACACGAATCATCCAACAAATAAGCACAGTCACTAATTCATAATCAAAAGCAAACTATGTTCACAAATAACTCATATAAAACATAAGAAACATACCACTAAGCGACATCAATACGATGACTATTATTGTTGTCATCTTCGCCACAATCATCAATTTCAATGACATTTGATTATTATTCACTTCGAGTAGTAGGCTCCAGTTTATGAGTAAGAATATCATAAATTTTTTCTCCCACTTCATGAACACATCTATAATATTTATCTACAATAAATAATAAACCAAATCATAAAATTATAGTATAGTTATTATGCATTTGTATTTAAATAGATAAATAACTCTATAAAAAATACAAAATACATATAAATTATTGAAGGATCCAACTTCAACAAGTATTCAACTTTAAAAAAAATTAAAGGGCTCGATGGGCCGGCCTGTGTAAGCCCTTGGCCTTTCAGGGCCGGCCCTCTAGGGCTAAACTTCACTTCACACCTCCAATTTCCAAGCCGGCCCTTAAAGGGCCAAGGCTTAAACGGGCCGGCCCATTTTTTCCCGGCTCTAGTTGAAATACTCATATAAAACGGAATGCAAAATGTCTTAAAATAGTCAAGAAGGCACTTAAAAATCCCCCAAGTCAAATGACCAAAGTGCCCTTACAAAATACCCTCTTAACTTGACTTATTTTGCAAGTTTTGTTGACTTTTCTCTCTCTCTAGCTTTTCATGAATTTGAGGCTTATTAAAGAAGCTTTTGAGTCATCTTTTCATATTAATTGCATGCACATGTGTCCCTCATAGCAATTGACCAAAATGCCATCAAAATATTTCCTTTTGCGTAGCTTCTTTCACAAGCTTTTTGATTGTCTATGATCAAATTTATTTGACCAAGCTTCATTGAACAATTCCTTATCCTTCTCTTACATTAATTATTCATGTTAGAGAATAAAAATCATTTACTATTGACTTCATGAAGATTCCATGCAATGTTTCCAAAATTTAATATCACCCTTCATGAACTAGATCTAGTTGTCTATCTGATACAAGCTTATTCTCAAGTCTATAGACCCAAAATTCAGAATATTACAATCCCTCTGCCCAATTTCTAGTTGTCGCGATTTCCCTTTCTTGCCTTGGCTCTCGTCGTCCTATATTTCTCACCGTCTCTCCCCTCAAATGTTGTTCACAAATTTAACTTCCTCGACTCTGAGTATACGTGGCATATGGCTCGCTCTCCACCACGTTTCTTTCCCAGCCATGTGGCATTTTAATGATCTATATGGAGCCTCCCTGAGTTTTGGGAAAAATTGCTACCTTTTCAATACTTCTGGGGAAAATTTGGTACCGAAAAAACTTTCGGGTAAAGAGTGCTCCCTAGCCAATACTTCCGTGGAAAAATTGATATTTAACCCATTTAAACATTTTATTCATGAGAATTACTTAAACTAGAATATTAGTACTGATTCCACTATATTTTGATAAGCTATTTTATGGTATGTTTTGGGATTTTATCACTATTTTTGGACTTAGTTACTATAATTATAATTAATTGTGATTAAAGTTGTTCACATGATAAGGTTAAAAAGGGTTTGCCTTAATTGATTGATTTTTAGAATATAAAGCGTTACATTTTGGTTTATTTTATTTGCATGTCAATTTAGGAAAATTACATAAAAGGATCTAAAATTTATAGAAATTGCAAATTAATGTAGAAAAGGACTAGAGACAATTACAAACGAGGACCCAGAACTCTTAGAAATTTCAACAAAACCCTAAAAGTCGTAAATAGTGTCTTGCTGCCAAAAAATCTAATTTTTGGGAGGCCGAATCATCATCTTGGAGGAGGTAGCCTGACTTTCGAAGGGAGAAATAAAGGAGGATGCCGGAGATGGAGGGAGAGAGAAATCACCACCACCATCGGCCCTCTCCCGCTTCATCACCATCATCGTTCTCTACCAAGCATCGTCGCCGATGACTGATAATTGAATATTTCATACACTTCTTTTTATCTCTTGATTAATAATTTAGGACTCTTTAGTTAATAAATAATAGCTTTTATACTTATTTGGACTTTGGGCCTTTGATTATATTTTAGCCATTTTTAATAATAAAATTCCAGTTTTACATTGCTTCACTATTTTTACCATAACTCTTGAATCAGACATCGGATTTGCCTCATTTTTGTTTCATATTTCAGATGATTCAAAGAGATACAATTGTTATGAAGACATGAGGGGAAAATTCGGACAAGAGGGCGGTCGATTTTGGAGCTGAAGTCAGATGTATATTTCTGGATTTTATTTGGGCTCGAATTTTGTAATTAAAGCCCACTTTTATTTTATTTCTGTTTTGGGCTGAACACATTGGAGCCCATTTCCATTTTAGGTTAACTTTAAGTCAGATGGTGGCTACAACGCTATGTCATTCACGTTTTTATTATTTTTCAAATGTTCTTCTCTCATTCTTCGACTATTCTTCATTTTTTCCAACCATGCTCGGCTAAACTTCGTGATTAACCCAACGTTGAGGATTCCATGATTCGTCCGAGAGCTTGTTCTTAATCGGTAACTTTACTCGTTTATGCTTTCATCTTATCGGATTCGATTTCTGGAAATAGTTTGAATATTGGATTTAATATTTGGTTTGGTTCATCCCAAGGACTGAGTCCGAACTAGGTTTTAGTGTTACTGTGGGATCGCAAAGTGAGATGCCATGTTCGGACAGATGCTAGGCGATCGTCTAGTCGAGGGATTTTCTAGACGAACGCAGATATTTCGGTTCGTCCAGAACTAAGCGCGAGTTCGTTCATATTTTGTTCAATGATGGAAGTCTCTAGAATCTAAATGTTCGGTTGATTGATTTTAATCTGTTTCTGTCTATTTTGTTTTGTTTCTTCTTATTTTCATTTTTAATATGTTTGAACCAAAAAAAACCCCTCATTTTTATTGTTTCTGTTTCACTGTTACTATACAATCAAATCCACTGTGAATTTATTGGGAAAACGATCCAAGTTCCCTATTACCACAAATCTTTTATTGAATCTGGTTATTTGAGAGACACAACAAATCTCTTTCAGTGACTTGCTTCACTACCATTAGAGGAGGCTAAGACTTTCAAACCATAGAAGCCATGAAGGAGATTGAGCCAGATCACTTCACCGCTATCGCTGTTTCCTCACTTCCGTCGACGGAGCCGTGGCTTTACTATCACCGCATGCCTCTTCTATTCTCGCCATCAATGTAATCTTCTTCCTTCTTCATTGCCAAAGCACCGTCAAGCACCACTACCTTCGCCTTCATTTCAACCTCTCCACTTTGCCATCAACCTCACTACTTTCCACCATTCTCACTCTCTCTCATCCCATTACTTCATTTTGTTCACTCCTTTTGTCTCTCCTTCACAATTTGATTACATAATTTCTCCTTCCTTCAGTTGCTCTCAGTACTAGTAGCCTTCCTTCACTTTCTCCACTAAATTGGCCCCTTTACTCATAATCCCATGAATTTTTATTGTTGTGGAGAAGTTGTAAGTTGCAATTAAAGTCATGATTGGCTGATTTTCCTGGAGTCGATAAAGATGTGGCTAGAGTTTCAATGTGGGTTTTATTAGTTTCCCACTAGTTGGCTTGATGTATTATATTCTGTTTGGATTGATTTGGTAATTGGTATATGTCTGTGAGATGTAGATAAGTGATTATTTCTCTTTAATAGATTGATCTTATGTTAGAATTTTGTTGTTGAATTATTTGGATTATGTAATGAGTTTATTTTCATGTGTTTTATTGATATTATGTACTGTATGTAATTAGTATAGTGTGTAATTGAATCTTCTTTGGATCCTCTTTTTTTAAGCTTCTCTTCTCTTTATAAGCGAGAAGCTAGGCCAAACAGGTTTTTACAAAAGCTCTTATAATAAATTTTTTTATTATTTTTTTATTTTTACAATGAAGAAAAAAGCTTTGAAAACTCTTGAGATAAGATTTTTTTTTTTTTTTAAAGCTCTCATTAGCTTTTGTTGAAATGAAACGTCGAGGTTGTGGTCATCCTTTCAATTTTGAGTTTTGAGCGCAGCAATCCTTTCACTTCATCTTTCTTTAGGTAAATAGCACCATTCTCAAAGGTACTCTCTCTCTCTCTATCTGCTACTGAAGGTTTATTTTCCCAGCTTCTTTTTGGACTTCTGCTAATGATTTACTGTCCTATTTTTTGTGCATTCATTGTGATTTAGGAAGTTCCTTTATTCCTTCTCTTTTTTTGTCTAGCTAAATAAAAATTTCAATGTCATAAATAAGTTATGAGTCAGACAATAATGCACGGTCCTTAATCTGAGAGCAGTTCATCATCTCCTAAGATATTAATAATAGGAAGCATCTTAAGTTTTGAGTAATTTGAGAATTAGCAATGAATGTCTTGATTGACAATGATCTTTAGGGACTAGAGGAGATTTCTTTTGCACAACGGGTGATTTTTTATAAAATCATAAAATAAGAGGTTTGGCTTCTATTTGGTTTAGAACATATATGTTGAGAGATTGAGTAACTTTGCTACATTGCTAATTTCTTTTTTCTTTGCTTAAGAATGTGAATCTTCTTGATTTTGTCCTATTTTGGTTGTTACATTCCAGCAAATCCAGATTCTCCATTTATGCTTTATCATTCTTTAGTCTATCTTAAATTATTATCTTATTCTTTATTATCACCAAATGGAAAAATTGGTGTTAGAGGCGTACTGTAGAAAACTAAACAAATAAAAATAACCATAAATGTCGAATGTATGTGCATAAGACTGCTTTTGATGTGCTATATTTTTCTTTTCATCTCAATAATGCATTGCAGTTTATGGCTAGCAAAGAAAAATATAGTGTAAAATGCGATCAATGCACTACCAAGATCTTACTTGAAATTTGTATAAAAGAGATTCATACTAATGGAAAACTAGGAATTGCCTTTAGAGCTAAGAGATGGAAAGTTGCAGTTGATAAATTTAATAAACTTGCTAATCAAAACTATAACCAAAAGCAACTGAAAAATAAGTTGGATATTTTAAGGAATGATTGGACTACATGAAAACAATTATTGGGCAAAGAAACAGGATTGTGGTGGAACTATGAGATGGGAATTATTATAGTTTATGTTCACTATCGAAGGAAATTGTGAGGCCTCCATATTTTCAATTTAAAGAAGTTCCATTGCAAATTATAGATGATATTAGATATTGGCCTTATTTTAAAGGATGCATAGGTGCTATAGATGAATGACTTATTCCTACCATTCTTCCTACTAATGATCAAATTCCTTTTATTGACAAAAAAGGATAGCCAACACATAATGTTATGTTAGTTTGCAACTTTGACATAATATTCACTTTTCCTATTGTTAGTTGGCCTGGTATTGTACATGACACACATATTCTTTCATTTGTGTTTGAAGAAATGAAAAGTGTGTTCCTCCATCCTCCTGAAGGTACAATTTATTATTATTTTTATATAAACTCTTTTAGTTTTATATTTATTTAATTGAGATTTTATACAAACTAGTAATAAATCTTTTAATTTTTTAGGGAAGTATTATGTAGTAGATGCTGGATATCCTAACATGAAAAGGTATCTAGCACCATTTAAAGGAGAAAGGTATCACATTCCTTATTTTAGAGGTTGCAGTCAACCACATGGATTACAAGTTGTTTTCAATCATGCACATTCCTCACTAAAAGATGTCATTGAGAGAATGATTGGAGTTTGAAAGAATAAGTGGCACATCTTATGTGATATAAAGCTATTTTCATTAATCAAGCGGGAGAAAATTATTATTGTAATAATATCCCTTCATAATTTCATTAGAGAGTGTGGTGTTGATGACGAAAAGTTTGACAAGTGTGATCTTAATCCTAATTATATTCTTAAGAGTAAAGAAGAATGTAATATTGATGAAGAAATGAGTATCCATATTCCATAGTCATAGAAGAATAGCATATAATGGTCATATGAATAGATTTCAAAATCAAATAGCATCAACGTCAATGGAAAATAAAAATAGATAATTTCATATGAATGGAATACTGGCTAACAATTTGCAAGACTACTTGATGATATCTTAATTAGGCTCCACTATTGGCAAATCTATTCTCATAGTATTTTTATTTTGTGAATATATTGATAGTTTAAAGGTTATTTTATAATATACCTTTTATGATAATTTTTTATTAGAAAAGCTGCTTGTGACAAAATTTTTGTCAAACATCTTATTTTTAATTTGAGCTTTTAAGTAAATTTTAAGCTAAAAAATTTATACAATCATCAAACAACTTTTTAGTTCTTTTTTAAAGCTCTTTTTTTAGCGTTAGTTTAAAAGTAGGTTTTAGCTTAAAAAGAGAGAGGATCCAAACAAGCTTTGAGTTAATTCATATTAAGTGCCGTTATTATACTCTCATTTAAGAGAAAGTAAGTGTATTAAAATGATTTTCAAATATATATCAAGTGATTTTTAACAATTTATCCAAGAGATGACTATGAATGTGATTGTATGATAAATCATTAATTACATATATTAGACTTAATGCGATTGCTTGAGGTTTTGAATTTGACTTGATTGAAAAAATAAAAAATTAACTCCCAAATCATTTTAAGAAGCTAGGAAAGCCATTAAATTTTCTACCAAGATAAATGTCATCATTCATATTTTCAAACTCAATCAATTCATTCATTCACCAATTATATATATATATATAAATAATAGTTTAGCATTTAATTAAAATATATTACTCTTTTAGTTATGAATTTGGAAAACCCAAAACCAAATTTCCCCTATTTTCATTGCATTTGCATGGCATTTAGATTACTTAGGAATTAAAAGGGAACAATCTTAGTTTGCCTATACATATCCTTAATTAATTTTTAATTATGGACCTCATGGATAATGAAAAAATTCCTCATCAAGTACGGTACAAAATTTTTAGAGTTCTAATACCTTTTTGTGTATACAAATTTATTAGATCATCTTAATCCGTAAAAATTTTAAATGAGCAACTTTTCCCCAAATTTTCCCTCTTTTATGTATGCTTAATTATGTATTTTACGTTAACATACATTATTTGCTCACACGCCCTTCATATGGAACCTAATGAAGTCCAATATGCTAGAAAAAAAAAAAGTAACATATTTATAACTTATAACCACTTCTACCTCCTATCTTTAAATGTTATAAATACCTTTTTGTGTATACAAATTTATTAGATCATCTTAATCCGTAAAAATTTTAAATGAGCAACTTTTCCCCAAATTTTCCCTCTTTTATGTATGCTTAATTATGTATTTTACGTTAACATACATTATTTGCTCACACGCCCTTCATATGGAACCTAATGAAGTCCAATATGCTAGAAAAAAAAGTAACATATTTATAACTTATAACCACTTCTACCTCCTATCTTTAAATGTTATAAAAATAAGAAAAAATAGATGAATAATTAAAAACATATGACCATAATTAAAAAAACATACGACCATGTCAAGCTGCCATAAATTACTAAATATAGTTAATTATAATTAATGGTACATCATATGATACGTATTATATAAAAATTATTAAATTTAAAATGCTCATTTTTAGTGAACAATTAAGATAAAAAATAAGACAAACCAGTTGAATTTTGGAAGAGGACTAAAATATCTATCTAGTCCCTCAGTTTCAGTTTATTTCTTTATATTTATAAAGAGCATTTCTAATCCTCTAATTTTAACATCGTTAGTCTAAATTAACGGAAAATGCGGACACATCAAAGTCACAAAATTTTAATCCTAGATAGCTGCTACATTAATTCAAAATTTTTAACAAATTTAGTTCAGTTAAAATAATAAAGATAATAATAATAGTAAAAAATTATTATTTTTTAATCAATTTTTGCACTCCCCAGCCTTTTCCCATCAGAAACCCTTTATCAACGCCGTCGTTTTCAACCTTATTCCCCTTTACTTCCCAAATTCATCCTATTTTCTTAGCCCCAATTTCCCTTCTTTCTTCTTTGCTCTCTCAAGCAACTAGTTACAAGCCATTGATGACGGTCTAAGAATCTCATGAACTTGACTATTTATCATTTTGGAAACAGTCTAAGCGTTTGGATCTCATATTTGTTCATGTGGAAGGTCATCATGAGGAATGTGTAGCCTCTCAGATCAACTCTACAAACGCATCACATTAAAGGTTTCCTCTCAGAACCTTTGTTTTCCACTGTCATTGGGCAAGGGCCATTTGGTTTGCTCTTCGAACTGATTCCATTCAGTATTCTTCAACAGTCGTTTGATTCAGTAGAATTCTTCGAACTAACCCTTTGGAAAGCAAAGGGGAAGAGAGTTCAAATCAAACGATGGCACTAGTGGATTCATGGAGGAAGAAAGGGATTTGGCTTCTTTCCTTTGTGAACTTTCATCCGCTGCGGCTTATACGTCGATGTATAAGCGACGTATAAGCTCGCGCCCACACACACAATGGTCGTTTTTTTGAAAGAAGAAAAAGAAAAATCAGACGGAAAAAGGGACCATTGTCAGGGAAAAAAGGACTATTGGAAAAATACGGACGTATAAGCCATTGTGGACCTAAGTGATGGTTGGCTTTGGCGGTATTTATTTATACATCAGACGTGAAGAATCTTTTCCATTCTTCGATGTATGGAAAGATCCAAATAAAATGACTATAATTTTGGGTATTCTAAATCTTGTTAGTATAGGTGCTTTTCTTCTAGTAATTCAAGAAAGATACCTGCCGATGGTTGGATGTAACTCTTTCTAATGGGAAAGAGTAGGTGGTGGAAAAAATTGATTTAAAAAAAAAAAACAATTCTATTACTATTTATTACTTTAACTAAATTAAAATATCAATTTATTAAAAAGTTTGAGTTGATGTGACAGCCATCTATAATTATAAGTTAGCATTTTTCGTTAGTTTAGCCTAATGTTGTTAAGATTTAAAGAATGAAAATATATTTTATAAACTGTTATAGATTTATATATGAAACTCATGTAATGTATGGTTATAGGGATAAGCTACGAGACACAAATATGACGGCATATCATTTGAGTTTGGAGGTACAAAGGCACATAAGTCCAAACTCTAACTATGAGGTAAACTCTATGAATAAGAGGTAAATCCTAAAGGTATGGACACACTCTCTCAATCAACATTCTGCCGTTACTGTGCACACACACCGCCTATTCGTGTACATTAATCTACTAGATTCATAGGTATTTGATCTATAGATATCTAGAGATAGTTAATCGATCCAATATCAACATATTAGTTCAACAGACGACACATCTCTATCAATCTAGATTGAAGATAAACATAAACATAGAGGATTAAATTATAATTTGATGCAAACATAAACGTATATTTTAATCTTGAAAATTAATTTCTTAAATGTTACCGCATTTATTTATTTATCTATTTATTTCATTTCATTTTGTTTCTTACTTTCTTGTACATACTAGTTACAAACATGAAGCGTGATAACCGTGCGTATCCATCAGTAGAGACTGATGAGCGAGTGAGCGAGTGAGCGACTCAGTAAGGCCAAAAACAGAAGGTGTGGTCTTCAACAGGGAATCCAAAATTGTTAGAACAACCTTCCGGAGGATCGTCGTAGGATCCATCTTCTTCCACCTTTGGGAAGCACGCCAGATTCAGCAGATTGCTCCTCATAAGGTTTTCGTCTTCTTCGTCCTGCGAGAAATCCGAGTATTCCGCGGCTTCAGCTTCAGCTTCCGCCGGCTCCTGCTGCATCCACGAATGGTGGTTCGCCTCCGTGTCCTCCGAATCCAACACGTCGCTTTTCGCCGATGAATTCGCTTCTTCCTGCTGCTTCCATACCGTTATCCCCTTCGGCGCTGCTCCTTCCTCTTTGGTTCCATCTTTCTGTTGTTCTCCCTCTGCCGAATTCACTGCTTCTGAATCTCCAGGATCTGCATTGCCCTCTGATTTGTGAGAATCTTCTTTCTCCTTTTCTCTCGCATTCAATCTGTTTTTTAAGGCTTTCACCTGCGCACCGAAGATTAAGCGTTAATCACTAATTCGACCTTGTTTTCTCTGATTCATTTAGCTCTAGATTACTGTGTTCTTTGTGTAATCTCAATCAGCTTATCGAATCGGGTCAAAAAAAATTAGTTACATGAAGATTACAGGATTTGCAGAAACACCCTATTTCACGCAGGGACTGAAGAAAAGGGCCTTACTAAAAAAAAAAAAAAGAAAAAAAGAAGAAGAAAAAACCAGACTCAAAATTAGGAAATTCACCAGTAAATTCTTATTTTAGCCCGACTGAATTAAAATTCAAACCCTTGATCACAACATTGTAAACAATACAATCCTTGCCACCAGATCAATCCATATTAGTGGGTTACACTTTCTTTCTTTCTCTTTTTTCAAAGCCTTTTAGTTAAAGATATCTTTAAACCAGAAAGCAGAAAAGCTGAGCAGAGAGATGAAAACTGAAAGAGAAAGAAAGGAGCATGTGTGTGTTTTTGTTTGTTATGATTAGTGTACCTCTTCTTTTAACTTGTCGTTCTCCTTGGCAAGAATGTCATGATCACTCTTGAGTTTATCATAGCTAGCTTTCAATTTTCCATAGTCTTGCTCAAGCTGTTTGGTCTTGAACCTTGCCCTTCTGTTCTGGAACCATATAGCCACTTGCCTTGGCTGCAACCGTAGCTCCTTCGCTAGCTGAACCTTCCTCTCTGGTTCTAGCTTGTTCTCCACCTCGAAATTCTTCTCCAGAAACTGAACTTGCTCGCTCGTGAGCCTCCTCTTCTTCTCAGCTTGATGAAAGCATACCTCGTAAGCTTCCTCTCCTGTCTCTTCTTTCTCCATTCCATGTAGAAATGGCCGGTCTGTTACTCTGCAGCCACTCAGTCTCTCAAAATTCATCATGGATTTTGATCCTGGAAGCCAAATTTCACAAACCAATAATCAAAACAGAGTTATAGGAGCTTAGTTAAATCAGAATCTTTCTGGGTCCATTTGTTTTCTCTCTGTCCACTGCATGAGTTCAGATTGTGGAAGAGAAGTACAGATTTCTAAACTTGAAACGTAGCAAAATTTCAGAAACAGTAAGATGGAAGTGTAGAAATAGAGTAATTATAAGAATGGAGAAAAGGGGTTGTGTGAAATGAAATCACTCACCTGGGAAAGTGGGATTTGAGGTGTGAGCCCAGATAGAGTCAAGAACATCAGAAGAGGGAGGAAGTCTTTCGTTTTGGAGCAAGAGTGTTGTCATATCGGATGCCCCAAAGAGTTTTCCACCTGCCGCCATAGATATAGACCTTGAAGAAAAAACTAGAGGTGGTTCAGAGGTTTGAAGTTAATGGATCATATTGAGAACGATGATGATGAAGTTGATAAGGAAAGATGGAAAGGAGAGTGATTCTGGGATTTTGGGTCTAAAATTTAAGGCTAAAGAAGTAGGTGGTGAGGATGAATGTAATGTAAGAATTCAGAGAGAGCGAGGGAAGCTTATAACCAGATAGCTAAACTACAGGGAGAGGCAGAGGAGAGTTTCTTCTTCTTATTGTGGTGTTAAAGAAAGAGAGAAAGAAGTGTGTTTTGAGCTGAGAATCGAACGAGTCTTCTCGGAGCTGGGAGGACTGACGAGGCTTTTATGGAGCCCTGGTCCGGTGAGGTGGGCAGCAGGGTATATAACAAAGATTTGAAATTACCATATTGCCCTCCTTTATTTCTTTCTTTTTCTGTGATATTATGATTAATATATATGTGTGTGTGATTTTAATTATTTTTTAGAAAACAATTTAATTGTTATCTTTAAATCTTCAATTGATTCTATTAATATTAATATTAATGTTAATGTTATCAACGTTTTCAATTTTTTATGATTTATTGTTTTGATATTTTATTTTAAATATGTATAATTTCTGCTTACTCACTTACCTTTAGTAAGCTTTAACATATGGTTAATATCATTGTTCATCTTTAAAGCTAGATGGAATTTTGATTTTGATATGTAGTTTTAAATCTTGAATTTTAGTTTTTATAGATTCATAAGTACTTTGTTGGAATTTAACTGCGTTAGTTTTAGTTGAAGGTTTAATATATGGATAAAAACAAAAATTTGTTACAATATATTCATGCATTTTGAGTTAGAATGTAAGCATGCGTTTTCGATTGAATTTTAGTATAGGTATTTCTTAAAAAATGTTGATTAGTTCTGTTATATTATTTTGAGTTAGAACGTATACTTGCACTTTTAATTGAATCTATATCTTCTAAAATATTTGTAGTAATATTGTTAAAAACAGTTCTGTGAGCGATTATTTTTGGAGAAGATAGTTATGTTTATATTTACGCAGTTAGGGTATTCTGTTTATTTTAACATAATAAATATCTATATCTATATTTATAACTCTCTCTTGGCTATCATAATTATTTGTCAACCCATTTTATAATTCAATATCAATATTTTATATTTTATATCCATAAATTATTCGTTCACTCCCATGATTTAAAGAGTTATCATAATAATTATTCAGCCGGTAAATCAAGGAGTTATCATAATCATAATTCAAATTAAATTTGCAAGAAGTTTAATTTCCAAAAAATATAATTGGTCCTATGATTATAGTAATGCTTATATTATATTAACGTCGTTAATGTATCCCCTTTTTTTCCTTCATTCTTTATTGTTTGTGATCTTAATTTTTCATTCTCACTATCATGACAGGTTGCCCTTATGAACCCATTAAAGATAATGTTGGTCACAAGGATACTTAAGTTATCATTGCTTGGGTTATCAAGAAATAGATGATGACTAAAAAGATGTCACCTCTTTGTTTATAGAAAGTTAGCATGATTTTGGCCATAAGGAGGCTTGTGATTCACGCCTATTTGATTACTAAGGTTTGGGTTTTCTGTGCTCCATGTTATGACAATCATATTATTCATGCAAGGCCATAGGATTGATTATTATTAGGCTGAGAGTCTAGCACAGTAACATCAAATACCCATCCAGTAGTATAGGCGTTTTGTAATTTTCTAAGGAGAGAGATATTTTGCAATGATTTACATACTCAAAATTAATGGTAAGAAAAGGATTAAGTTGATAGTAGCACATATTGTGATTGAATACTTGATTATTCCTCTGTTTGATGTTCCATCCATTCCTTTCATATTTTCTCCATCACTCGAAGTAGAAGCACATGTTTTAAGTTCCTTGATGGCATTGATGTCTCCAGAAAAGGTTCAAAACAATGATGACCTTCTAATAGTTCAATCGTTAGGATCTTCAATCACTCTTTTAAAGAGAAAGAAGAGAGACGACATTCTATTAGCTGATAATGGGGATACTGGATTGTCTTATATGCCCTCCCCTACCTTCAGAGCTAACAAAGCAATCATCGAGAACATAAAAATAGAAAAATGAGTCCCCTTATATTGTTTTGAGTTTTTGAATACGTTATTTTAGTAGTCTAGGTTTCAAGTCTACTTTTAATTGTGTTTGGTGTTTTCACATTATTAGGCTCCTATAACGTAATATCTGCCTTTTATACATGGCTATTTAAGTTTTATTTTATAATTATTTTGACACTTATAAATATCCTTTGGTCAAAATATATACATTGACCTAATCATATACAAATTAATGATTAACACCATATTTATTTAATTAAACAATATGTATGCTAAAATAGTAACGACCCCTTGATTTGTTGGTGACAATCTATCATTTTTGCTTCGAATTATGATAACTCAAGGATATAACAAAATTTTTACATGTTACTTTCTTAGGTGAGATCAACAATTTAATTTCAAATAACTTAAAAATCTTGACAATTCTGAATTATAAATACTATTTGAGCCTTGATTTATGGGGATTCGAATTCTTATTCTTTAAAAATCACTCTAATATTTAATTAGAGTGTTCACTATGTCAAATTAAAGGAATGCCATAACGCCAATGAAAGCTACATATGAAGTAATATAACTTCTTCATCTAATAAGAAGCGGCAAACCCTCAATCAGTTTGTGATAATGTGTCGAAACATTTTATAATTTTGATTTTGAATTGTTATTTAGCTTTAACGATTTGATTAAGAAATAGTAGTAATTAAAAAAATTGTTCATTCATTTAATTTGAGATAAAAGTAATGAATCCTTGATTTATGATATAGTGGAAAATAATCCTATTGATAATATTAAATTGTAAGTTGGTTTAGTCTAACCAATTCTTTTTTTACAAATTAAGCAGAAAAAAGAGATTCATAGATGATTAGGTGGATTTATAATAACTCCCTAATCCTTGATTTGTGGGGATAAAACTTTTGTCTATTATATTTTATTGAAAAAAATCATATTTGAATATATTTTTTGGGGTCAAATACACATTTATTATTTAATGTAGAATCCCTTATTTCATTAGTTTTGGCAATTGGATTGAGAAATAATAGTGTTATTCCGAGAACTCAAAAAAGGTCACATTGACAATATTAAATTGTTTGTTGAATTGATAAAAAAGATAAATTCTTCTAAATTAGGCCAAAAAACTGGAGATTCTGATATAATTTTTTTCGTAAGATATACAATTAAGTTTAGATAAATTATTATAAAATAATTACATGATTTATTATGATTACAAATAAACATTGCTTATTGTGCATAAAAAATCCCCATAATAAAGACTAAATTTGCTTATTGTGCATAAAAAAATCCCCATAATAAAGACTAAATTATATAATAAATATTACATACCTCATAAAGTAATGCTTTAAATCAATATTCTGGGAAAAATGCTCTAAACCAATAAGCTATCTTTTTGTGCTTGCAGAAGCTTCTAAATAACAAAATGTTATATAAGAACTTCTTGTACAACACACAAGTAGCAATACTTGTTTTAGTATAAATCATGCAATTCCTGCCTAGCATTGTGGTCAAACTTAGGAGTTGGCTCATCCAGTTAACCATTTTTAATGTTATTAGCTTGTAAAATAGTATTAACAGGCTCAAACATGTGCAAATTGCAAACTCGGTTGAATGTAGAAGTTCACTTATTCGACTTTATCGTTTTTATGTCTCTAACATATAAAATGGTATCAATTTGCTTTTGAACCTGTGTTAGTTTTTTTTCGGATTTGATTATGTTTGTTTTTTCATTTTGCCAACATGTTTGATTATGTTCAATTACTTTATATATGAAATTTATATAAATTTATTTTTTAAGCATGATAAATTATGATTGTTAAAAGATTTAATTTTAATTATTTAGATTTGAAATATATTTAAGCCAATTGTTGTCATTTGTTTTAAATTTTACAAATTTAATTATACATTTTTAAGAATTATTTATTCCTAAAGGTAAGCTCTTACAATTTTATATTCAAGCTCAAAATCTAAGTTTACACAAATGTCACAAGTTTACTTAGGGCCCGTTTGGTTCGATCACATTACATCCTACAATGCAAAGTGCAATGTGATGCAATGCAATATTAATTACGAGCTACTGTTTGGTTTAATTTTTAAGTAATTTGTAATGCATTATTTTTTTTTAATAATTATTTAAAATTAATATATCACACAAAGTCTATTTTACTCTTTATATAATCTTTCTAAAAAAATAGTTAAAAGTCATTGTGTTGCCTCATAATAATCGTCATGCTATCTCACCAAAGATTGTCCGATGTCGATGGTTGTGGTAGTGGAAACAAGAATAGTAATGTGGCAATGTTGATGGCAGGTGGTGAAAGCTACAATGATGGATGAGGAGGTAATGGCGGCAACGACAACGGTGGCAGTGGAGGTAGCGAGGGGTGGCGGCAACGGTAGTAGAGAAGGAAGTAGTGGTAGTAATAGTGATAATGATAAAGGTAGTGATGCCAAGAGTGGCCGACAGTGACGTGGCTGTGGGGAGGAGGTAGTGAGGTGGCAGAGGCAATAATGGAGGTGGAGGTGGCGATAGCGGGGATGGCGACAACAACGGTGGAGGGGGAAAAGGTAGTGGTGGCAATGGTGGAAGTGACGGCAATGGAGGAGGAGGAAGAGGAGGTAGTGGTGGCAAAGGCGGAAACAATGGAGGCGGCGGCAACAGTGGAGTGGAGGAGGAGGTAGTGGCAGCAGTGAGGCAATAGTGGAGGTGGAGATGGCGGTGGTAGGGGTGGCGACAATGGCGGTGGTAGAGGAGGAGGTAGTGGCAGTGACCAGAATGGTGGAGGTGACAGTGGCCGTAATTGAGGAGGAGGAGGAGGAGGACCGTAATGCCCTACTGATATTCTGATAATTGTCAGAGCATCAATACGCAATACAGTGGGCAAACAAAAATAGCATAAGTATACCAATACAATAATCTTGATTACATAACAGGAGTATTTATAGGGTTTATAATACAATAAATTATTATACTGACATTCTTCAATGCTTCATCATTCCTCCTTCTGGTTCATCTTCAAGTATTCTCCTATTTATCTTCGTGAGCTTCATTTCTTTCATGTGCTCGCCTGCGTAATGGTTGGTTGGGGAAGGTGAGATTTACAGGAATCTTAGTAGTAAACAATATCGAACAATGCATGTAAGATAAATGCTAGTATATGATATGATTACTTTGCATAGGCTCATGTGAACATAATGACATTTCTGTATGCTCAATGCTTCGTACAACATACTCATTGCCATAATATAGTTAGAAACAGAGCTTCAATAATTTAAATATGTTATACATAATCAAGAAAGTATAGCAATCATACACATCAACACACAAGCAATCATATAAAATACATGCAAGTAGGGTAAGTTCATTACCTTGTAGACTAATGTCCCTCTTTATTAGTTTTCCTCTTTCACCAACCATCGGAGTTGCTTGAAGTATCTTTCATTCTTCTTCTTTCTAAACTTCTCATGACCCTAAATACATAATTATATTATTAGAGCCAAGAAAAATAAATATCTAATGAAACTGTTTCAACCTCGTAATCTTTGGCCCTTAAATTCGCATGGTAGCTAAAAACTGTCAGAATTTGCAATCAACTTTGAAAATTCATAACTCATTGCATAAATATCCAAATAAGGTGGTTCCAAACACTAGGAACTCATTATTAAGTCTAATTTCAAGAAGAAGAAAAATGCTTTTAGCAACCAGTCATACACATACCATTCTAGGTTCAATCAAACAAAGGACTGACTACGCCTTACATTCCAGAATCATAGGTCATTTTCACAAATTCATAACTCAGTGTACAAAAATCCAAATTCGACAAATGACCTATCAAATTAAAGCTTATTATGTCTACTTTATTCTTAGAAAATTTCATAATTAATAGATATCATTTGCTTAGTCAAAGGCACGTCACAAACTGACTGCCTTTCAAAAATTCCAGTCTACCAGTATCAAGAGAAATTCCCTTCATAATATTTGTCACACTCCTTGAACTGGGCTTAATCATCTACCTAATACAGGCTTATCCTCAAATCTCTATGCCTAGAATTCAAGATATTACAAGGACACAATGGTGGCAGCTACAATGATGGAGGTGACGGCAGGGGCTGAAAGAGGAGGAGATAGTGCCGATAGTGGTTGTGACGTGGTTTGACATGTGAAA
This sequence comes from Acacia acuminata, assembly GCA_019022655.1. Classification (NCBI taxonomy): domain Eukaryota; kingdom Viridiplantae; phylum Streptophyta; class Magnoliopsida; order Fabales; family Fabaceae; genus Acacia; species Acacia acuminata. Next base: position 129,783 of record JAFJYI010000177.1, on the reverse strand, counting down.
TGAGACGAGTGAAACAAAGACAAATGAAACTAAAGAATAAATTGAACTTTTTCAACTATGCAATAGGGTGATAATGAATATTCATAGGGGAAATGAATGATGACTACCGAATGGTAAATCCTATTATCATGTTAAAGAGTAATCAAACACTCTTATCTTGCCAATGAGGATTGACATAGTTGGCTAAGATGTCAGCCTTCACCCCAAAAGGGAGGAGGTTCGATACCCGCTGGTCGATGTGAGGGTTATGTTGATGAGCGATCTATAAATACTTCTGTAAGCGTTCTTTGAGCCTGGATGCATGCCCTGACCCTAGTGGGGTACCGGTGTCTTACCCCACCTAAACTTTTTTATAACCAAAAAAAAAAAAACACTCTTATCTTGGTAATATAATCATGATTACCATTGAAACCATACAATATGGTTGAACTAAATAAAATCTTAAACTTGTGAGTTTTACAACTTTAATATATAGTAAATGATATCGCTTCATATACTTTTTATAGTTCGTTTATTGTTGATTACCATATTCTAATTTTTTTTTTTTTTGGCCTGGATGACCATATTCTACTGATATTATTATATGTGTAATAACTATATCATTAATCAGAGAAGTTCAAATCGAACTATTAGATGGGCTCGTGTAATGAATAAATCAAAATGTTTGGTAAGTGTGAAGAAATGTAAAATATCCGGACGTATAATCAACATTATTCATTTTAGAGGAAGGGTGCAGGAGCAATTTTGTTTTGGAAGTGTTAAAAAGGGAGTAATTTTGTCCTAACCATTATTCTAGTTAATCTTGATCATTAGTTGACCAACTATACTGAGTTAACAGTTTATATGTCATCTACGTCATTTTTTTAGGTGTAAATTTGGCTCAAAAGTCCATGTGTTAGCTACCTCATTAAAATTATGTTTAAAACATCTGGGGCAAATTTGCACCTTAAACAAAATGATATATGGACTTCTAGCCAAAGATAATTGATCATCTAACTGTCAAAATTAACTAGGACAACGGTTAGAATAAAATTGCTAATTTTTTTATACTTCCGGAACAAAATTGCCCTTTAACCTTTGAAGGAAACATTACAAGAAGTTTTTTTCTTTTTTTTTTTTTTCTTTTAATGTTTACAATAATAATCATTTTCTTGCACATTTTTTTATGAAATAATTTTGAAAATAACATGTATCTACGAGACAACATCTTTGTCAAAATACAACAGTTTACAACTAGCAATTCTATGACAACCAAATCCAGTGGAAAACAAATTATATGGTCATCCTAAAATACCGGAACAGGTTTCCATATTTTCTCCATCAATACCTTATCAAAATCATATTGGAAAGAAAATATATGGCTGAAATTGTGTTGTATATTGAAAATTAAAACGAAGTAAAATCGTTTTTTCAGCATGATATTAGTATTTTCTTTTTCTTTTTTCATTTTATTCAATTATTATTATTATTATTTAAATTATAAAAAACAGAAAACAAAGCAGGAGAAAAACAAAAGCATCCTGTCTAATCTGTCGCTATCAGAGGGGCGCGCGAATTTAGAGAGATATGGATGACTCATTATCCTCTTTTTTTAATAATTTATTTTTGATAAAAATAATTGTTTGGTTTATTTAAGTGTTAAAGGATACTTATTAGAAAATCCCAGTTAAAGACCTTTAAAAATATTAAAGACAGGGAGATGCTCTCAATTTCAATATTCCAAATGCATATGAGTTCTTGAAACGAGATTTTGAAAATTCATGCTAAAAGACACAAATACCCTCTCTATATATTTTTTTCTTTAAAAAAATCATTAAATCAGACTGTCTCATTATAAGGTTTAGAAATTAGTGTTTTCAGATAACACTTGTGGGAGTTTTTATTTTCAAAACCCAAACTTGACAAAATCAATTTAGTAATCTCATATTAAGTTTAAAAAGTAATCCATTCATGTTTTCTCATTATCACAAATATTCAATTTAAAATGGAGAGTTATGAATTTCATGTTGGAACTTGGCAAAATCATATTAAGCTTAGGATTTATCCACATCTGTTTTCTCATTTTCACAAGTGTTCCATTTTAAATGGAGAGTTGTGAAATTCATATACGAATTTGGCAAAATCAAATCAAAAGTTGGTAATCTCATATTAAGTGTAGGAATTAATCCATGTCTGTTTTCTTCTTTTTACAAATGTTCAATTTTGAATGAAGAGTTGTGAAATTTTTATTCGAACTTGGTAAAATCAAATATGAAGTTAGTAATCTCATATCAAGTTGTGAAAAATCTCATAATATAGATTTGTTACTTAATAAATGAAAGTTATTAAAATCTAATTAAATGTCATGAACTCCTCAATAAAACTTGAGAAAAAACCCGATAGTTTACGTAAGAACCTCCTAATTATCGTAAATTTAACTATCCCAAAAAATTTATTAAAACATTAAGTACAACTAATAAATAGAAAGAGAAGAAACCAATTAAATAAGAAAGACTACCATGGTTATAAAGTATTAATCATCTTATTCAAAATCACATATTAGTCAACACTATGATGATTGGGCCTTGAGCATTCGAAGCCCAATGACACAATTGACCAAAAGGGCCTTATATCATTTCCCAAAATTATATCCAAAAAAAAAAAAAAAAAAAAAAAAAAAACCCAAAATTATGATCTCATTAATTACTATTCATGGCTTTCTTGAAAAATTCCATTTTTTGATAGAACCATAGCTTTCTGAAAAAGTTACACAAAAGTAGATCCACAATCAAAAATCATAATTTAGAACCCATGGCCTCATGCCTCTTTTTCCTGCACTCCAACATAGAACAAAAAAAATAAACTAGTCATGCAAATCTCAAATCGTAAGTTATATTAGGACCCGTTTGATAGAAAGAAGATTAGGGAAGGAAATGGAAGATCTCAATCTTCTCATGGATTTTGGGTGTTTGATAGACAAAAGTCCAAAGATCTTTCAGAGTTTATCTTCCATTATTTGAGGGAAGATGCTTTCCATCGAAAATTGAAGGAAAGCCTCGCAATCTTCCTAGGAAAGTGTTTTTTGACAGATTTACCCCTGAAATTCAAACTTGGTGGGAAGTTCGAATTTGGCGGGAAAGTTTGAATTTGGCGATTTTTTTTTTTTTTCACGAGTTCGAACTTAACAAGAATATATTTTTAAAAAATATATTTTAGCAAAAAAAATATTTTTCTTTTTTATTTTGAATTAATTTCTTTTGAGAGTAAAATAGACATTTCCTAATTCTTTACCAATTACTATCTCTTCATTTTCTTCCTACCAAACAACTCAAACCATCTTCCTTCATCTTTCAAATCTTCCTTTCCTTTCCTTTCCATCTTCCTTCATCTTTTAAATCTTCCTTTTCATTCCTTTCCTTTCTCAAATCTTCTCTATAACAAACAGGGCCTTAGAGTATGAACGAGTCTTAGGTGACAATATATAAAGTCGACACATAACTATTGGTAGTGGAGGTTTACAATTGTACAACACAAACCTAAACCTCCAAGTCTTCCCTGAAGATATAACATTATGAACTTAGCTTAAAAAATGTAAAAGCAACGAGGTGAGTCTTATGGATCCAATAACCACAATTCCAATTTAATAAATATGCAGGGAATGATTATAAGATAGTTAAGCGGGTTAAACAACAGTTTATATGATAAGGTATAGATAGTTTTTCATAATCAATAATAGCTCAATGAGTAATTAAGCATGTACATGACTGTCACAACCATCCTTAAAACCGCTATCAAAACCTATGAAATACAATATTATAAGATTCGTCTTTGTGACAAGTCTGTACCAAGCTCTCTAATAGTGAGATGTAGCCTGGCAAAAAGATAAAAACTCACATCAAACCATGAGTTTTCTTTCCTTAGAATATGGAAAAGGGTCACATGTCCCTTGAGTTGACCCTTAATCTGCTAAGGAAGTATAATACCAAGGGCCCTAAGGATGTTAGAGCCAGCCACTGAGCCCCAAGTGGTGGCGGCTATACCACATGGTATAATAGCATCAAACCTCCCACAAGTACAACTCTGTATAATCAAACACAATTCAATATGCAATCAAACAAGTCAACATCATTGATAAGTGTATATTTTATGATTAAATAGGTGTATATTTTATTAGAATTAGTTGGAATTATTGATATTATATATCTATTTAATTATCTTTTATTGACTTTTCGATCATTAAATCAAACTTAGGATCAAAGAATAAATCGACATAAAATCTACTCATATCCTATTTTTAATGTGCAGGAGATATTATATGAAAGAGAAGAGACAAAAAGCATATGGAGCTTGCAGCCATAAATTAAATAAAAGGAATAAAGACGAGGACCCCACATGCTAAAAAGAAAACTTGAATCCTAAGTTTGGTGATTAATTAAGAGGAGGAGACCTAAATTATAAATAGGGGGCGAGAGACAAGAAGGAAGGAGGAAGAAGGAAGATCGAGAGACGCAGAACGAGAAGGAACGAAGAAGCGGAGGAGTAAGCGACGAGCATTTCTTCTCTTCATCATCTCCACGGAAGAACGGAAGGACTATGGAGGCGACCGAGAATCTTTCTTTCCCCTCTCTCTCTTTATTCTTTGAACCTGAATTGTTATCTTTTTGTTATGGATTTTATTAGAGCCATGTGTGGCTAGTTGGTTTTACAACCTAGAGGACCTATGAACTTGTGGGTGAATTGGATTCTGTTTTCATTATTTAATTAAATTTGATATTAATTTTGGTTACTTAATCTTGATTAGTTTTATCTATTTAGTTATTGGCCATCCTTGAATATGATTTTGAGCATTAGGATTTACCTTGAAGAAGGAGATTTTAATTAGGCTATAAGATTAAGTAATATGAGATTAGATTACGATTTAATTTGTGATTAGGATAGACATATACCTAATGACCCCATATAATTGTTGAAGAGTGTGTTCGATCTTTGTTGCCCTTGAGTAACTATGTTAGACATGACAAGTTATACTCAAGAGAGGGTTGTAAGTGGACCGACAGACACTTATAGCTATTCATACTTGAGATTAACAAAATTGATATCAAGGCTAATTACATTAGTAAAAACAAGGTTTATGAAGCTAATAAGGGATTAGTAACTCTGGGTTGCTCATTTGATTATTGTGGTGGTTTTCTTATTTTTATTTTAGTTTTGATTTTCTTTTCCTTTATCTTAATTAAATTAAATTTGATTTGCTCAACTTAAACGAAGTTGTGAAATTAATGCTTAACTAAAGTTGTGATACTAAGTCCTCATAGGAATGATACTTTTCTTATCACTTTATTACTTGATACAACCCGTGCACTTGCGGAATTTATAAGCTATAAAGTTTTGCCCTATCAATCATCAAATTCAGTATCACCAGGTTATTCTCATAGTCAATACTCAATGCCATGAATTATCAACATTTAGATTCAAGCCCACTTAATTAACAAGTTTAATAAAAGCATAATTCATATTGTCATTGTATATTTTTCATATAAATAAAATACTCTAATATATATTTATAACATTTAAAATATTAACATACATTTATAATCACATCAATAAGCATATAAGGTAATTTGAAGAGTGGTTACATCTCCTCAAAGCTAATAAAAAATACAATAACTCTTGTCAAACCCCGTGCCCAACCACAACTAAGAAGAGTCTACATGATAAATATGTGGATATTTATTAATGAGATGATAACTAATGAATGTAATGGTTAACAATTAGTAATTAAACCTCCAACATCCACTTAATTTTTCCTTAGAAAAATTCATAATATCTCTACCATTCATAAGTTTACTATCCTAATAATATTTTTTATATTCCTCCACTTTATTGCACTCATTAAAATCATTAACAAACTTCCAAATGCTCAACCTTAAATTATAATTTCCCAATTCTAAGCTCAAATGTTCAAGTTCATAATTATTTTTACTTAACTGAATCATTCATTCCTTTTTTTTTTTTGAATAAAGAATTTTCAATTCAAACTTGACAAATGAATTTCACAAATTTTCAAACATTTTATAACCATTTATTTAAAATCAAATCACTTTTAAAACTTGAGAAAATCTATAAGTTTAAATTTCACTATTATTCCAAAATCCCCTTTTTGAATAAGAATTTTAAGTACTTAATGGTAACTCAAATCAAGTCAAATCACCATAAAAATTTAAATACAAGATCCTTATTAACTAAAGTTTCTAATTGAAATAATTCTTTAGTCAAACATTGTCCAAATTGCTCATTCCAAAAATACCTCAAAAATTCGCAATAATTCTTCCATAAATAAAAAAAAATCCACTCAAACTTAAAATTTATCCACCAAATCATCTTCCAACAAGTATTTCTAAGCAAGGTTGTCAAACTCACGAGTTTAAGAAACTCGTGAATGTGAACTCAATCGTAAACTCGTAAGAGTTTACTTTTATTATTAAATAGATATTACTAGTGTATAATTAAATAATTAAAATATAAAAATGACAATAATTTGATTTAAATATATTTTAAATCCAAATAATTGAAATTAACTCACCATTCATCATTTATCATATTTAAGAAAGAAATTTCTATAAAATTTCTATATAAAGCTATTGAGCATGATCAAATCAAAAAAGTTAATACGAGTTTAAGAGTAAGTTAACATAGTTTTGTAATCTAAAAACGTAAAAACGGTAAAATCGGTATATAAACTCGTGAGTTTAACCAAGTTTACAACTAACACGAGTTTACCACGACTCGACTCGTTTTTGCAAGCTAGAAGCGTAAAAACCAAACTCGAGAGTCAACTCGCTAGTTTGACAACCATGTTTCTAAGTTACCTATGACCAATTATCAAATTTTTAACTAAAAGTTTACTCTAAAATCCCTCTTCTCTTACAGGGGTTCAACCTCAACAAACTTAAAGTTGCAAAATTTTAAGCTTATTCAATAAAGTAAACCGATTCAAATTAACTACCAAATTACTCCAAGCCCTAATCCTCAAACTTGCTTTGCTCTCAACGAAATCTACAATACTAAAATGCAATTGTTGAGTAGAAAAATATTTGTGGAATAAATATTTTGATTGGGGAATTTTTGGAGCATAATATAGAGCTAGAAAATATCTCAAACCTCCATTAATGGAAGACTTGGGAGGGAAAGGGAAGATCCCAATCTTCCCATGGATTTGGGGTGTTTGGTGCAGAGAAAGTCCAACGATCTTCCAAAGTGAGGTTCAATCTTCCCTTATTTGAGGGAAGATGCTTTCCATCCGAAAATGGAAGGAAAACTATAATCTTCTCGGAAAGTGTCTTTTTTGATGCATTTACCCCGAAATTTAAATTTGGCGGGAAGTTCGAACTTGGGAAAGTTCAAATATTGGCGGGAAGTTTGAATTTGGCGAATTTTTTTTTCACCAGTTCAAACTTAACAAGTATATATTTTTTAAAAAATATATTTAAGCAAAAAAAATATTTTTGTTTTTTATTTTGAATTAATTTCTTTTGAGGGTAAAATAGACATTTCCTAATTCCTTATCAATTACCACCTCTTCATTTTCTTCCTACCAAACAACTCAAACCATCTTCCCTCATCTTTCAAATCTTCCTTTCCTTTCTTTTCCTCCTCCAAACTTTCTTTGTAACAAACGAGGCCTTAGAGTATGTTTGGTTCAATGAAGGGGAAAGATCAAGTTCAGTTAGGTGGAGGGAGGCTATGAGCTTTGTTTGGTTCAAGAAAAGGGGATGAGAGGTTTAGTTTCTTGTTTAAATCATGCGGGTAGGTGAGGGAAGTTAATTATAAGTTGACAAATATACCCTTTTTCTCCTTCTCTATATATTTTTCTTATTCTTTTACAATTTTTTATTAAATTTAATATTTCTTTAGTTATTAATCAATATCTACATCACCTTCAATTAACATATATGTGTATAAGAATTAGTGCCTAGATTTGAGAAAATTTTGAGGACACAATTAAAATAAATAAATAAAAAACTATAGGGACCTGATTAAAAATAAAATAAATCTAGAAGGAATGAAAAAGTAACTCATCCATTTTTATATATATACCAATATTAGTAATTCAACAAAATTATTATTATATTATAATTAATAGTTGTTAATATAAATTTTATAGTGGAAATAATATAAATAAAGTAATCATATAAAAATATGGAATGTCAGATAAGTCGGTAATAGTTTCTGAACATTTATAATTTTTCTGGACATATTATTGACGATTTATGTAAAACTAGTTTACATAAGTATTTTATGTAAATTGTTTTAATTTTTTTTAATATCATTAAAATTAAAAGTATATAAAATATAGATTAATGAATATCAATTATACTACATAAGAAAACCACAGTGACTTGATTAAAAATCAAATGAATTTGGAAGGACCGAACAAGTAACTTTTCCAAATATATAATTCGATCAATATTAGTAATTCAACAAAATTATTATATTTCATAATTAATGTTAGTCAATATAATAGAAATATTATTGACAATTCATGTAAAAATAATTTAAAGAAGTATTTTATGTAATTTTGGATTTTTTTTTCACTACTAAACATCCCTCCTTCTTTAAAATTAAAAGTATATAAAATATAGAAGTTTAAATATAAATTATACTAAATCTACATATCACTTATAAAAAGTGCTGCGTTTGCATAATAAAAGGAGAAGATATATTCTATACAATATCCATCAATTATATATATGTGTGCATGTATATACGCATGTATTATGGATATATATCTTCGGTACAAATAGAGAGGAGAACACCTTTAAGCAGTACGAATCAATTCCCGTGGAGCTATATGCCTTTGTGTCAGTTCGTTCGTCTCATTATTGACTCGCCCACTAACCCGCTTCGATTCTTCTCTATTCGAGCGAGTCACAGTTGTTTTTGTGCGAGTATGGCAGAGACGAGTTTAAGAACAGGGTTAACTCGGGAAGTCAACCGAGTTCACTTATGAGCTTGGCAACTCAGTTTTATATTGACACTACTACATAAACCATTTTTAACCGGCAGTTTTTAGGTTATTTCTACATTCCTTTTTAAGGAAAGCCTATGTGAGAGATGTAGTAAAGTTTGGGAATAACGTCCGTTAAAAAAGGACACCGTAAGAGACTTATGGCGTCCCTTTATTAAAACAAACGCCATAAGGCTTTTTTTTTTTTTTTTTTTTTTAAAAAAAAATCTTTGTATTTTTCACCGCCCCAGTAATGAAACCCTACAAAAATATCATCTTTAAATTCAGATGCTTCAAATTTGTTTTTGCTATACAACCCTAACAACAACAGCAACAAAGAGAACATTAGAATTATTCAAAAAAAAAAAAAACAAACATTATTATTATTATTATTATTTTAAAAAAAAAAACCCTCAAACCTGCAATGTCCTGCTACTGAGGAGGGAGGATCGATGGTGTTCTACCACTGAAGATGGAAGAGCGACAATGGGATAGGGAGAGGGAGTGACGGTGGGAGAGAGGAGGGAGGACGGAGGATCAACAGTGGAGAGGGAGGAGGGAGGACCGATGGTGTCGAGGCAAGTGTCGTTGTCGGTCATGGCGGCGTTGACCCAAGTCTACGTGTTGCTCATTTGGAGCTGAAACGTGGACCTGAGCTGCTTGAGGCTCCAGGAGAGGTGGTCAATGGAGTTGGAAATTTGCTCAATGCAGTCATGGAGAGGAGAAGGGTGGGGGTGGGAGGGGAGGAAGCGGGAGATGTGGCGGGTGTGGTGGAGGCTGACAGAGAGGGAGGCCTAAGCGAGGTCCCTGGGGGTGATGGAGGGCCAGGCATAGGAGGAGAGGGTGCGTAGGCATTGATGGGGGTATCTGGTGTGGATGCGTGAGGAACAGAGGAGATTGGAGGAAAGTAGAGCAGGGGAGCGATGGAGAGTGAAAGGCATAAGGAGAGTAGTTGAGTGGAAGTGAGAAGTGTGAATGGGTGGAGGTAGCGAGGGAAATGGCAAGTTTAATAGGAGAGCTTTTGACATCTCTTTTCAAATTGAGACACTAAAAGTAAGTCTTTTAGTGTCCCAATTTTGAAAAGAGACATCCAATATATCAAAATTATTACACATAATTATGAAAAAATTATTACCTTTATTTTTTACTTTCCTTTTTTTAAAAATAGACGTTTTTTAAGGAAGTAAAATTCATTTCATATATTATAGTGTTAAAGAGTATTTTTAATCCAAGGATATGCAAAAAGCTTAAAACTTAGAAACTACGTACAAGTTGCCAAAATTGAGAGGAAAAGTGGAAAGGAACTTTTTGAAGGCGGTTTGGAGAGGAAACTTTTTGAAGGCGGCGTTCTTTCCACTTCATGATTTCTTATCTTCCTGAGATCATTCTACGTAATTACTGTAAGTTTTTTTCCCTTGTTTTCTTCTCATGTCAAGTCTATTCATTTTTCATGTCCTTGATGTGAATTGTTGTTGTCGTATGGGAAAGAATGATTATTTGTTGACGTCTCTAGCTACTTGTTCGTCAATGTTCTTTCTTAGTCATATCGTTGGAAGATTCAAAAACTTAAAATTGTTCACTGGCTTACTATATAAGGACTTGGTTTACGTTGTTTGGAACAACCTTAACTGCTTTTGTTCTTCACTTCAAGGATTTTCATGACGGTACGCTCATTCTGATCCATAGAACATGGATACTCCAAGGATTTCCTTATGTTGCTCCTTTGGTCATACTTACAGGGCAGAGAGGGAAGAAAACTTGTAGTCCTATTTATAGGACAGAGAAAGAGAGTATATATTTTCTTTTTATATTTTATATTAAATATTGCTAAAGTTTGAAAGTTATTGAATTTTATAAAAACATTATTAAATTTTAAGGTTTTTCTTAGTATGCGTGGAAAATGCTGAATGAATGTGGATTATAAATAAGATCATAGGATTATACATGAATGGCAGCCGGATATGCCTATATCCAAGGTATTTAGGCCATATTTTATTACTATACAGAGGAGGTCATGAAAACCACTTTAAAAACTAAAGTTCTTATTTGGAATATGATCCGTCATCTGTTTTTATTTTCTCTCTTTATTTGTTGTTTTGAGTTATACATGCTTGGATTTAGGCTCTAATTGGCCTCATATTTTATTACTATACAGAGGAGGTCATGAGGAAGCTTGGAAACGAGTTTAGTTCTTATTTGGAATATGATCCGTCATCTGTGTATTCTCAAATCAAATTAGAGGTCTATCATTAAAATTACTATTCCTGAAAGATTATCCCTATCATTAAAATTACTATTCCTGAAAGAGTTTTCCCCAAAATATTACTAAGCTTTAGCTGATATTGGGTGAAGTAATCCCTCTAGCCATTTTACTGGAGCATGTTAGAAGTCTTTGCCAGAACTGTGGTGGAGGTGTATTGGAATCAGTGTTATAAGGCGGTTCAAAATTCTGGTTTTCTCTTTAGACATGTGAGGCCAAGATATGGTCATATTACTTTTTTGAGTTCCAATTTTTTCTTTCGGTGTGATATTGGGCTTTTGTAACAATATGTAGTTTTTAAGCCCAATAGGATTCTTCCTCATTATTGTCTCGTAATGGTGTGATCCAACAAGATGTGAAGTTTTCTCCAACTGAGAGGGCTTGTTGTGTTTATGATGTGAGCTTATTGAACCCCTAAACCTGGTATTGTTTTGCCCTTGCAGAGTATTATGTGTGCCTCTTTCTCAGATCATAATTCTCAGGTGATGGACCTGAAGATCAACTTCAGTGAGCTGTCGAGCCAACGACAAGACACGAGGAAAAGAAAAAGAACTGATAGTTATATATCTGACTATTCAGGCTTCCAATTGACCTAAGATTGCAAATCTTAACAATGATAGTTTTAGTGGTTCATTTAGGGCGTCAATAGACGATCTTTATTACTCAATGCCACTCACAAACTCTCTTATATTTCAAGTGATGGCATCAAATCAATGATAAAGGGGAAAGCCAATCATTTTGGTTTTCTCACTATCTTGTAAATAAGAGGCGTTTGTTTTTGCTTGCTCTACACCAAGTTGCTAGATCATGAAGCTTAATAAGAATAGAGTGGAAGATAAAATTCTTTGACTAGTTCCATCCCTCGGCCTCATTTGCATGACTTCTGAGGATCCAATTTTTGGGTTGAAAAGACCCTTTTCCATAAATAAATAATTATCCATAATGGTCCAATTAGAGACCTGGTTAACAACATTAATAGAAAACCTAATCTTTCAAGAAAACACATCAGGTCCAGGGCATAAACCCACTTAAAAACGCACTTTAATCAGTAGTGAAAAGTTACACCCCACAAGTCATATCCACACCACAATGCTGAACCCCCAATAAAATTGGTCTACATATAATTTTGTAAAACCATGAGATTTAATAGTGGATTCACCAAACTATCATAATATTCAAAATAATGCCTCAAGCCCAGCAATATTTAAACAATTATCTAATAATCAAACATAGCGTTCCAAAAACATGAGGCCTTAATATGACAATATGATAATATTTACATTACAATTATAAACAGGGGGCCTATGGGCTATTGATACCCACACCTCTGGTTGCTTCTCTTGGCCTTTACCATGATTAGAGGTCTTACTTGAAAATTATTAAACTCAATGGGGTGGGACATAAAGTCTCAATAATGAAAAATTATTTTACAAGATATACAAGGAATTATTGCAAGTTTGAGAAACAAGTTTGATTAACAATGAGGTGTAATAAGAAAGTATCCACCCAAAACACTTAACTCAAAACAGAGTTAGGAACAGTGGCGGAGGGATGGGATTAGGGTGGGCCCCCACCCCCCTAAAATTTAAAGACAAAAAATAAAAATATATGAGAAATGATTGGGATTGGTGGAGATTGTGATTCCTGGAATTGTATTGATATAAATATAAGGCGAGACTGCAGTTGGCAGAGTTGGAATGATTGGGATTGGATTTTGGGTTTATTTAAGGAATTGGTGGGGGAGGAATGTTTAGGGGCAGAATTGTAATTTAAAGAAAAAAAAAACATTAAAACCCCTTCCCCTTTTAATTTATTTCTCGCGTGCACAGTCACACAGAAGAAGCAAGGCCATTTAGGTCCTTCCATTCGTGCACAGTTGGTCAAGTGGGTGATTGAGAGTATGAGAAAAAGGAGATTATAAGAAGGGGATTTATTTGGGTGTAGGAAAGCAAAATACTTTATCTTTCTAGTCTCTTATCTTTTAGTTGGATGGAATTTGTTTTATAAAAAATCAAGGGATTTGTTAGCTTTTGAAATTTTGAGGCTTCTAGATGATGCTATTAATGGAGTCAATGAGGCTTAATTCAGTAAAGTTATATGGTTTATATTTTTATTTGATGGTTGATTTGAAAAATAAAGTTAGAGTTTAGTTAGAAAAATTGTGATTTATAATATGGAGTTTATGATATGCAATTTGTGTTATAAAATTTTGTGAATTATATCTCTATGTGAAATGGAATGTAAGATATGAAATTTTGTGAATTAATTTATGCTTTTTGTAGGTGATTATTATGGAAAAGAGTGCCACCATTTACTCTCTTATTGATAGGGTGATTAGACTTGTACTCACTCTTCCAGTTTCTATAACAACTACTGAAAGATCTTTCTCTGCTATGAAAATAATCAAGAACAGACTTCAAAATAGAATGAAATATCAATTTTTTTAATGATTCTTTGATTACACATACATTGAAAAATAAATTATTTATAGATGAGGTTAACAATATGAAAACACATAGAGTAAGAGTCAAGTGATTTTAATTTTTGTAATATATATATTTTTTAATTTTTTGTATATTGGGTATATGATGTATTTTAAGTACTTTTATATACTCCTCCAATCCTAAATATAGAGATTGTTTGTAGTGTAAATTACACTACAAAATATGTCATATATTAAGGACCGGAGGTAATAGTCTTTTTTATTTTTGCCCCCCGTCATTGAAATTCCTGACTTCGCCCCTGTTTAGAAATGAGAGAGCTGATTAGCACAATTTCATCATAACCCCTTCATATATACCTAAACAATCCTACAAAGAAATAGTTCACACACACATAATGTATGTATAGTTTTACAAATTTTACATAAATATTTCATTTGGCCACAAAGCTACGATTCTATTATACAATAATCCATTATAGCCCTAATATCAATTAACTAGCACATCAACAATCCCAATATAGTCCATGTTCACAACATCTCAGTAGAAAATATACTACTTTGTTGAGATAAGTTCATATTCAATATGCAAATGATTTTCTAAAACATTCTCAAGTGGTAAGGTTACAAAACACCTTACTACACAAAACATGCATATAAGGAAAATTAACTTTGGTTCCCTTAATTTTAAGCTTAACCCCTAAGAGCTTTAGAAGCCAAAAGCACAATTCACAATTATAGATCAGAAACTAATCTACACAATATATTAATGTAGATACAGATTTGATCTACAAATTGAACAGTTAACTTAATTATATAAATTTAAAGTTTTTGAATTTATCACCCCAAAATTCCAATTCAACACTAAAATCCCAATTATTTATTTTAACCTTAATTCAACATTTTCCTCAACTCAAACAATTTATTTGAATCACAAGTTAGCACAAATTTTATCCAATCGTACAAAATCCCCAAGTTAAGGTTTAATGTTTCAAATATAAAATTTAATACTACAAAAATTGTGATATATGACAGTTATTAACTATCATACTTCACAATTTTGAATAGTCATATATGTGGACGCTATATTTTCTCTTCATAGATAAATTATGGTTCCAAACCATTCTTTATTCTTGATCTATTATAAGAGTTATAACATAACACCCCATTATGTATTGAGGCTTGGTAAGACCATGATATTGTTGTGATAATAATTGACGGCTACACATAAACAACTGCCATAACATATGGTAATGCTTAAATGATACACAATAGTCTTATTTTGACAATCGTAATGTATTCAATAGCATAAATAATGGCTCTTTTGTAAAAACCGTGACCTTAAAAAACACTAAATAACGGTTTGATGTGGACAATAATTATGTTTTTAGTACATAAATAAGTGTTCCAAAACAAGAACCGTGAAGTTTTATAATAAATTATTGTTGTTATATAATAACCATGATTTATTTTTGTAAGACTCTTCAAGTGAGAGTTTCTAAGCTAGTTGGAGTAGACTGTATATAATAGAATAGTACCTAACACATCGAGTTTCTATGCAATGCGGGACAGATCATGACATTCTAGGCTTTGTGGGGAGAATTGATCGAGATTTGCCAATCTTTCGCAAAATAACCAAGTTCAGTAAGATTTGTAGTATAATAGAACTTGGATCGTTTCTCTCGCCGAATTCATAGTAGGTCTAATTTCAACAAAAGTAGGAATAGAGAAAAAAAAAAAAAAAAAACAATAAATGGTTTGGGGGACTTTTTAGTGCAATGAAAATTGAAATAGAACTAAAACAAAAACAAAATGTAAAAACGAAACTAAATAGATTAAAACAACGATCAACCCAGAATTAAGGAATTCCACAACTTTCCATCATCGGAAGAAAACAGAATGACAATCAACTTGTGATTGATTTTGGACAAACCGAAATCTCTATGTTTGTCCAGATAATCCCTTGATTGGACGATCATCCATAATTTGCTCGAACACACGACGGTCATTGTGTGATCACACAGTAATCACTTCAAACAAAGAATGAGCCAAAAAGGCACAAAGGGGCTAAAAAGGAAATGTAATGCAAGGGACATGCTATTTGGCCAGAGTGGGAAAATGAAAGAAAGAAAATAAGCATCCATCATATTAATGAATGTAAGTGAAAAATGTAGTTTTAAAAAGAAAGAAAGCAAGTTTTAGAGAGCATAAATTATGAGTAGATGCACGCAAGAAAGAAAGAATAGTAAAAGATGAATTCCATTAATGCAGGCCCAAAACCTCACAAAAGTCAATACCAAATCATGTAATCAGCATCACCAAATCAACTACCAAGATATGTAATTCAAGGGTCCAAAATTTCTGACCAAACAAAATGATTTATCAAAACCAAAATGTCTAAGTTCAGAATATGTAGCAATCATAGAAAGATAGGTTGTATTATTCACAAAGACTAATTATATTTTGAAAAAGCAAAGTGTGAAAATGGAATTTTCTTTCTTTTCTTGAACAAAAGGAATAAAAACCAAAAAACCAACATTTTTCTTTTTCTCATTTTAAAAACAAAGAACAAAAACCAAAAGTAAGAACAAAATCCCTCCCCCATACTCAAATCATGCACTGTTTTTAATGCAAAAGATAGATCTAACCAATAATAGTAGGTAGTGCAAGTAAAGGAGTAAGGAGGGAGTAAGGTAGTGCAATTGGATTCTCTTTTTTGTCTGGTTGTAAGTCACATGAAATCACTAGTGATGTCCTTTCTTGATGTTCAACAAACATATTCTTTTAAGATCCGTAAATAACATTTCAGCTCAAGTAGATAAGGTGTTTGGACAAGAGTAATCAATCCATGTACTTGCATAAAATCATAGCACATAGATCCCGATGAATATAATCAATAAAGCTTGATTTATCAAGCATCAAGGAAGATCCGAAAAGAAATTGATTAAAACAAAATGTTGGAACTTCCAATATTTTAAGCAACCTACAAAATCAATTTGACTCTCCTCAATAAGAGTCAAACTCTATAAAGAACAATTCAAGTTATCACTCAAAATGGTCTCATTATGGTTGCTCAAATCATCAAACAAGACAAACTCCACATGTGAAACATCATGAAAATTTATAGAATTTTCCTCTAAATGCATATCCAAATCAAGGCTTCCCCTAAAGAAATGACTCATATTCTTTTAACCAAGGGGATAAGTCTAAGCTACAATCATCTTTTATCTTAGCTAAATCCACAGAAACAGACGGGCAAAATTCTTTGTTTAAAAAGTAATCTTTGATTTTTGCAGCAGCCTCTGTCGACAAAATGGAGGCAGTAGAAGCAAACCCATCTAGAGGAATGTTGTGATAGTAAATTTCCTCAATGGCGTTGGGGATGACAGAAGTCTCTTCCTTAGGTTGAGCAGCCAAAGATTCTTGCCCCGTTGTTTTGCCTTGTGACTCAGGAACACCTTTCGATTTCTTCGGCTTGGGAGGCTTAGGGTATCGCTAGCCTTTTTCTTCCCTTTGCCCTCAACGTGCTCAGGTTCATGGCGCTTCTTAGAGCGAGTCTCTGAAGGTTCTTTGAATGAAACTCCTTTCGATTTGAGTGACGCTTCAGGGACTCCTTTCGACTAAGGCGAGCCCTTTGATTTCGGAGAGGGAGAGGGAATATTCTTGCTAACCCCTTTGATTGAGCGGTCGACTCCATAGTGGTAATGCTTTGGGGTCGATTTCATTCTCCTGGGTCTCTTAAGAGGAGTATCCGATGGATTGGGTTCTTTTTCAGGGTCATTTTCATCGTGTGTTGGCTTTGGGGGTTGATTGGAGGACATCTAGGGTTTCTGAGTGAGAGATTTGGTCGAGAACGATGAGAATCAGAGAGATGAGAGAAAAATGCTAGGGCAAATTGGAGTTTTGAGGAGAGTGTAGACAAACAGGTACAGTAACATATATATATATATATATATATATAAGTGCGTGACAAACTTGAGTTTTCATAAACTCATACTTACCTGGACTTCAAAGGTGTATGTGTGAACCTTTGAAATTCCTTGTCAAAACTCGAGTTTTCACAACTCTTCAATCATAGTTGCTCTTTGTCTGATCGAAACTCGAGTTTCCCACTTAATGACTCGAGTTTTGAAACTTCTCCAAAAACAAGGATTCCTCTCTGACCTCGATAAACTCGAGTTTTGTTCCCAAAACTCGAGTTTGCTTTCCTCGGCAGCAAACATCAGTATTTCACACATCCTGCATGAAACACAACTAGATGCTCCGATGCTTAAGTTAATACTATCAATCATAAAAACCATAACTAACATTGAGTAAGAGAAACTTACAACTCATTGGGATTTACCATTCCTAATTCTCTTCTTATGAAACTGAATTGTTCCTTAGCTAGTGGTTTGGTGAAGATGTCTGATAATTGAATATTTTATACACTTCTTTTTATCTCTTGTTTAATAATTTAGGACTCTCTAGTTAATAAATAATGGCTTTTATACTTATTTGGGCTTGGGGTCTTTGATTATATTTTAGCTATTTTTAATAATAAAATTCCAGTTTTACATTGATTCACTATCTTTACCATTACTCTTGAAACAGACATCAGATTTGCCTCATTTTTGTTTCATATTTCAGATGATTCAGAGAGTTACAATTGTTATGAAGACATGAAGGGCAAATTCGGACAAGAGGGCAGTCAATTTTGGAGCCAAAGTCAGATGTATATTTCTGGATTTTATTTAGGCTCGAATTTTGTAATTAAAGCCCACTTTTATTTTATTTCTGTTTTGGGCTGAACCATTGGAGCCCATTTCCATTTTAGGTTAACTTTAAGTCAGATGGTGGCTACAACATCTATTCATTCACGTTTTTATTATTTGGTGGATCAAAATAGAAGTTTTGAAATTCTCTCAAATGTTCTTCACGTTCTTCGTGTTCTTCGATTCTTTCATTTTTTCCACCATGCTTGGCTAAACTTCGTGATTAACCCAACGTTGAGGATTCCATGATTCTTCCAGAGAGATTGTGCTTAATCGGTATCTTTACTCGTTTCTGTTTTTACCTTATCGGATTCGATTTCTGGAAATAGTTCGAATATTAGATTTAATATTCGGTTTGGTCCATCCCAAGGACTGAGTTCGAACTAGGTTACGATATTCTTGTGCGATTGCACAATGAGACGCACTTGTTCGGATAAATGCTAAGCGATTGTCTAGTTGAGGATTTTCGGACGAACGTAGATTTTCGGTTCGTCGAACCAAACGCGAGTTTGTTCATATGTCGTTCAATGATGGAAGTCTCTGGAATCTAAATGTTGAGTTGATCGTCTTTAATCTGTTTCTGCATATTTCGATCTGTTTCAGTTTATTTTTCATTTTTAATCTGTTTGAATCAAAAAAACCCCCTATTTTTACTGTTTATGTTTATTTGCCGTCAATCAAACCCACTTCAAGTTCATTGGGAAACGACCCAGGTTCCCTATTTCAAATCATTTTCAAACTTGGTTATTTTAGGAGACACGACAAATCTCTTTCAATGTCAGCAAGTTGAAGATGTGTTGGGATGAACATGACCTTGACATCCTTGTTCTGAACATAATCCATTTTGAAGTGATGTCCTACATCAATATGTTTGGTCTGAGTATGTTGCACTGGATTCTTTGCCAAGCTTATTGTGCTAGTGTTGTCACACAATATTGGGATCTCCTTCAGGTTGATTCCCAAGTCAGATAGTTGTTGTTTGAGCCATAGGACTTGAGAACAACAACTTGAGGCGGCCACATATTCAGCTTCAGTGGAGGATACAGCTACACTTGTTTGTTTCTTGCTGAACCAGGAGACAAGTGACCCACCAAGAAATTGACATTGGCCACTTGTGCTCTTCCTATCTGTCTTGTATCCGGCATGATCTGAATATGAATATGAATATGCCACTAGATGTTCAGGTTGACCTTTGGGAAACCACAAACCAAGGGTTTTTGTGTCAGCAAGGTATCTGAAGATTTTCTTCACATTCTCAGCATGAGATTCCTTGGGAGCAGATTGAAACCTTACACATATCCCTACACTGAATTGGATGTCAGGACGACTTGCAGTAAGGTAGAGCAATGATCCAATCATTCCTCTATATCTTGTAATGTTGAAGTCCTTGCCCTTTTCATCAGCATCCAATGAAGTGGTGGAGCTCATTGGAGTATCAACTCCATTGCATTGATCCATCCCAAACTTCTTCAGTAGGTCATTGAGATACTTGGTCTGAGATATGAAGATTTCATCCTTCTTTTGCTTGATTTGCAGACCAAGGAAATAGTTGAGTTCTCCCATCATGGACATCTCAAACTCTCTCTGCATATTCTTAGCAAACTTTTCACACAAAGCTTCATTAGAAGCACCAAATATAATGTCATCAACATATATTTGAACAATTAAAATTTCACCAAGCTTATTACTCTTTATGAAGAGAGTTGTATCAGCTTTTCCTCTAACAAATCCTTGATCAAGAAGGAATTTGCTTAATCGATCATACCAAGCTCTAGGAGCTTGCTTAAGACCATAAAGGGCTTTCTTGAGACGATAAACATGATCTGGATGATGATCATTTTGAAAATCAGGAGGTTGTTTAACATAAACTTCCTCCTGAATAAAACCATTTAAGAAGGCGCTTTTCACATCCATTTTATAAAGCTTGAATCCTTTGACATAAGCAAAGGCTAGAAGAACTCTTATAGCTTCCAATCTTGCCACTGGAGCATAAGTTTCTTTATAATCAATTCCTTCTTCTTGATTATAGCCTTTTGCAACCAATCTTGCCTTATTACGGACAATGATTGCTGATTCATCTAGTTTGTTCTTAAATACCCATTTAGTGCCAATGACCGGATGGTCTTTAGGCCTAGGTACCAAGTCTCAAACTTGATTTCTATCAAATTGGTGAACTCCTCTTACATTGCTATCACCCAATCATTGTTTGAAAGGGCTTCATCAATTTTAGAGGGTTCAATATGTGATATGAAAGCAGAAAAAGTTACTTCATTTAAAGTACTATTTCTGGTCCTCACTCCTTGATTTACATCACCTATTACTTGGTCCAAAGGATGATTCCTAATGAACTTCCAAGCGCTGGGCTGAGATTGTTCAGGGTTTTCTAAATTGTTTGAGGATCATCTTCTAAAACATCTTCAGGATTTCCAATAGAAGTAGGAGTAGTTTTCGAAAAGAATTGATTTTTGAAAACATTTTCCTCATCATCATCTAAGGATTTATCGGCTTTGGATTCACGTAATACAACATGCATAGACTCTTCAACAATACGAGTACGAGTATTAAAGACTCTATAAGCTTTACTTCTATTCGAATAACCCAGAAATATACCTTCATCCACCTTGGGATGAAACTTACCCAATTATCCTTACCATTGTTGTGGATGAAACACTTACAGCTGAAAACATGCAGATGAGCCAAATTTAGCTTTTTTTCCTTTGTACAACTCATAGGGAGTCTTGTTCATCAACTTCTTCCGAAGATATGCCCGATTCGAGATGTAGCAAGCCGTACTCATTGCATCAGCCCAGAACACTTGAGAAGTGTTGTTCTCATTTAGCATGGCTCTTGCCATCTCGGTGAGGACTCTGAAAGTGGAGCTTAATCACTAAGAGGGGGTGAATTAGGGATTATAAAACTTTTTCGAAATGCTCTGTTTTGAACAATAAAAACAGAGATGAATAGAGAGTAGAGAAGAAGAGCAAGACACAAGTATTTATACTGGTTCGGTCCAACCTCTTGACCTACGTCCAGCCCCAGACTCTCTGGGTTTTTCACTATCACAATTGATTACACATTCTGTACTCAAGAGTAATTCTCTCACTAGAACTTACTCCTCCTTACAAGTTGTAATCAATAAACCCAATCACCAAGTCCCCTAACTTGTGATTCTTTACAATAAATGATTTATAATCAAGAAACTCTCTCTAAGAGTGGATAAGAATAAACACTGAAGCTCTATGTATCAAAAGATACTTTACAAGTGAAAAATGAAGGAGTAGTTGTGAAACTTGAATGCAATTCGTTGCAGATGTGTTAGTTGAGAAGAATTGAATGCAGCTCTATATACCAAGAGAACATTAAATGATCGTTGTAATCTTCAATATTACCGTTGCCTTCATTAGACAAGGATTAGGTTAAGCTTTGGTCTTCTTCTCTCTCTATTCTTCACTTAATCCAGTTGCACAGAAGTTCAGAGTTGACTTCAATCCGTTGGAATAGCAGGTACTGGATGTGGAAAGTAGACATTAATCCTTTACAAGCGTGTGCAGAAGGATTACCCAAAAATATGCAAGCTTTTTGGGTTTGCATTTATTGTGCTGACGTCACTTTTTGCTTTAGTTCAAATCTTCATTTAATATCCTTTAAATCATCTAAAACTTACTAACAAAGTGGTTAAACATAGCTAGGAATATTAATGAATGATGATAGGAAGTATTAAGATCAAGCAAGAAGGTTTCACAAATTCGTCAGATTTGAATTTCAAACTCTGCGGTGAAAACTCGAGTTTGTTTATCAAAACTCGAGTTTTGGATTTTTGACATGTTAAATCGATTTTAGTCCAAAACATCAAAACCGGCGGTTTTCAAAACGTTGAAAAATTACGATGCTCTCGGCTTGGCCAAAACTCGAGTTTTCAAATCAAAACTAGAGTTTTCATTTAAGTATGAAAACTTGTGAAATCTAAGCCAAGTCAAAACTGGAGGTATTCATGAAAAACCGACGGTTTCAAAAACATTGAAAAATAGCAAGGCTCTCATTGGCCAAAACTCGAGTTTTCAAATCAAAACTGGAGGTTTCCATAAAAATTGGCGGTTTCAAAATCTTTGTAAAACTTGAGAGCTCTCACCAAGTCAAAACTTGAGTTTCCAAACCAAAACTCGAGTTTTCACAAATCTTAGGAATACTTAGAAAACTCATGGCAAACTGAAAAATGGCGGTTTTATACCAAAACTGGAGTTTTCACAATCTTAAAATGTTGGAGACTCTCTGTATGACAAAAACTTGAGTTTCCAAATGAAAACTGGACTTTTATCTTTTCCGAAAATATTGAGATGTCTCGTATGGTGAAAACTAGAGTTTTCTCTGAAAACCGGCGGTTTGCTTATTTCGGAGATTTTCTGTAAGGTCAAAACTCGAGTTTTGAAACCAAAACTCGAGTTTTCCTTTGACAGTAAGTTTTTCAACTTACCAAAGAAAAACTTCTCATTTTGTTTACAATTGTCAGTTATCATCAAAACACATAGAGAACTATTAGACTCGATTCTTTCTCTCCACAACACCATTTTGTTGAGGAGTCCTCTGGACTCGAGAAGTTGTGATTAATTCCCATGTTGTCATAGAACTCAACAAATGCATAGTTTTCGAATTCTCCACTATGGTCGGTTCAATCCCGAAATAGAGAAACCTTTCTTGTTTTGGACCTTCTTGGCAAAGACAACAAACGATCAAATGTTTCATCTTTGGAAGACAAAAATATAGTCCAAGCAAATCTAGAAAAATCATCAACTATGACTAAAGTATAAAGATTGCCACCAAGGCTTTCCACTCTAGCTAGTCCAACTAGATCCATATGAAGTAGTTGGAGTAGTCTATTAGTTGAAATTTCATTTTTGGATTTGAAAGATGATTTTCTTTGTTTCCCTTTTTGACAAGCATCACAAATCATGTCATTTTTAAAACAAAGTTTTGGTATTACCAAATCTTTTTTAAGTAATCTGTCAAGTTGAATCATATTGACATGAGCTAATTGCTTATGCCATAGCCAACTTTCATCCAAATTACTCATGAAACATTTTTCTGAAACAGACCCATTTCCAGAGAGGTTAAGTGTATAACAATTACCTTCTCTAGGGGCCCTAAATAAAGCTTTAGATTTAATATTTTCCAAAGGAAGAACATCCTTACTTACAATCAAGCACTTCTCAGAATCAAGGATAACTAAGTTACCTTTATCAGTGTTTTGACTTACATTGAGGAGATTGTGGCAAAGTCCTTCGACAAGATAGACATATTTTATTTGTGGTCCTTCATTGTTGTCAATTTCATCAATACCAGCAATCTTTCCAGATTGGTTTCCATCAAAGGTCACCTTGCCACCATCCTTGAGCTTGATTGAAGCAAATTTGGATTGGTCTCCCATCATATGTCTAGAGCATCCACTATCAGTGCACCACTTGTTGGACTTTGATGCTCTTAGACAAACCTGCAAAACACAACAAATCAGGTCTTAGGTACCCATCTTTTCTTGGGTACTTTGGGGTTAGTTTGTGTCTTAGGAACCTTGTAGGATCCCTTAGGCACCCATTGATAATTACCTATAGGTTTACTCTTTCTTTCCTTTTTATGAAAACAGGAAGAAGTAGTATGACCTTTACGATTGCAATAATTGCCATGAGCAAAAGTATTTGAAGAATGAACAGATTTTCTAAAGTAGTTCATATAAGATTTTCCTCCAAACTTCTTTTTGTCTTTCTTTTTATCAAAATCAGGTCTGTAACCAATCCCTGATCTGTCATTTGTAAATCTTTGCTATTTCAAAATGATATTGAGCATTTCACTACCTCTAGTGAATTTCTCAAGTACCTTTGTGAGGTGTAAATTCTTTTTCTCTAAATCGGTACAATCCTCACAAGCAACATTTTCAGAAGGAAGATTTTTAATTTGTAGTTCAAGAGTCACATTCTTCTTTTTCAAAGATCATATTTTTCAGCAAGCTTTTCAATTTTAGATTGAACAACAATGCACTCGGCAAACAATTCATCATAAGATGGTTTCGAGTCATATACCTCATCATTGTTGTAATGTTGCTCTTCTTCTTCAAAGAACTAAACAAATATTGGCTTTTTCTTCCTCATCAGCTTCATCTTCATCAGATGAGCTATCTCCCCATATGGCTGAGACATAGGCTTTCTTTTTGAATTTATTGAACTTCTTCTTCTCTTTGTCCTTGTTTTTCAGATTGGGACATTTTGACTTGATGTGGCTAGGCTTTTCACACTCGTAGCAGATGATTGGCTTCTTTGCATCAAAGCTGGAGCTACCATTGTGAAATTTCTTGTAACCTTGGTCCTTCTTGTAGAATTTCTTGAATCTCTGGACCATCATGCCTAGCTCTTCATCTTCATCTTCCTCTTCATCATCACATGATTCCTTAACTTCCTTGACAGCTTTGAGGGCAATTCCCTTGCTCTTGCCATGTGCTTCATCAAGTCCCTTTTTGAACTTGAGCTTTGCCTCATATTCGAGGGCCGCCAAAGAGAGCCGTATGCGATGCCATTGATTCTCCACGAGCTTCTTCAATAGCAGTAACCTTGGCTTCCCATTCCTTGTTGAGGATATTGAGAATTTTCCTCACTTGGACAGGTTGCTCATATTCTTTGCCCAATGCAGCAAGCTGGTTGATCAGATGAGTGAACCTTAGCTAGAATTCGTTAATGGATTCACCAGGCTTCATACACAGAAGATCATACTCAGTCATGAGAGTATTGACTCTATTTTGCTTGACTCCAATTGTTCCTTCATGAGCTATTTCTAATGCATCTCATATAGCTTTAGCAGAAGATAGAGTGCAAACATAAAAATACTCTTGTTGACTTAGAGCACTTTGCAGCAAAAGAACAGCTTTACTGTTGAGTGTGATGTTCCTTCTGTCATTCTCGTTATAGTATTCTTCAGGCTTTGGAATTCTGAGGCCATTTTTGAGAATAGTTGGATTGTAGTCTCCTCTTTCGAACACTCCCCATAGGCCATATTTAGTAGCCATCACAAAGACTTTAAACTTGGCTTTCCAGAAGGAATAATGCTCTCCATTGAATCTCGGTAGTCGGTTGATCGAAGCTCCATCAGGTAGAATATCATCCATAGTGATCCTTCTCGAGATGTTAAGCTCTTTAGAGAAGACATTGCTCTGATATCAAATGAAAGTGGAGCTTAATCACCAAAAGGGGGTGAATTTGGGATTTTAAAATTCTTTTCGAGTTGCTTTGTTTTCGAATATTAAAATAGAGCTGAGCAGAGTATAAGAGAGGAAAGCAAAGACACAGGGAATTTATACTGGTTCGGTCCAATCTCTTGACCTACGTCCAGTCCCCAGACACTTTGTGATTTCACTATCTCAATTGATTACACACTCTGTAACTCAAGAGTAATTTCTCACTAGAACTTACTCCCCTTTACAAGTTGAAATCAATAACCCAATCTCCAAGTCCTCGACTTGAGATTCTTACAATGGAATGATTTACAATAAATGAACTCTCTCTATGAGTAGATAAGAATAAACATTGAAGATCAATGTATCAAAAGATACTTTACAAGTAAAAACTGAAACAGTAGTTGGTAAACTTGAATGCAATTCATTTTCAGTAGATTGGTTGTTGAGAAGAATTGAATGCAGCTCTATTTATACAAAGAGAGCATTAAATACCGTTGAAATCCCTAATGTAACTGCTGGAGACATTCAGGAAGGATTAGGGTGAGCTTAGATCTTCTTCGCTTTCTACTCTTTGCTTGATCCAGTGGCATAGAAGTTTATGGTTGACTTCTTGAATATTAGTCTGTTGGAAGAGCAGCTACTGGATGTGAAAAGGAAACATTAATCTCGTTGCAACGTGTGTAGAATGATTGTCCAAAAGGATGCAAGCTTTCTGGACTTTGCATTTAATGTGCTGACATCACTTTTTGCTTTTGCTCAAATCTTCATTTAAAGTTCTTTAACCATCTGAAACTTATTAGCAAACTGATTAAACATAGCTAGGAATAGTAATGAGTGATGATAAAAAGTATTAAAATCAAACAGAAGATTTCACAAATTCGAGCAACTTGATTTTCAAACTCAAATGACACAAACTCGAGTTTGTTTATCTGAACTCGAGTTTGCAACTATGCTCAGAAGACAAAACTGGAGTTTCCATCTGAAACTCGAGTTTTCTTCTTCCAGAGACAAGCATCTTGATTTTATCTTTGAAGCACATTTTGGGACACGAGCAAAACTCGACTTGGTTATTTACAAACTTGAGTTTTGGACTTTTATAGTGAGAAACATGTTTAAGTCCAAAAGCTCAAAACTGGAGCTTTCAATGTAAACTGGAGTTTTCAAAAACACTGAAATGAGCAAAGCTCTCGGCTTGGCCAAAACTCGAGTTTCTAATGCTAAAATCGAGTTTTCAATTAAGTTTGAAAACCTTTGAAAAACTATCCCAAGTGAAAACTGGAGTTTTCTTAAAGATGTTAAAACATGAAAGCCTCTGTGAAGCCTAAACTCAAGTTTCCATATGTAAACTCGAGTTTTCTCAAAACTTTGGAAAACTCAGAAAGTTTCTGGCCAAGTGTAAACTGGAGTTTTCATATCAAAACTGGAGTTTTCTTTGGCTTAAAATATTGGAGGCTCTCTGTATGCCCAAAACTTGAGTTTCCAAATGAAAAATAGAGTTTTGTTTACTTTAGAAAATATTAGAGAGTCTCTGTATGGTGCAAACTCGAGTTTGTAAAACTAAACTCGAGTTTGCCTCAATGTGAAAAAAAAACTTGGAGTGCTCTCTGTATGTCAGAAACTCGAGTTTGCCTATGCAAACTGGAGTTTTCCCAGTTTATTAAAATTGAGCTACTACTCTCTTGTCAAATCCAAAACTCAAGTTTTGCACCCAAAACTCGAGTTTGTCTTTGACACCAAGTTTTTCAACTTACCAAAGACAAACTTCAACTTGTGTTTACAATTGTCAATTATCATCAAAACACATAGAGAACTAACATGAAGATTTAACATTAGAACCAAATTCCCGTAGCCTTTTGTAGCCTTCTTTGCCAAATTTTCTTACTATTTCAAGGCTTTCAATGAATTTTCTTTCATTAGGGTTCTTACGTAGCGCATAAATAATATTGTTCTATCTTCAATTTTGTTTTTTCCCCCCTAAAAACTAAGGAATATAGAAGTAATTTGGCCAAAATTCTAAATCTCTAATTAAGTCACATAACCTAATTAATAATTTGTTAAGGTTAGTAACCCAAATTAAAACTTAAGTAATTCAACGGTCTTTATATGTGATTTTCCTTAGTCTTTACTACTTTCTTTCTTATAAGAAAGTTCACATATATTTTTTAATAGAGTACATATTTATTAAGAAGGGGAAAAAGAAACATCCCAAATAAGGGGAATTAGGAGAAAATGTTAGTTAAAGAAATTATAATAAAGGGAATTTTTTTATACGCATAATAATAATAAAAGGGTGAAGGAGCAAATTGGCCAACGACTTTTAGCTCAGAGCGATCAACACAAAAAACTTTTAAATGTGAAATTTATACCAACGGACTTTTAGCTCAGAGCGATTATACCAAAAGACTTTTAAAAAGTGAAAACCAACACAAAATCGTCATCTCATGGTCACATTTTTGGGGAAATAATGAGCTAAAATAAAAATTAAAATGAAGAGCGAGAAAATTGTTTAGAAATTGTTTTTATTTCACCAGGTTCTCTTGTCGTTTTCCTTCGGTTTCCATATTCCAAGTGTTCGTAGTTGGTGTAATCTTTTGTGGGTGAATGGGAGTTATCAAGTTTGTTGGGATAAGTGAGCCGATCAGTAAAATCGTGGCTTTGCGGGGTCCTGAAGCCGAATAATAAGATACCGGTTTGTCCAAAAGTGGAAGCAATGAGGTCTTAAAGACCCTTCTCAAACTCACTAGAACCCGTGCCACCAGCTTTTTTCTCGCATTTTATTTTTATTTCAGCTCATTATTTCCCCAAAAATGTGACCCACTAACGGAGTTACTGTCCAGATGACGATTTTGTGTTGGTTTTCACTTTTTAAAAGTTTTTTGGTATAATCGCTCCTGAGCTAAAAGTCTGTTGGTATAAATTTCACATTTAAAAGTTTTTTGTGTTGATCGCTTCGAGCTAAAAGTCTGTTGGCCAATTTGCTCCTTCACCCATAATAAAATCTAAATAGACGAGTAATTTTTTTGTTAAGAAATTTTAAGAGAAAAAGTTAGTTGGTTATTCACCTTATAACACAAAAAAGTAATTAAAAAAATAAAAGACTCTAACTAACGGCTTAATAGAAAATTTTATTGAAAGAAATTAGAATAAAAAATTATATATATAAAATATAATAAAAAATTAAAAAGCATAAATAATGGGAGTTATTGTTAGTTAATCACATAAAGAAGACGTGTGGCGGTTCTACTTGGCCCTCTCTTTAGTGACCTCAAAATTTAGTTTTTATTTGTTTTTTGTTTGGGTTAAATATCATTTTCGTTATGGAAGTTTAGCTTAAGGAACATTGGTCACTCGAAAGTTTTTTTGGTCTCATTTTTGCTCTGGAAGTTTAAAAACATATCAATCTTACCCATCTGTTGATCTTGTTCGTTGTATTGTTGCTTTTCTTTGTAAATTTTTAGGGGCAAAATTTCTCCTAAAAAACTTCTGAGGTAAATTTGTTTCTTAAAAAAACTTTTGAGGCATATTTGCTTTGTTTTGTTAACATCCGAGGCAAAAATGAAAAACAAAAAAAACTTCTCGTGGCCGTGTTTCTTAGGCTAAACTTTCATGGGAAAATCCATATGGGGGCCAAAATAACAAAGAAAAAAAATCAAAAAGGCCCCAGGGCCTTTTCTAGAATAAATTCATTAAAACGTGAGTTGTTAATGAGGCTGATATAGTTTTTAACGGGTAGGTCATTAACAACTAAATCAAATCATTAACAACAATTTTTTAATAACTAAATCAGCCCCATTAACAACTACATCGCACTAACAACTATATCAGCCCCATTAACAACTCACGTTTTAATGAATTTATACGAGGAAGGCCTTGGGGCCTTTTCTTTGATTTTCAGAATTTTGGGGCCTTTTTTGCGTTTTTCTTTATTATTTGGGCCCCATATGGATTTTCCCAACTTTCATGGTAAAATGATATTTAACCCTTTTTGTTTTTAATTAATAGTCCCCTAGTAAGTATTTGAAGGTGCCAAGTGTTATATATATGGATATGGGAAGAAGGCGGTCCTACAAAATTAAGCCCGCCCTTCATGGGTTAGGGCCTAAAAGGGCTGGATCTAAAGAGAAATAATTATTTTCTGAGGCCCAGGCTGTAAGTAGCTATTTTAGCTTTTTTTAAGAAAATAAAATTAGAAGAATGAAAGTTCTAATTTAACATATAAATATTGTCAAAATTAAGATGTAAACAATACACATCATACAACAAACGAACTCAATCACTAAGTTATAATCAAAGATAAACTATTCTCCACATACTACATCACAAATAATTAATTAGAAGAGTTAACAAAATTTAAAATAATTCTTACAAATTTGTCTTGAAAAATGAAAATAGTCAACAAAATAAATATGAACAAATCAATCACTACAAAATAAATAAATAAAAATACAAAATTAGTAAGAATACTTATGACATAAAAAATATCTTTTATAAATTTTTAATTTTTATTATTTTTAATACAATATGTTTTTATGAAATTTAATTTTAAAAAGGATAATAACAATTAAATATTTGCAACATCATTAATTAAATAATAAAACTCAATAATACTATTATTGTATAAATTATTTTATAAAATAAAAAAGCATAAGGCCCTAAAAAGGTCCGCCTTAGCCCTAGTGGGCCGCTCTTTTTAGATCATCGGCCTTATAATACTACTACTTCCGGTCCTAATTATAAGACCGGGTTAACTTTTTTTTGAAGAGATTAAGAAAGTTAAATAAGTTATTTAATCATATCTATGTTGTATATCCTTAAATTATATATTAGTTTATTAGCTAAATTAATTAGTTTTGAGAAAAAATAAAAATATAATTAATCTAAAGTGATTTAATTAGTTTTTCTAATTTTTCTAAAAAAATTTAATTTAATTTTATAATTAAGATCGAAAAGAAAGGGGTAGTTCTTTTAGGACTGTTTTCCTTTTAAAGCAAAAATTTTAAAGCCATCCCTTATAAATTCAAATCCCAAACGGCGAGCCTTGGGTTTGGCCCGTTTTGCGGGCTGTACATATATACATAGCATTAGGGTTCGCCGCGCCACTGCTTTGGGTTTTCGCAGGAGGAAGACAGCGTTGCAGCAGCCGCTGATATGGTTCTCAAGTACATATTTTCCCTTCCTTTTTCTTTTCTCTTTGCATCTCTGGACTGCATGTGTTTCAACTTTGTTCTGTGTTCATACAAAGGAATTTGAATGAATTTAACGTAGCGTTCTAAGATAATTGGTATCTGTCCCTCGAGAAATAGCAAGTTCTTTGTTAGTTACTTCGTTACTGATGTCTTAACTCTTCAGTCTATTGCTCCTAGGCCTATGGTCTCATAGTAGAGAGAATGCCTATTTTCGCCGGAGCTTTTTTACGGTTGATCTGTGATTGTCTTGACTAAATGAACTGAGACCGTAGTTATTCTTCAACCGATAAGACTTTTCATTGGATGAATCAAACTCAGAACTATATCTTATATTGTTCCCATTTTCCCTCACTCATCACTTTGGGATTTGGGACCCTAATATGATTGCCATTTTATACCGAGGAATTGTTCTATCTAGGATTATTAGTGGATCCCCAAAGTCTCTTGTTTCATGTGATTATTCTGCTTTATACCAATATTATTGGCCATATAGAAGCTGAAATTGCTTGATCTCGTGTAAACATAATTTGAATTAGTTACAAAATAGTTGTTCTGAATTGCTAGCACTTGAGACATCCTTTACAAGCAAGTCTGGCTTTTTTTTCCGATCATAACAAAAAACAAGCAATCATTTTTTCCCAAATAATTGCTCTTGACAAATCTGTTAACTAGTATTTGATATTGGCATATCAGGACGGAGCTTTGTCGTTTTAGTGGGGGCAAGATCTACCCTGGGAAGGGCATCAGATTTGTTCGTGCTGATTCTCAGGTTATTATAATTGGATCAATCTGTTTCAGGGATGATATGATATATTAGGGGCTAAATGGGATACTCTAATGTTTTTATCAGGTCTTTTTGTTTGCCAACTCAAAATGTAAAAGGTACTTCCACAACAGATTGAAGCCTTCAAAGCTCACTTGGACTGCCATGTACAGGAAACAACACAAGAAGGTATTGATATTATCAAAATTACCATCAGTTTTTGTCAAGCTTAACTGATAGTGTCCATTGTAAGCCCTCTATCAAATTTAACTTCTCTATAATTGGCTTAGATTTCGACATAGGTGACTTCTTGCTTGTGTTCTATGTTTGCGGCACTAAGAAGTTGAAATTAGCACATCTGCATGTGTTAACAGGATGTATGCTTTTAATGTACTGAAACGCTTGTGATCTCTCATTGATTAATGTGGTGTGTGTAGGATATTGCCCAAGAAGCTGTAAGAAAGAGGCGTCGCACCACCAAAAAGCCTTACTCTAGGTCTATCGTTGGTGCTACTTTGGAAGTTATCCAGAAGAAAAGAACTGAGAAACCAGAGGTTCGAGATGCTGCTAGAGAAGCCGCTCTTCGGTGTGTATACCTGTCTCTCTTCATTGAGACTCTCTTGGTGTCATCTCATGTTGGATGGCATTAAGTTTTGTTACCATATATCATCTGAATATTTGAATGTATGGCGCAGTGAGATTAAGGAGAGAATCAAGAAAACAAAAGATGAGAAGAAGGCAAAAAAGGCGGAAGTAATGGCCAAGACACAAAAAGCACAAGGAAAAGGAAACCTTCCTAAGGGTGCTGGCCCTAAAGATCGTAAAGTTGGTGGAGGCAGTGGGAAGCGCTGAATTTGATTTTTCTTTTTTGGCTGCCAATTGATAAAGGAGTTTTGAGACTTGTGTTCTTTCTGATACGTTATATTTTGCTTGCTTAATCTGTTGTATTGATCTTTTCTTTTGCTGTTTAGAGCACATAATTGAATTAAAATGGATTTTTCCAGCAGACTTATTGTTCTTGTCTCGTGTTTTTGCATGATCTGTGTAAATCTCTAGGATTCTGTTTGGTCTTGATAGGTAAAACTGCAGAGTGATTCAAGTCTATGGGATTCTGTTTCTTTTTTCTTTTTTGATACAATTTAGTAGCCAACCATTATCTACCCGTTATCTTGTACTAGGATCCTCTCCAGATCCGTATCAGCATGTGTGATAACGTGCATGCCTAACAAAGTTGAGAAACACATCTTAGCTAACTTATCAGCTGCGGCATTCGCCCAACGATTGATGAGCTTGATCTCCACATTCCATTGTCGGTCAAATATATTCTTATTCTCCTCAGCAAGTCGTTTTGTCTGCGTGGGTATAAGGTATCGGGTTCCTTAGCAAATCCACTGCATCCGCTGAGTCAGTCTCTAAAATCATGTGCCTATACCCCATGTCCCACGCAACCCCCCTTTGTTCCTTTGAACATGAATGCCAACAGGAAAAGTTCAGCCGACAGACTATCCCCCTTTGTTCCTTTGAACATGAATGCCAACAGGAAACCACCGTGTTCATTACGTAGAATTCCTCCACACGCAACACCAGGGGTCGAAGAGGAGAAGGCCCCATCCGTGTTAACCTTCACCCACCCAGCTGGTGGAGGCTGCCACTGCTTCCCATGCTCACTCACCAGAGGCCCCCTATTAGCCCCTATCTAGATCTTTGTATGGGCTTCGTTCAAACTGCGCACGGATGGTGGCAGATGCGCTTGATATAATAGTGGTGTTCGACGTCCTCTTCCCTTCAAAGATAGTGATGTTGCGGCGACACCACAACCACCAACAAATAAGAGCGAAAAGCCGCCCCCAGTCTTCTTTATGCTTATTTCGATATCTGAAATTGAGGTTCCAACAGAACCAGCTATCAAAAGGTACAGAGATGAAGTTCCGCCATAACCTGGGGGATACGAGTTGTTGCCACAGCATAAATGTTTCTGGGCAATCCCTAAGAATGTGCTGCAACGTCTCCCTCTCCCGTCCACATACTAGACATCTCTTATCCACACTCAACCCCCACTCGCATCTAGAGACATTATTTAAAAGGCGTTCATGAAAAACGAGCCATAAGAACATCTTGCACTTCTCCGGCACCTTCAATTTCCATATTTTTCCCCAATGTGGACTCGGCTGTACTGCATCAGGATTGAGCATGTCATACGCTGATTTGACGGAAAATGCACCACTTTTAGTCCACCTCCAACGTAATTTTCCATTCGGCAATTCCTCAGTGCCATCCTAAATTTTATTCCATGTGTGTTTAAGCCCATGCCACAGGTTTGAACCTTGTTTACCCATATCAATCTTCGGTACCAAATCTGAACCACAGTTGTATTTGTTCTTGACAACCTTCACCCAAAGATCGTCTCGTCTTATTGATAAATTCCAACCAACCTTCATGAGATAAGCTTGATTATAGTAGTTTGTGTGACGGATCCCCAAGCCACCTCTAACCTTAGGCTTACAAATAACATCCCAAGCAACCAAAGGGATCTTCTTTTTCTCCGCTGTACTATCCCATAAGAATTGCCGGTTGCATTTATCTAAAGAATCACAGGTATTAACCGAGAGGAGAGAGGTTTGCATGACATATCCGGGGATAGTCGTTGTAACCGACGAGATGAGAGTAGATCTCCCTGCAGAGGATAATGAATTTGCTTTCCATGTTGAGAGCTTGGTTTTCACCTTATCAACCACAATAAAAAGACTCCTTAGTTACGTGCTTGTGATGAAGTGGAGCGCCCAGATACTTGCCCAAGTCACTGGTAATGGAGAACCCAAGTGATTCATACATCTCACTTCTTCTCGCATGGTGCACATTTTTTGAGAAATCACCTGGGTTTTTTGATGGTTAATTTTTAGACTAGAGCTTTCACCAAAAAACTTCAGGCACTCGTTTATCATTAAGACTTGGTCCATTAAGGCTTCTGCAAAAAGAATAATATCATTCGCAAAAAATAAGTGGAAAATCGCAGGTCCCGATCTAGTGAGACAAATCGGCTTCCAATGGCCTTCCTGAGTGGCATCTTGAATGAGGTGAGCCAGTTTCTCCATACAGATGACAAATAAATAAGGCGATAGAGGATCCCTTGCCTAACCCCCTAGATGGCTGGAAATGCTCGGCCTTATCCCCATTCCATAATAACTGCATGTTAGAGCTAGAAACACATTGTCTGATTACCTCAGTAAGGCAACTGGGTAGATTGAGATCATGGAGACATTTAAATAAATATTCCCTAGTTGACACGGTTATAAGCATTTTCAAGATCAATCTTAATTGCCAAGAACCCCTTCTTCTGCTTCATGCTCCTCATGTAGTGGATAAACCTCCTGGGCAATGATTATATTATCGTTGCTGTGTCTTCCTTAAGTCTGTTCACAATAATTTTTGAAATGGATTTATAGATGACGTTGCATAGACTAATCGATCGCAAGTCCCCCATCGTCTCCGGGTGGTCTTTCTTTGGGATGAGAACAATCGAAGTACCATTTATGTCCTTGATATCATGCGGATTTTCAAATAAATACCTAACATACCTCACAACAAACGAACCAACCGTGCTCCATTGGTTTTGATAAAAAAAGGGCGTTGAAGCCATCAGGGCCTAGGGATTTAAGGGGCCCCATGCAAAAAATTGCTTCCTTAATTTTAGAGTCTGAAATTTCTCGGTCGCACCATCTAAGCAAGCCTTCCTCCACATAGGGGTATGACACAGGGCACTGAAACATTGGCCTAATGCTAGTATCCTCTATAAGCAAGTTCGAGAAGAACACATATCCATACCTTTGATTAACAAGGTGTCATAGGTCCAGGAGCCCTCAGTGTCCTTAATAGCCTTAATACGTTGGGATTTCCGTCATCAGTTAGCATGAGCATGAAAATAGCGAGTGTTGCTATCCCCATAAACAGACCACTCCGCTCTAGCCTTTTGTGCCCAGATGAGAGATTCCTGAAGCAACATATCCTCCATATCCTTCCAAATAGCTAATTGAAGGTTCTCATATTTAGGCACCATCCCATAGCGAGCTACTGCCCTATTTAAACCATCAAGACGGCACAAAAGCTGCTTCTTTCTCCCATCCGTATGTTTGAAAACATCCTTATTCCACTTAGAGCATGCATTAGCAAATTGGGAACTATTCTGCACCCAAGGATCCTCAAGTACCCAAGCCTCTCAAACAAAAGCATCAAAACTATCATGGAGAACCCAAGCAGCGATGAAGCGAACGATCGATTTGGCTTAGGAGTGTCCCTAGCCATATCAAGATGAAGGAGCAGAGGTTGATGGTCTGATTTGAAAAAGGGCAGGTGGGCGACCGATGCGTTAGAAAATAAATCAATCCACTGCTCATTAGCGAGCATCCTATCAAGCCTTGCTTCGGTGTTGCCCCGTTTCCACGTAAACTTTGGCCCAACAAAACCTAGATCCCTTACGTCATGAGAATCCATCCAACTAAGGAAATCACGGTCAATAGAGCAATGAAAAGTGGTCGAAGAGCACCTTTCGCAGTGTAGTAGCGTACCATTAAAATCCCCACCAATCAGTCAGGGACCCTGAACCGAAGTCGCAAACCGAGAGAGCTCTTCCCATAATATATGACGAGAGGGCCCGGAGGGGCTATCATATACCACTATAAGAATCCAAGTATTACCTGCAGCCCCGGTAATCTGAAAAGTAATAAACTGATGAGTCATTCAAGCAAAGAAATAGCTGCAATGCTATGCTCCCATAAGCACCAAATACCGCCACTATATCCAACACAATCTATTAACTCCATATTAGGAAAGCCTAATTGACTCGCTTTGCCTATAGACATCTCCTTAGTGCACCTTGTTTCTAAAATAGCAATAAAGTCTAATTGATAATGAGTTTTAAGGTCACGAACAAGAGCATGAAAGCTTCGTGCTCCAGTGCCCCCAGAATTCCAGATTAGATAATTCATTGGGAAACAGTAGGGGTGTGTTGGGGTATTGTAGCCTTCCCCTCGGCCTTATCCTGATTAGACATGAGTTCATCACCTTGCTGCTGGGCAAATCCGATTTCCTGTGACTGTGCTCCTATCTCAATTGGAACCGGCAGCACATGTGATGAACTAGAGCAGCTTCCAGACATAAGCTTCTTGGGTCTCCTCGTTCCAGACGCGTCCACACCTACCACGGACTTGGGCATAACAAGCCTGGCATCCAAAGCCTCATCCCACAAAACTTCCATAACCTGCAAGACATTAAAAGAATTAGCACTAGTTGGCCCAATATCTTGGCCCACCGAAGACACACGAATGGCTCGATCACGTGCTGGGGGTTTGTTTTCCTTTCCTTTTGCTCTCCCTTTAGCTGAACTCTTGCTTTTCACACCCACCTAGATCCACTCAGATTTTTGTGGTCCCTTATCCTTAGTCAACGCAACCTGGGAATCCGCCATAACTACCCCTTCATTATTACTCCTATTATCCCGCCTGGCATCTTGCTTACCCCCCATAACTCCTTGAACAACGGCCAAATTTCGAGATTCCTTCCTTTCCTGTTTTACCTCAGTCTTATTAAAACTCACACCTTAGAATCTGAATTTTCCCAAAAGGGATCCCCTGAACCGCATCCCCTTCGGTAACGACGGTAGCACCACCACCGGGATGAGCTTTCTTCTCCATTTTTTCCTCGCCAGAAACCCCTGTGCATGTGCTCCCTTTTCCCTTCTCGTTAATTGGCACCTGTTCCTCACCGGACACCCTTACACCTACAACTCCATTCACTTGCTCGTTAACTGGCATATGATCCTGTGGCTGACTTATCGGGCACCCATGTTTCTGATGGCCATATTTTCCACACCCAAAACACACTTGATGAAGTCCCTCATAGATGATGGAATGCTCCTCCCCGAAGACCATATACGTTGGAAGAAGGGGTTTTTTCAAATCAATCTCCACACAAATCCGCGCAAAGCCCCCTTTTTATCATAAACTAAAGTGGAATGATCAATCTTGATCATCCTACCTATCATGTTGCCAATTCTAAGCAACGACTCAACATTATAGAACTTGAATGGTACGTCCGGTAAGCGGATCCAGGCTGCAATATTGCATTTTAAATCAGCCCTCCAAGGATTGAAGTTAGGTCGCCATCTTTGCACAATCAAATAATGATCCTCTATCATCCATGGACCCTCTTGGAAAGCATACTCTCGGTCTTCTTTATTAGAGAAGGATACAATATAGTAGCCATTGCTTAAGGGGATAAGCTTCAAAAGATTTTTTGGCCTCCACATCTTGTTGACACGATTACGAATAATGTAAGTGGGAAAGCTTGCACCTAGGACTTTGATGATGAGGGAGTTCATCCAGGGCATACACCATGTTGTGTACTCATTAGCGGTGAAATTCAGTTTCCCAGGCTTGCCCTCCAACCTTTGCGTCGCTAGATTATCTTCCTTGTCAGACTTCTCTTGGCCACTCTGCAAATCCTTCATATTCATCTTGTGAAAGTACTCCTTCCACCCCTTCACAATATCACCCTCTTCAGTATGTTTTATAAAAAACCCAGCGCATCTGGGGGCCAAGAGTTTATCCCGATATGATAGGTTTGGTGCACCATTCTTCAGACTAGTGGTATGACCCTTGGATACACCATTGCTACTCCGTTTCATTTCAGGCATCTGCCCAAAAGAGAAGCTCTTCCCACCAGCAGCCTGCGAGCCCCTCTCAGAATCACCGCGTCCGTCGCCTTCACCGTCTCCTCCTCCTGACCCCTCCTTCCCGCCACTCTCCGGATCTTCTTTTTTTTCCCCCTCTCGGTCACTCATCCTCTCAGAATTGAAGTGAATTCTCATGGGATTCTGTTTCTAGATTGATAAAGATATGCCCAATCGTATTGAACTTATTAAACCTATTTTACGTACCGGCAATATCCAAATCAGTGGGGGGTGATTAAAGATGTGCACAATCGTATAGAAGAACTAATGATTGTTTGGAAGATCTTGAGTTGCAAAGATCGTTATTCATCTCAATATTCTGCTCCTGTTCATCATAATAGTTCAATGATCTTTGACTACAAGGCTGGATACATAATGACAAGTCAAATATTTTTTTTGGGTTCCTTTTGCCTAATCAATTACTGGGAAAATTGAAAACCGCAGTTCATGTGCATATTTGCATTGACCAAGAATCTCATAAGAAAACTAGCACATTTTCTTTCGTGAAAATTGCCATGAGATCTCAAAAAACAGATTTATAAAAGTCCAAATGACAAGTGAGTAACATGAGTAATCATGCGTGATCTTGCTTAGTGACTTGAGGGTAGATTTATGCAGTTTCTTAAGTGCTTGTATAGAAACATATTATCAAGATGCAGCAGAAGGGTCTGGTTTGAACATGAGTAAATTCAAATATTAAATGTGATCCTGCATAATCAAATAAGCAATTAGATTATTATACCTTCGCAAGCGTAAGAACATGAGTAAATTCAACTACTCCCTCTGGTTCTTAATACAAAATTTTAATGAAGAAATTGAATTACTAAGTAGGTCCTATATTAAAAATTCGATGGAGTATCAAATATGCTCTTATACTGTTGAAGGAATATGTATGGGTTTAATATCTGTTTTTGGGACTAAAGATAAGAAATCCATTGACAAAAACGGCGAATTACATGTAAAACAAAGTTGGACCGCTTTCCGAACTAATGAGCCTTGTTATCAAATTGTTTCAAGTTGTTACCACTTGTAAGAGGTTGCTAATTAATTGACCATTGCTGGTGCCACGCACAACCAAATAATAAACAATATAGATTAATCCTTATATTCTAAGTAATTCAAACTGAAAAGGGGGAAACATGTTTAATTTATTATGAAATTGTTAATCAATACCAAATTTATTTAATATTATATAAAAAAAAAAAAAAAAAAAAAAAAAAAAAAAATCTATAGTAAGCTTACTGTTTGGCATTGAAAAGAGTGACTTATTTTTCAAATTCAGTATAATGTATGAAATTTTTCTGTAAGATATCACATATATATAATACGTCATAATGTTTACAAGCTATGAATAATGCACTTCATTTGTTAGACGTTATACATTGTATGAAAGAGCTTGTCTGGTCATAATTTAAAAGAATGATATAAGGATATAACAGTAAATTACTTAGAGTATCTTAAATTTGAGAACATTTCAAATGGTTTTAAGAACTAGTTGTATCATTATTCTCTGAAAAGTAATAGAGGAAAACTGCAGAAAACACTAAATGCGTTATTGAAGAAAATACTTAATGAAGTTATTGAGCGAGATCTTTGATTAAGAATATATCTAAAAAGTTGGCTGGTGATAAAGCACAATGATGTTGTGCAATCCATGTAGCCAACCCCATAGTAGAATAAGGCTTTGTTATTATTGTTGTTGTTTTCTTCTCTTCTCAATTGTATTAGAACTTTTCCTTCTTATCCATTGCCTGTTTCAACTATGCTCAATACTAACATAGTTTAATATGCTGGGGCCAATCCTCCCTAGTGAAGTTTGTAGGGATGAATTATTAGAGTTGCACACATGAGTTGTCCATCCTCATACAAATAAAGAAACAGAGCATTAATTTTCTCTTGGAGGCATTTATGAAAAACTGAAGACTGAGCTCTTATGATTAAGATTCCCAACTCACATCTAGAAAATTTACAACACAAACGAGAAAAACATGGCTGTGCATGAACCTAGTGTGTTCAGGTGCATCCAGAATGGACCACTGAAACTCTCATAATCAATAGAGATTGCTAGAAACTACAGCCAAGTATTTGTTCTCAAATCAATGGA
This sequence comes from Acacia acuminata, assembly GCA_019022655.1. Taxonomy (NCBI): domain Eukaryota; kingdom Viridiplantae; phylum Streptophyta; class Magnoliopsida; order Fabales; family Fabaceae; genus Acacia; species Acacia acuminata. The sequence continues at coordinate 89,353 of JAFJYI010000177.1, read as the reverse complement.
TTTCATTTGAGAATTATATTTGACAAAGACAAAACATATATGATAATCTACTTTCCCTGACCTAGTCTCCCTGTCTATCCTTCTTTTTTGGGCCAAGTAGAGTTCTTAATATCCTTCTAACTTTAATGAAAATATCAGAGAGATTTAGATTTTTTTGATGGGTTTTTGTTTACAGTTCATATATGTGCTTGTCAGGTCACTTAAGGCTGGAAAACCAAAAGGAAAATCTATGTCCTTTCACTGTCTGAATCTGATTTGGTCATCATTATGATAGGTTGATTCATTGAGAATATAAATAGAAAAGAGTTTATTACATTGTGATTTCTTCTTGTTTGAAAATTGAAATCAGCTGTTCTAAAAACACCCTATAATTAAACCCTTTACGGTGTGGAGCGTTTATTTAATACTCATCTGGTTTTAAAAATACGTGCTAATTAGTGTTGTTTGATCTTAATCTATTTATCTCTCATGTGTATCATTTCTTCCAAATTAATGTACTTATAAATTGATATATAATCTACTATTATAATGAGGTATTTTAGGGAGATGACATCACATTTGTCATAATTAAGTAATTTATCTAGCTTCCTTAATCTATTCAAATTAATCAAATAGCTCTTACATTAAGGATCAGAGGAGTAATAGGATACTTTTCAAGTTACTTTTTATATGGGAGAGGGTGAAGAAGAAGATTTGTTTGCATGATTTTTATTTTTATTGTGTGATTAATCTATCCGTAGATATCCCTAGATTTTCTTGAAATTGAGCCTTGAAAGTTCCCTTAGGCTTTGTTTGGGAGTTCCATTTTGGAGGGAAAGGAAAGGGAAGGGAGGGTTTTGGTAGTCCTTCCCTTGTTAATTTACAAAGGAAAGGACTACCAAAACCCTCCATTTCTTTTCATTTCCCTCCAAAATGAAACTCCCAAACAAAGCCTTATGTAACAGTCAAATTAAATCATAGGGTTATTTGAACAGAAAAAACCAATAATATAATGGAGTTTTTTTTTCAGTAAAATTGATCTTTTATATGCTTGCCTGACTATTTTTATGATTGGCTTGATATATTTATCTTTAATAGAGGAACAAATCTCATGAAGTACACATTTCAAGTTATGTATCAATCCAAATACACTGAATAGGGATGAACATGAAGGAATTTGAAGGTACGTGATAGAACATTGGACCCTAAACTAACAGTATCTAACTAAGCAAGCAGATTCTAAGGGAACTATCATGGTGCTTGAAACCTGTAATTTTGTCTTTGCAGGGTCCCATGAAAATCCCTCTCCACCTACACATAATTTTACTACTGAAAATGACTTGTTATTTTCTTTTATTACCTGATTGATACTCACAGAAAGACAAAAAGACAAAAAACAAAAAATGATCAATACAGGACCATGACCCATATATCACAGAGCAAAATAGTTACTCCTCCTATTCTTTATTATAAGCAACGAAGAACCAAATGAAATTGTTTGAAATGTCAGTTAAAATTAGTTGGAGACAATAAATATATAAAAAATATACTAGTAATTTGTTTGCCAAGAATATCCTATTAGTTTTTTTTTTTTTTTTTTTTTTTTTATGTGTTTTGATGATAACTGACAATTGTAAACTTGTATGAAGTTTATCTTGGTTAAGTTAAAAATGTTTTAAACTTGTTCAAACTTAACTAGAACTTTACTGTTAAAGACAAACTCGAGTTTAGACTTATCAAACTCGAGTTTGCACTTAACAGAGAGTAAGTTGAGTTATTTGAACTTAGTTAAACTCGAGCTTGAACAAGTAAACTAGAGTTTAACATTTGGCCGAGAGCTCTCAAAGTTTTTTCTTTTTTTAAGTAAATTCGAGCCTATGTTTATGAACTCCAGTTTACGCTAGACTGACAGCTTTCTGAAAGTGGAGCAAATCACCAAGAGGGGGGTGAATTGGGGATTTTAAAATTCTTTTTGAGTTAGTCTCGTTTTTGAATATTAAAACAGAGCTGAAAAGAGAATAAGAGAAGAGAGCAAGACACAAGGAATTTATATTGGTTTGGTCCAATCTCTTGACCTACGTCCAGTCCCCAGACACTTTGGGATTTCACTATCTCAATTGATTACACACTCTGTAATTCAAGAGTAATTCTCTCACTAGAACTTACTCCCCCTTACAAGTTGCAATCAATATCCCAATCTCCAAGTCCCCTGACTTGAGATTCTTACAAAAAATGATTTTCAATAAAGAAACTCTAAGAGTAGATAAAGATAAACACTGAAGATCAATGTATCAAAAGATACTTTACAAGTGAAAACTGAAAGAGTAGTTGGTAAACTTAAATGCAATTTGTTTTCAGCAGATAGGTTGTTGAGAAGCATTGAATGCAACTCTATTTATACAAAGAGAGTATTAAATGACCGTTGAAATCCCTAATGTAACCATTGGAGACATTCAGCAAGGATTAGGGTGAGCTTAGGTCTTCTTCTCTCACTACACTTTGCTTAATCCAGTTGCACAGATGTTTGTGCTTGACTTCTTGACTTTTAATCCGTTGGAAGAGCAATGACTGGATGTAGAAAGGAAACATTAATCCCTTTGCAACGTGTGTAGAATGATTGTCCAAAAGGATATAAGTTTTCTGAACTTTGCATTTAATGTGCTGACATCACTTTTGCTTTTGTTCAAATCTTCATTTAATATCCTCTAAATAATCTGAAACTCACTAACAAAGTGGTTAAACATAGCTAGGAATATTAATGAATGATGATAGGAAGTATTAAGATCAAACAGGAAGATTTCAAAAATTCGTCAGATTTGAAACTCAAACTCTACGATGAAAACTTGATTTTGTTCATCAAAACTAGAGTTTGTCCCTGTGCACTAATATCAAATCGAGTTTCCAAAACTAAACTCGAATTTCCTTCTTCCAGAGAGGAACGTCGCGATTTGAGCTTTGAACCATCGTTTTGAATAGAACTCAAAAACTCGAGTTTTGGACTTTTGACATGTAAAACGAGTTTTACCCCAAAACGTCAAAATTGGAGTTTTCATCCAAAACTGAAGGTTTCAAAACATTGAAAAAGAACAAAGCTCTCGACTTGGCCAAAACTCGAGTTTCCAAACCAAAACTCGAGTTTTCATTTAAGTATGAAAACTTTGAGAAATCTATGCCAAGTCAAAACTGAGTTTTCAAAAACTCGGGTAAAACTTGAAAACTCTCGCAAGTCGAAACTCGAGTTTTTCAACCAAAACTTGAGTTTTCACAAAACTTAGGAAAACTTGGAAAACTCATGGCAAACTGAAAAATGGAGTTTCCATATCAAAACTACGGTTTTCATGAGCTCAAAAAGTTGGAGACTCTCTCGTATGACCAAAACTTGAGTTGCTAAATGAAAACTAGAGTTTTGTCTTTTCCAAAAAATATTGAGGAGTCTTTGTATGGTGAAAACTGAAGTTTTCTTTGAAAACCAAAGGGTTTTGCTATGTTCAAAAATTGAGCTACTCTCTGTAAGGTCAAAACTCAAGTTTTCCTTTGACAGTAAGTTTTTCAACTTACCAAAGAAAAACTTCACATTTCATTTACAATTGTCAGTTATCATCAAAACACATAGAAAACTAACATTCTCCCCCTTTTTGATGATGACAACACTTGTAAACCAAAATTTCAAGAATTTGAGAGAGTTTGCCTTTGAAAAGAGGTTTTGCATTTTTTAGTGTTTTAGAGACCTCAGAAGCATTCGCAGAAATAGCATTTTGAAAATCTTAATCATTTTAAAAACATGGTTTTGCACATAACAGTATCCAAACAACTTTGGAATATAAGAGATGAGCAACAGAAGCCAGTTGAACAAGAAAATTCACAAAATGCATTCATATGATAGGAACTACATTCAAAAGTTAAATGCACAAAAACTGAGAAAGTGCAAAATCTATTAAATTGCATAAACTGTCAAATGGCAGAAACAAAATACAGACTCAAGACTCTAATGTCCTAAACACATCTCAAACTTAAGTTCTCTTATTTATTGCCTTTCTCTCCCCCTTTGTCATCTTCAAAAGAGGGTGGAGCTGAGATGGAGGATTCATGGAGATTGAGCAAAGTAGTAGAAGGAGGGGAATCATGATGAAGGATCTCAGTAGATGGGGTAGTTGGAGATGGTAAGACCACTATGGCAGGTGTAGAGGGGGAAACTGGAGAAGGGAAAATGGGTGTGGATGGTTCAGGTGAGGAGGTAGGAACCTGAGGACTAGTGAAGGTGAATGATGGTGATGAGGAGGAGGGCTCAGGGTCTGGCTTGAGATGGTCAGCATATGAACCTGAAGCGCTTGGGCTAGTAGAGGTGCCAAAACCAGAAGTGGAGGCAATGTGGGGATGCTTCAGTATCTTGTCCACCTTGTCACTGAGACTCACATTGGAAACCATTAGAGTGGTGAGCTTTGCATTATGGTCCATCATGTGGCCTGTGAGATCCTCAGTCTTTTCCTTAAGCTCATCAGTTTGTCCAGAGAGCCCTTCAAGTTGCTCCTTCATGGCATCTTGAACATCAATTAGCCCATTGTGCCTGCAAGTTAATCAGCTACCAACTTTCCCATTTCAAACTCAATCCGTATGGTCATAGCTGCAAGGGCAGCATCCACTATATCCTTAACTCTTGACTCAAAATTAGATGGCATTGAAGTCTGAGGAGGTGGAGGAGCAGATTGAGCTTCCTGTGCTTGAGAGGCTCTGGCATGAGACCTTGAAGGAGCCCTGGATTGGCCCGAGCCTTCACCTCGAAAGCTTATCTTCATGAGATTTAACTGGGCCTTGCCAAAGAAGGGAGGATATTTCAATGCATCAGCAGTACCAACATACTAGATTTTATGATAAAATAGGATGACTGAGATTAGTGATGGAAATGGTATGTGGGAGGGCCTCCAAGATGAAAACTTGAACTTGACCATTTCTTGGAAAATCCAGTGGCCAAGATTAAGAGGAATTTTTTTCACAAAGGCAATGAAGCGAGGATAGTCTTTTTGGGCAAAATGGGTGAAGTTGCAACCCTTCTGGATGAAGTTCCTGGAGCAGATATACCAGAGAACTCTATTTATGGGAGACATAGACCCGAGGTTAAAGGAAAGCATGTGAAATTGACTATTTAGAATGGGCTTATTGGGTCTAAGAGTGACGAAGATTTCTTGATTACTGTAATTTATTATGGGAACAGGAAGAGTGTCAATTTTCAAAATTGAGTTCAGAATTGAAGCAGACAAAGTAAATTTGACACCCTTTATAGAAGTAGTGATTCATTCCTCAACTGACTCACCACTCAAATTCAGAATATTGTCAGACTCCATATTGAAATAGAATAATCTAACAAGATTGGGAGTGTAAGGAGTAGAAATGGATACGAATGTTTCATAAAGATTGAGCCAAGGGGATAAATTTACATTGCAATCTTGTTGGAGTTGAACTAAATCGACTACAACTACAGGATAGAATTCTTTCTTCATGTATGTTTCTTTAAATTTAGCATTATGTTCAGCAGTGAGAGTAGCAGAAGCAATAGTAAAACCTTGAGGAGGAGAGGGATGATGATAGATGTCCTCTACTGTATTGACCATAAATGGAGGTGCCTCCTCTAGTTGAGTGTGTGCGGAAGAAGTAGCTCTGGAGGATGCTTGGTCTTGCTCAGTGGTGTGAGACTTGGAAGCAGTAGCCCTCTTCTTCCTAGCAGACTTTGAGGCTTCAGACATTTTCTTCTTTCCCTTTCCAGCAACTGGCTCAAGCTCAATTCTTTTCTTCGAATGTGTCACAACTGGTTCCTTGAACGAAACCCCTTCGATTTAGGGTTAGGAGAAGGGGATTCTGGAATCTTGTCACTCACTCCTCTGATAGACCGATCAACTTCATAGTGATAATGCTTGGGAGTCGTCTTCACCCTCCTTGATTGTTGGAGAGGAGGATGAGGAGGAGGAGATCATGATTTGGACCTTCCTTGCTCAGAATCCGTGTGGTGAATCTCATAGGGAGTTGATTTGGAGGCCATTTCTGGATTTAGAATGAGGTTTGGAGGCCATTTCTGGGTTTAGAATGAGGGTTTTGGTCGAGAGTCGAGAGAATCAGAGAGAGAAGAGAGAACGTCTAGGGCAAAACTTGAGTTTTGAGATGAGTTTTGAAGAACATGAACACACACACACACACACACATATATATATATATGCAACAAAACTCGAGTTTTGATGAACGGTTACTAACTAGACTTCAAAGGTGTAAGGTGAACCTTTGAACTTTCGCGACCAAAACTTGAGTTTTCACTTACAAACTCGAGTTTTCACCATTCTTCAAAACATGGTTGCTCTCGGTCTGATGGAAACTCGAGTTTCCAACTTACAAACTCAAGTTTTCAATTTCTCCAAAAATCAACGCTGCTCTTTGATCCCGACAAAACTCGAGTTTGCTACCTTTGACAGCAAACATCAGAATTTCAACATCCTGCATAAAACATAACTAGATACTTCGATGCTTAAGTTAGTAACTTATAATCATCAAAACCATAACTAACATTGGGGTTTGAAGTACTTACAACTCATTGGGATTTACCATTCCCAATTTTCTTCTTATGAAATTGAATTGCTCCTTAGCCAATGGTTTGGTGAAGATGTCAGCAAGTTGAAGATGGGTTGGGATGAACATGACTTTGACATCCTTCTTCTGAACATGATCCCTTATGAAGTGATGCCTCACATCAATATGCTTCGTCTGTGTATGTTGCACTGGATTCTTAGCCAAGCTTATTGTGTTTGTGTTGTCACACAATATTGGGATCTCCTTCAAGTTGATTCCCAAGTCAGATAGTTGTTGCTTGAGCCATAGGACTTGAGCACAACAACTTGAAGCAGCTACATATTCAGCTTCAGTAGAGGATACAGCCACACTGGTTTGGTTGTTGTTGAACTAGGACACAAGTGAGCCACCAAGAAATTCACACTGGCCACTTGTGCTCTTCTATCCGTCTTGTGTCCAGCATGATCTGAATTTGAATATGCCACCAAATGTTCAGGTTGACCTTTGGGAAACCACAAATCAAGGGTTTTTGTGTCAGCAAGGTATCTGAAGATTCTCTTCACATTCTCAGCATGAGACTCCTTGGGAGTAGACTGGAACCTTGCACACATCCTCATACTGAATTGGATGTCAGGACGACTTATAGTAAGATAGAGCAATGATCTAGTCATTCCTCTATATTTTGTAATGTTGAAGTCCTTGCCCTTTTCATTAGCATCTAATGAAGCGGTTGAACTCATAGGAGTGTCAGCTCCATTGCATTGATCCATCCCAAACTTCTTTAGCAGATTATTGAGATACTTGGTCTGAGATATGAAGACTCCATCCTTATTTTGCTTGATTTGCAGACCAAGGAAATAGTTGAGTTCTCCCATTATAGACATCTCAAACTCTCCCTGCATATTCTTAGCAAACTCTTCACACAAAGCATCATTAGAAGCACCAAATATAATATCATCAACATATATTTGGACAATTAAAATTTCACCAAGCCTATTACTCTTTATGAAGAGAGTTGTATCTGCTTTTCCTCTAATAAAACCTTGATCAAGAAGGAATTTGCTTAATCGTTCATACCAAGCTCTAGGAGCTTGCTTTAGGCCATAAAGGGCTTGCTTGAGACGATAAACATGATCTGGATGATGTTCATTTTGAAAGCCATGAGGTTGTTCAACATAAACTTCCTCTTGAATAAAGCCATTCGGAAAAGAACTTTTGACATCCATTTGATAGATCTTGAATTCTTTAACACAAGCAAAGGCTAGAAGAACTGTTATGGCTTCCAATCTTGCCACTGCAGCATAAGTTTCTTCATAATCAATTCCTTCTTCTTGATTATAGCCTTTTGCAACCAATCTTACCTTGTTACGGACAATGATTGCAGATTCATCTCGTTTGTTCTTGAATACCCATTTGTTAGTTCTCTATGTGTTTTGATGATAATTAACAATTGTAAACATTCATTGAAGTTGGTCTTTGGCAAGTTGGAAAACTTACTATCAAAGCCACACTCGAGTATCGGTTTCGAAACTCGAGTATTGACTTGACAGAGAGTTGCTCAAAAAACCATTACACAAAGCAATACTCAAGTGTTGGACAAAACACTCGAGTATTGGACTTACAGAGAGCACTCCAAGTTTTTCAACCCTGAGTCAAACTCGAGTATTGATATGCATACTCAAGTATTGAACACACAGACAATTTCAATGATGACTTTAGCTTTCAATACTCGAGTATCCCATTGAACACTCAAGTATTGGCCATACGAGAGATATCAAGTTGTTCATCTTATGGACACTCGAGTTTTGGTTTTGCACACTCGAGTATTGGACTCGATTTAAAGTCTACAAGTTTTATACATATATTGAATACTCAAGTATTCACTTCAATACTCGGTGTTGGCTTGGCAAAGATTTCACAAAGCTTTTCTAAATCAAATGCACACTCGAGTATTGATTTGAAAACTCGAGTATTGGAGTTACGAGAGCTTTCATCTTTGACAACAATTTGAACACTCAAGTATTCATTTCAAAACTCAAGTATTGACTTGGGAAAGACTTCACAAAGTTTTTCAAAATAAATGAATACTCGAGTATTGAGTTGGAAACTCGAGTGTTGGGCATACCGAGAGCTTTGCTCTTTGTCAATGATCTCGAACACTCAAGTATTGGAGTCAATACTCAAGTATTGAGGTTTTGAACTTAAACTTATTTTCATACCAAAAGTTCAAAACTCGAGTATTGACCTTACTTCAATGCTAAGGTCCAAAGTCAAAACTCGATGATTCCTCTTTGGAAGAAGAATACTCAAGTATTAGAATGAATACTCAAGTATTGACTTAAGTGCACAAGGACACACTCGAGTATTGATGAACACACTCGAGTATTGAACGTTAAGTTTGAAAATCAAATCGACGAATTTGTGAATCCTTAGTCTTTGATCATAATATCTTCCAGGATTATTCTCTACTATTCCCGCTATGTTTAACCATCTGTTTAGTGAGTTTCGATCGCTTCTGAGAATGATTATTGAAGGTTAAAAGCAAAAGCAAAAGGTGATGTCGAACATTAAATGCTTTGAAAACCGAAACTTGCATACTTTTGCTTAATCCACTCCGCACACGGTTGCAAAGCATTAAAGAATGATTTCTACAACAAGCAACTACTATTCCAACGGACAAATTCACAGAGTCAACTCGATCATCTAGCCACCTGGGTTAAGTGAAGATTGGAGAGAAAGATGCCTAAACCATCTCGCTAATCTTGGCTGAACTTCTCCAACGGATTTATTGGGATACCAACGGTCATTTAATGATTTCGAGTATAAATAAGACTCGCATTCAAGTCTCTTCAACAACTAGCACATCCGAAAACGCACAAGCATTCAAGTCTCTCAACTCCTTTCGCCACTTGTAATCTGTCTTTTGACATTATAAGCTTCAAAATGTTTATCATCACTCACTCTTAGAGAGAGTTTTATCTGCAAATCATTTATTGTAAAGAATCACAAGTCAAGGGGACTTGGTGATTGGGTTCATTGATTACAGCTTGTAAGGGGGAGTAAATTCTAGAGAGAGAATTTCTCTTGAGTACAGAGTGTAACATCCCATTTTCAAAAGCAGCATATATATTTTTTTTTCATCAGAGTAGAGCATCGGAGCGATTGAGTAACTGATATTTATATTTAAAATGCCGTAAGTCTGGCTGATTACAGTAGCGGTACATTATACCGAGTGTTTTCAAAGTAAATAATAAAAGAAGAAAGTCTTCAGCTGTCCCTATGCGTGCCGCTTGCCTTTCTCCTCGATCCTCGGTCCTCTTGACCCTGACGCTATGTTAAGAGCTGAGGTTCAATGCTCATTGAACCTCAGGTAACGGTTAACCTCATGCTCAAGTAATACAGTATATGGATGACAGTTATCTCATGACATTACAGCAGTAATCAATACATAAGCACACAAGAGATGCAAGATTAACATATCAACAAGTACATAGCACATAGCACATGTAAAAGTAATAACAACACAGCCACCGCATATGAATGTTATTTCGGTCTGCACTATTCACCAGTGCCACGGTGTACATCCGTGTCCTCAGCGCTAGGAAAACTCAACGGCATTATCAAGACCGTAACCCGTATAAACAAAGCTGAATGTATAAACAAAGTGAACTAAGACAGAAGTCTTAGACACGGTGCATGACCCAAGACAAAGTCCTGTCCATGACTCTATGAAATAGTCTATCACATATAAGCATACAATAAGCATCGAGTTAGTGTTACGACGCGAACGTACCTTTCACCGTGTAGTTAGCAATATGTCCGACTCTTTGATCGACCCCGGACTTCCGGATATCCTAACATATCACCATAGTACTTAGAATAATATCCTAAGGGATATTTTCACCTCTATTTACCTCTCTACCCTTGGTGGGTTTTTTATTTACAATTTTGCCCTTACATTTATTTAAAAACGCAGTGCAGTATTTTCTGGGCAGATTTTTCGGTAACTTTGAAAAATCATAATTAAATCTACAAAAATCGAAACGAGGATCCGTAAAATTCTCCGGAATCCTTAAGATGTATATTTTCAAGTAAAAATACTTTTATATACCCAGAATTTATGAAAAATTCCCAGTCTTCATCTTTCACAACGTTGCCCAGAATTTCGTCCAGAAAAAAATAGCCTAACTTCAACTGATTGTATTTCTTTGTACAGGAATCAAAACGGTACATATTATATATATTTGGAAAGCCCTACATATCTAATTTATTTCTGGAAAGTTTCGTGATTTATGGGCTTCATTTTCAACATAAAATATTAGCATTTCTATCGCTGTTTGCCCAGAATTTTCACCGAAAATTTTGCCAGAATTTCACTACTTTGATCTTCAACTTCCAAGAATTTTGCTTTATCATATTCTCTATCATATTTTCGAAATAAAGACATATTTAACCATAAAAACATGAAATCAAAACTACTTGGAAGATTTAAAGATCAAACATAAACTAATTATGAATTTAAAACTAGAACTCAAGAACAAGGAAGCTTACCCTTGAAGAACCTCCTCCTCCTTTCATGCTTCCCACTCTCTTTCTCTCTACTCTTGCTCTCTAAAACTCACCTATTTTGGTTGAGTTTGGTGTGAAGATTATGAAGAGAGGAGCCTCCTATTTATAGCAGAATTCTAAGGACACAAGTGGCAATTAAATTTGACCAACACTCACCTTAACCCTTGGATTAAACTTAGTAAAGAAGTTTTAATCTCATCCATTGGACCCATACTTAATGAAGAAGTTTCTTCCAACCGAGTCTTCGGTTTTACTTTAACGAAATTCATTTTTGGTTGCCGATCAATCACTAATACTTTTAAATTCTGAGTATGCTTTTTGATTAGCGTAGTTGAATATCAAGATTTATGGTCTAATTAGATTCCCCCAGGTTGTACTAAGCTTATTCTTCAACGTTTGAAAAATAGCCTTTACTAGGCTTACTTTCGAGGTTAAATTATGTGGATTCAAGATAAGTCTTTATATTTTCTCCAGGGTTCCTACTTCTTCACAACTATTTAAATTTGTATAAATTCTCACTTTATTTGTTGTTTTGAGTTTTTACTTGTATACATCGATATTTACTTGGATTTCAAACCATTATCCAATTTACTTTAGGATTTCAAACTTTATCAAATTTGCTTTAATTTTCTTTTTCTCTCTCTCTTTCTCTCTCTTTGAATACTAGACACACACACACTCACAACTCTTTGCTCTTATTGGTGGATTAAATTTCACATGGATTATGCTTTATGAACTTCTACCGATAAAGTCCCCCGTTCGGTGTTCTAATCGTGTAATCTTAGAAAATCTCAAAAATCCGGGAACACAAATTGAAGTTCTATTCTTCCTCTTTGGAAATATCTGAGTTAACTAAATTTTTGATCCCATTAAGGGTATTCCATTGTCTCGTTGAACATTTTCGAATGTACAGACGCTTTGCTGACGAAATTACTTCGGGTAATGCCAAATTTGAGACAAAAATCCACTGGTTCATAATATGTCCAGTTGTTTTCTACTTAGTTCAAGGATTTCAAGTTACGATTTATTTTCCATTGGTTCTCACTTTTCTTATCTGCCCTTTGTTTACAAAATATCTTTTCATCTGATCCCTTATTTGCCCCCACCTTCTTTAAAATGACTTCCGCTAACACCAACTTCCTGACAAAAATTCACTTGTTTGTAATATATCCTGACCTAAGAAACTTAGTTCATGGTTTTCTAGATAGGATTTAATTTCTATCGGTTCTCATTTATCCAACCTGGTTCTTCCACAAATATCTTAATTATATTATTATTTAATTAACAAAATATCATGATATTATTTTTGAAAAACCCACAACCCTTTTCACACTCAAATTTTTGTTTTCTCTTCCCTTTATTATTATTATTATTATTATTTCTTTAATTTATCTAAATTAGCTAGAAGCTTAATTAGAGCCTTAATCCCATGATTAGCAATCTTTTAGGATTTAGGATTTTCATGTTCTTAATCTCACCAATTTTTCTTAATCTTTTCTAATTGATTAGCAAGCACACTTTATGCTAATATTAGCCATAAACACTTAATTAAAGGATTTTTCATAATCTATCTTAAATATTCTCTTGTTCGAAGCTTAAACAATTAGCCATTAATTACTTAACTAATCACTTTCTAATTGTTGATAATTTTCTTAATTAGGATTAATCATTATCTCACAACTATTTTACTGATATTGGTATTTTATACTCCATGTAAAATATTAAAAATCATAGGGCAATTTATGCTCCCCAAAATTATATTTAATTTTGCCTCATTATTTTTCAAGGGAAATAATCCCAAAATTCCTAAAATTAGAGACAACATACTTTCTAATTTTCAATAAATATTTTATTGCCTCTTGGGATTTATCATAATATTTTCGTGGGCATTTCATGGCCCATAATTGCATTTAGGGATTTTGACACTTTAATCCCTCTAATTTCATTAGAAATTTCCCTAGACAATAGAATAAGTATCCTACAAGGTTTTAAAACCACATATTCACCTATTTCCAAATAGGTATTATTTGCTAAAATATAGTATTCCGATAGATAATTATCCTGGGTATTACACGAGTGTGTAATCGAATTGACATATGGAAATCCCGAGTGTCCGGGGACCGGACGTAGGTCAAGGAGTTAGACCGAACCAAGATAAATCTTTGTGTCTAGCTATTCTTCTCTTCCTCTTTCGCTCACCTCTGTTTTTGTACAAAAAACAGCAAAACGAAAAAGTTTCAAAATCCCCAATTCACCCCCCTCTTGGTGATTTAGCTCCACCTTCACCATTTAGTGCCAATAACCGGATGGTCCTTAGGCCTAGGTACCAAATCCCAAACTTAATTTCTATCAAATTGATGTAACTCCTCTTGCATTGCTATCACCCAATCATTGTCTGAAAGAGTTTCATCAATCTTAGAGGGTTCAATATTTGATATGAAAGTAGAAAACGTTACTTCATTCAAAGTACTATTTCTAGTTCTTACTCCTTGATTCACATCACCTATTACTTGGTCCAAAGGATGATTCCTAATGAACTTCCAAGCTCTAGGTTGAGACTGATTAGGATTTTCAAGATTATTTCGAGGACCAGCCTCGAAAACATTTTTAGGATTTTCAATAGATGCAAGAGTAGTTTTCAAAAAGAATTGATTTTTGAAAATATTTTCTTTATCATCATCCAAAGGTATATTAGATTTGGATTCACAAAATACAACATGCATTGACTCTTCAACAATACAAGTACAAGTATTAAAGACTCTATAAGCTTTACTCCTATTTGAATAACCCAAAAATATACCTTCATCTGCCTTGGGATCAAACTTTCCCAAGTTATCCTTACCATTGTTGTGGATGAAACACTTACATCCAAACATATGCAAATGAGCCAGATTTGGCTTTCTTCCCTTGTACAGCTCATAGGGAGTCTTGTTCAACTTCTTCCGGAGGTAAGCCTGATTAGAGATGTAGTAAGCGGTACTCATTGCATCATCCCAAAAATACTTGAGAAGTGTTGTTCTCATTCGTTCAACAGCTCTTGCCATCTCGGTGAGGACTCGACTTCTTTCTCTCTCCACAACTCCATTTTGTTGAGGAGTCCTTGGGGCGAGAAGTTGTGGTCAATTCCCATGTTGTCACAAAAACTCCAAAATGCATAGTTTTCGAATTCTCCTCCATGATCAATTCAATTCTGAAATAGAAAACCTTTCTTGTTTTGGACCTTCTTGGGAAAAACAAGAAACTGATCAAATGTTTCATCTTTAGAGGATAAAAATATAGTCTAAGCAAATCTAGAAAAATCATCAACTATGACCAAAGTATAAAGATTGCAACCAAGGCTTTTTACTATAGGTGGTCCAACTAAATCCATATGAAGTAGTTGGAGAGGTCTATTAGTTGAAATTTCATTTTTAGATTTGAAAGATGATTTGGTTTGTTTTCCTTTTTGACAAGCATCGCAAATCATGTCATTTTTAAAACGAAGTTTAGGAACACCAATCACCAAATCCTTTTTAAGTAATCTATCAAGTTGAATCATATTGACATGAGCTAATCGCTTGTGCCATAGCCAACTCTCATCCAAATTACTAACAAAATATTTTTCAAAAACAGAACCATTGCTAGAGAGAATATCCTTACTCATAATCAAGCACTCATCAGAATCAAAGATAACTAAGTTACCTTTATCAGTGCTTTGGCTTACACTGAGGAGATTGTGGCAAAGTCCTTCCACAAGGTAGACATCTTTGATTTGTGGTCCTTCATTGTTGCTAATTTCACCAATACCAGCAATCTTTCCAGATTGGTTTCCACCAAGGTCACTTGCCACCATCCTTGGGCTTGATTGAGGCAAATTTTGATTGGTCTCCTGTCATGTGTCTAGAGCATCCACTATCAATGTACCACTTGTTGGATTTTGATACTCTAAGACAAACCTACAAGACACATCAGATCAAGTCTTAGGTACCCATCTTTTCTTGGGTCCTTTGGGGTTAGTCTGTGTCTTAGGAACCTTGTAAGATCCCTTAGGCACCCATTGATAATTTCCTATAGGTTTACTCCTCCTTTCCTTTTTATGAAAACAGGAAGAAGTAGTATGACCTTTAAGATTGCAATAATTGCAATGAGCAAAATGATTTGGAGAATGAACATATTTTGTAAAATAATTCAAATAAGATTTTTCTCCAAATTTCTTTTTGCCTTTCTTTTTATCAAAATCAAGTTTATAACTAATCCCCGATTTGTCATTTGTAAATCTTTGTTGTTTTAAAATGACATTGACCATTTCACTACCTCTAGTGAATTTCTTAAGTGCCTTTGTGAGGTCTAAATTCTTTCTCTAAATCAATACAATCTTCACAAACATCATTTTCAGGAGAAAGATTTTTTACTTGCAGTTCAAGAGTTACATTTATGTTTTTCAAAGCAAAATATTTTTCAGCAAGCTTTTCAAATTCTGATTGTACAAGATTATACTCAGCAAGAAGTTCATCATATGGTGGCAGCGAATCATATAACTCATTGTTATTTTCATATTGCTCTTCTTCTTTAGCCACTAAACAGATATTGGCTTTGTCTTCCTCATCATCTTCATCTTCATCAGATGAACTATCTCCCCATATAGATGAGTGTTGGTTGATTTCCTTGATGGCAAGTGAACCAGTCGAACAAGTAATAAAGTGTAAGTAGAGTATCATCCCACAGAGACTGAGATACCAAAGAGTGACGCGCGATTGCTATGATAGTTGTGCAAGCAAAAGTAAATATGTTGGGTTGAGAGGTTGTTGTGATTATGCTACTAGCAAAAGTAAAAAATAACTTAAAATGTGAGAAGATATCGCAAAAGGTTAGGCTGAACTCGAATCACCCTTAAGTGCATCAATCCCCCAAGTTGCTCTACCCAATGCTATAGCACTACACCGCACAGCCTTCCGCAATTGCTACAAAGATAGCTACTAATTACAAAGCTATTTGGTTAACCCACCTCTATAGTCTACTGAAGCCTCCGCATTCGATACATATGATACTAACTATACTCATTCCATATTCCTATGGCAACTTTCTAGTCAGATTTGCGCTACGCTCAGGGTGTTATGGTTATGAGAGGTAGACCCATTTCTGAAGCCTACAATAATAGGTCAAGTCGTGCACGGGCTGCCTAGCAAACACCAAGTTTCTTAGGTCTAACTCCGACTCCTTGCCGATAAGTGAGGCCACAAATCTAGCCCTTAACTTCCGTTAATCGACTAGTAATTAAAACACTGATAAGCAAATCAAATTTATTGAATTAAGAACTTGCAACTGGGTTCATTCAACAACTTAAAGATTCATCCTTGTCCAGCCATATGAAAATCAGTTCATGACTAATGAGGGACACATAAAGCAAATACTAACAGAATGACCCATGATCGGAAAACTAAATTAAAAAGGGAAAACAGAAAGCTTTGATGAAATTTCCAACTGCGTGGACGCAACCCTTTCATGTCACCACTCCACGTCTTCTTCGTCCGTCGTAAATGCGCGGGGAAGGATCTTTGGGTTGTCCCGGAAATCTCGTGCTCTTGTGAAATCTCTCACTCTTTTCTTGAGTCTGCCGAAAGATAGAATCTCGTTCTAGGGCTCTCCGACTCTGTTAGGGTTGGCTCCGCTGTTTTCTTTTATAATCAGGCTTTTCTTGCGGTGTAAGTTACAGCAAGCTGGGCCTTTCCTAATCCATCGGGATCTATTGTATCTCTTGATCCGAGTAGATTGCTTCTGTTGATTCTGCGGGATTCTTCAAATCTTTTAGTTCCGATCCTCCGCATCTTCTATTCCGTTATGTCAGCAATCTATCTGTTAGTATCGCCCTTTTCTTTTATTCCTGAAATCATCTGGGTAAAAAGGTCAGAAAACCTATTGCATAACATTGCGTCATCTACTTTGCTATAGCATTTGGGATGCCTTGTATTGCACTTTGGGATGCTGTCAGAATGCTATAGCATCGTATCAGCTCTGCTATACATTCTTCTTTAAAAACCCTATAAATTGTTCCATTCTTATCACATGCAAATGATTTCTACTCTTCAGTCCCTATATCATGAATGTATGCCTTTTTACTTAGATTATCTGCAGTTACGCTTGTATTTAACATTCAATTCACTCAATAAGTATAGGGAAAACATTGTACGATTTGTGCTCATCAATGAGACATAGGCTTTCTTTCTGAATTTATTGAACTTCTTCTTCTCTTTGTCCTTGTTCTTCATATTTGGACACTCAGACTTGATTGGCCAGGCTTTTCACACTCGTAGCAGATGGTTGGCTTCTTTGCCTCAAAGCTGGAGCTACCCTTGTGAAATTTTTTGAATCCTTGGTCCTTCTTGTAAAATTTCTTAAATCTCCTGACCATCATGCCTAGCTCTTCATCTTCATCTTCTTCATCATCATCATCTGATTCTTTAGCTTCTTTCACAGCTTTGAGGGCAATTCCCTTATTCTTGCCATGTGCTTCATTAAGTCCCTTTTTGAACTTGAGCTTGGCTTCATATTCAGAGAGACTGCCAAAGAGAGCTGCTATAGATGTCATTGATTCACCATGACTTTCTTCAATAGCGGTGACTTTATCTTCCCATTCCTTGTTGAGGATATTGAGAATTTTCCTCACTTGGACAGGTTGCTCATATTCTTTCCCAAGTGCAGCAAGCTGGTTGATTAGATGAGTGAATCTTAGCTGGAATTTGCCAGTGGATTCTCCAGACTTCATATGCAAAAGATCATACTCAGTCATAAGAGTATTGACTCTATTTTGGTTGACTCCAGTTGTTCCCTCATGAGCTACTTCTAGTGCATCCCACATAGCTTTATGTTGGTCGATTTCCTTGATGGCAAGTGAACCAATAGAACAAGTAATAAAGTGTAAGTAGAGTATCGTCCCACATAGACTGAGATACCGAGGAGTGACGCGCAAATGCTATGACAAGCTTGTGAAAGCGAAAGTAAATATAATAGGTTGAGGGATTTTGCAATTATGCTACTAGCAAACGTAAACAAAATAACTTTAAATGAGAGAAGATATCGCAAGAGGTTAGGTTGGACTCGTAATCATCCTTAAGTGCATCGTCCCCCGCTTGCTCTACCCAATGCTATAGCATCTATACTGTATAGCTTCCGTAATTACTACAGCATAGCTACCAATTACAAAGCTATTTGGTTAACCCACCTCTATTATCTACCGAAGCTTCCGCGTCCCATACATATGATACTAACTATACTCCTTCCATATTCCTATGGAAACTTTCTAGTCAGGCCTGCTTTACACTCAGGGTGTTATGGTTATGAGAGGTAGACCCATTCCTGAAGCCTACAATGTTGGTTATGATTAGTTTTGATGATGTCTTATATAGATGTCATTATCTAGAGCAAAAAGCTTGAATACTACATTCATGTTTTACTTTGTCTAATTCTTATATTTAATGTAGATGTGGAGTTTAATAATGAAAAATATTCAAGAAAGGAGATTGAAGAAAGAAGAACTTGCTCAATGGAATGAGAAAATCATTATACAAATTCCTAGATTGATTCTAGAAGTCCCTACGATGATATGGAAGTTGGAACGGCTCATTCGGGGTTAAAATGAGTAAAAACGAGCTTCAAGACTAAGTAACTCGAGTTATGGACTAACTACCTCGAGTTAATGACTTGCTACGTTGTTTTGGTCTTCTGGAATGAGTTACCTCGAGTCAAGAACATCCCCACCTCGAGTTTGGGTGATTTCCAAGTGATTTTCGCTCCCAGACATGTTTTACCTCGAGTCAGGACCTATTTGCCTCGAGTTTTTGGTCTCTGGGATGTTTACCTCGAGTCAGGACCTGTTTACCTCGAGTTTTGGCTTTCTCGGGATGATTACCTCGAGGCAGGCTTCATGTACCTCGAGTCTCACCACTTACAACAACTCTGGTGCACTCTGTTCCACGTTCAGCTTCTGGCGACCTTTGGTAATTGGATGATATCTCTCAAATCAGGAATCGGATTGACACGAAACCAGTGGCATATGAAACTAGACATCCAACACGTCATTTTGATATATAATGGAAGCCAAAATAAGTTCATATCAAGGAGATATGAATTTTACAAGTTGCCACAAACATCACCGTCACAGTCAGAACCAAGCTTCAATGTTTTGAGTGTATCTCACAAAATACAAATCTAATTGAGCTAAAATCGGTGCCATTGGAAAGTAGACACACAGATATTTCCATCAAGACTTAAATGAAACAAAACAGAGGTCAGACCAGGGAGATATGGCCCTCAAAAGTTGACACACGAATTTCTGGAGTCAATTCAGCATAGCCTCGGGTTTCTTTCAATATCACACTTTGAGACAGCTTTTTACCTCGAGTCAACAAGCTTATCTCGAGTTTTTGGAGCAGACAGAGAGATTGAACAATGGAGAGAGCTTTTTACCTCGAGTCAGAAGCTCCACCTCGAGTCAAATGGCCTTCCCGAGAGTTTGAACAATGGAGAGCAGTTTTTACCTCGAGTCAGAGTGTTTGCCTCGAGTCAGAGAGATCTGATACACCACGAATGTGAAGAATTCACTTGAGTCTCTTCAAATACAACCTTGAGTTGATTCACTCGAGTCAAAGAAGTTTATGCCTCGAGTCAGATAGCATTTTCCAATGATCAAACTGATTTCAACGATGCACAAACTCGAGTCAAGTATTTCCACGCCTCGAGTTGGGCTCTGTGGTTTTTGAAATTCACCGTGTCCGAAATCTTGGCTTCCCATCAAGGACATCCAGATGAATTCCAAATGAACTTATATTATTTCTAAACATTACTCAACATTTATTGTGAGATCATTAATCATAATGTTGAGTGATCTTCGATGATTTGGCAACGGTTAAATCTTCATCGATAGCTTTGTGGATCAGAGACAAACAGAGTCAAATCATTAAACCCAATTGAAACAAGATTAGCGCGAATGGTTAAATGCTAACAACGGTCATAATCAAACGGACAAATTCAAAATCCTACCAACGGCTATTTCTCCAACTATTATAAATACACAAAGGATTAAATTCATCAACAAGACCCAACGCATACAGAGACAAAGCTTCCAAAGTATACAACTTCTATTCTGTATATATCTTTAGATATCATTGAGCTTCAGTGTTCATTATCTATCTACTCTGTGAGAGAGTCTTATCATTTGTATTACAATTCGCTCAAATCTCAAGATAGAGGTATCTTGAGTGTGGGTGTACAATTACAACTTGTCAGGGGAGTGAGTCCGAGAGTAAAAGGATCATCCTTCGTTTACGAGTGTGTAATTGTATCCGAGTTATTTGATTACAACTTGTAAAGAGGGGTAAGTCCTAGTGAGAGGATTACTTGAGAGTTACGGAGTTTGTAATCAAGGATTGAGATAGTGAAATCCCAGAGTGTTTCTGGGGACTGGACGTAGGTCAAGAATTGGACCGAACCAGTATAACCCGAAAGAATTTTCATAATCACCTATTCAACCCCCCCTCTAGGTGATATTCCACCTTCATACAATAATAGGTCAAGCCGTGCACGGGTTACCTAGCAAACACTGTTTCTCAGAGGTCTAACCCTAACTCCTTGCCAGTAGCTGGGGCCACAAATCTAGCCCTTAACTTCCGTTAACCTACTAGTAATTGAAACACCGATACACAAACCAAATTTATTGAATTAAGAACTTGCAACTAGGTTCATTTAACACTTAAAGACTCATCCTCGTCCAGCCATATAAAGTTTAGTTCATGACTGACGAGGGACACATAAAACATACACTAACAGAATGACCCATGATCGAGAAAACAAAGATAAAAAGAAAGGAAAAGAGAAAGCTTGATGGAATTTCTGACGGCGTGATCGAGGTCCTGTCACGTCACCACTCCATGTCTTCTTCGTTCCGTTGTACTGCAGGGAAGGATGCTGGGTTGTCCTGGAAGTCTCGTGCTCTTGTGAAATCTCTCACTCTTCTCTTGAGTCTGCCAAAAGTTAGAATCTTGTTCTAGGGCTCTCCGACTCTCTTAGGGTTGGCTCTACTGTTTCCTTTTATAATCAGGCTTTTCTTGAGGCGTAAGTTACAGCGAGCTAGGCCTTTCCTAATCCATCGGGATCTATCAAATCTCTTGATCTGAGTAGATTGCTTCTGTTGATTCTGCGAGATTCTTTAAATCTTTTAGTTCCGATAATCCGCATCTTCTATTACGTTACGTCAGCAACCTATCTGTCAATATCGCCCTTTATTTTATTCCTGAAATCATCTGGGTAAAAAGTCAGAAAATGTGCCGCATAGCATTGCGTCCTCTACTTTGCTATAGCATTCGGGATGCCTTGTATTTCACTTCGAATCGCTGTCAGAATGCTATAGTATCGTTCCGCTCTGCTATACGATTTCCCTTAAAAACAAAGTAAATTGTTCCATTCTTAGCACATGCAAATGATTCCTACTCTTTAGTCCCTATATCATGAATGTATGCCTTTTTGCTTAGATTATCTGCAATTAAACTTGTATTTAACATTCAATTCAGTCAGTAAATATAGGGAAATCATGGTACTATTTGTGCTCATCACTTTAGCAGATGGTAATGTACAGACTAGAAAATACTCTTGTTGACTCATAGCACTTTGCAGTAAGAGGATAGCTTTACTGTTGAGTGTGACATTTCTTCTGTCATTCTTATCATATTCTTCTTCTAGCTTAGGAGTTCTAACATTGTCTTCAACAGAGGAAGGCTCATAGTCTCCTCTTTCAAACATTCTTTATAAAACATATTCAGTAGCCATTACAAAGACCTTGAACTTGGCTTTCCAGAATGAGTAATGCTCTCCATTGAATCCTGGTGGTCGGTTGATCGAAGCTCCATGAGGTAGAATACCTTCCATAGTGATCCTTCTCGAGATGTTAAGCTCCTTAGAGAAGACCTTGCTTTGATACCAAATGAAAGTGGAGCAAATCACTAAAAGGGGGGTGAATTGGGGATTTTAAAATTCTTTTCGAGTTACTCTATTTTTGAATATTAAAACAGAGATGAACAGAGAATAAGAGAAGAGAGCAAGACACAAGGAATTTATACTGGTTCAATCCAATCTCTTGACCTACATCCATTCCCCAGACACTCTGGGATTTCACTATCTCAATTGATTACACACTCTGTAATTCAAAAGTAATTCTCTCACTAGAACTTACTCCCCCTTACAAGTTGCAATCAATATCCCAATCTCCAAGTCCCCTGACTTGAGATTCTCACAATAAATGATTTTCAATAAAGAAACTCTCTCTAAGAGTAGATAAAGATAAACACTGAAGATCAATGTATCAAAAGATACTTTCCAAGTGAAAACTGAAAGAGTAGTTGGTAAACTTGAATGCAATTCGTTTTCAGCAGATAGGTTGTTGAGAAGAATTGAATGCAACTCTATTTATACAAAGAGAGCATTAAATGACCGTTGAAATCCCTAATGTAACCGTTGGAGACATTCAAAGGATTAGGGTGAGCTTAGGTCTTCTTCTCCCACTACACTTTGCTTAATCCAGTTGCACGTGATGTTTGTGCTTGACTTCTTGACTTTTAATCCGTTGGAAGAGCAATGACTGGATGTAGAAAGGAAACATTAATCCCTTTGCAACGTGTGTAGAATGATTGTCCAAAAGGATGCAAGTTTTCTGAACTTTGCATTTAATGTGCTGACATTACTTTTTGCTTTTGTTTAAATCTTCATTTAATATCCTCTAAATAATCTGAAACTCACTAACAAAGTGGTTAAACATAGCTAGGAATATTAATGAATGATGATAGGAAGTATTAAGATCAAACAGAAAGATTTCACAAATTCGTCAGATTTGAAACTCAAACTCTGCGATGAAAACTTGATTTGTTCATCAAAACTAGAGTTTGTCCCCGTGCACTAATATCAAAACTCGAGTTTCCAAAACTAAACTCGAGCTTCTTTCTTCCGAGAGAGGAACGTCGCGATTTGAGCTTTGAACCATAATTTTGAATAGAACTCAAAAACTTGAGTTTTGGACTTTTGACATGTAAAACGAGTTTTAGCCCAAAATGTCAAAATTGGAGGTTTTCAAAATATTTCAAAACATTGAAAAAGAGCAAAGCTCTCGGCTTGGCCAAAACTCGAGTTTCCAAACCAAAACTTGAGTTTTCATTTAA
This sequence comes from Acacia acuminata, assembly GCA_019022655.1. Lineage (NCBI taxonomy): Eukaryota > Viridiplantae > Streptophyta > Magnoliopsida > Fabales > Fabaceae > Acacia > Acacia acuminata. The sequence goes on along the minus strand of JAFJYI010000177.1, from coordinate 66,077 downwards.
GTATAACAACTTTGAGAAATCTATGCCAAGTCAAAACTGGAGTTTTCAAAAACTGGGTAAAACTTGAAAACTCTCTGCCAAGTCAAAAATCGAGTTTCCAAACCAAAACTCAAGTTTTCACAAAACTTAGGAAAACTTGGAAAACTGGAAAATAAAGTTTCCATATCAAAACTGGTTCATTCATGAGCTCAAAAAGTTGGAGACTCTCTGTATGACCAAAACTCAAATTTCCAAATGAAAACTGGAGTTTTGTCTTTTCCAGAAAATATTGAGGAGTCTCTGTATGGTGAAAACTGGAGTTTTCTTTGAAAACCAGCGGTTTTGCTTAGTTCAGTAAAATTGAGCTACTCTCTGTAAGGTCAAAACTCGAGTTTTGAAACCAAAACTCGAGTTTTCCTTTGACAGTAAGTTTTTCAACTTACCAAAGAAAAACTTCACATTTCGTTTACAATTGTCAGTTATCATCAAAACACATAGAGAACTAACACTTTCAAGGAATTTTCAACTTAAATTGACCCGAGCCTATTTTCGTCAAACTCCAGTTTACGTTTGTGGATTTAAACTTATTCTCAATCTAAAATCCTAAACTCGAGTTTGTCACTTGATGACTCGAGTTTGCATCTTGTGCAAAATACTTTCAAAGTATTGTCGCGATATTCATTTCTAAAGGAGAACTAAACTCAAGTTTAGGGAATTAAACTCGAGTTAGAAACTTGAGTAAAATATTCTAAACTCCAATTTCAGTCTTATAGAGACATCTTCATTTTCAACTTCAAATCTTTTCTAAAGATAATGTCTATAAGACTCGAGTTTAGAAGAGTAAACTCGAGTTACAAACTCCTGTTTAAAGCACTCTGTTTTGAAATCATCTTACTTAAATTTGTGAAATCTTCATTAATGATCTAGATAATTCTTATCATCATTCATTACTATTCCTAACTATGTTTAATCAGTTTATTAGTGAGTTTCAGATGATCAAACGAGTATTAGACTGAGGATTAAGCATAAAGCAAAAGGTGATGTCAAAACATTTATTGCTGGTCCAGAAAACTTAGCACCCTTTTGGAAAATTATTCTCTGGACGTTGCAAAGGTTTAAATGTTTTCTTTCCACTTATGAAAGCCACATCATTCAATATATTTATTTCAAGGAAAGTCAACAAGAATGTTTGAGTATCTGGATTAACTCAAAGCATGAGAGGGAATGGACCTAGTTGCAACCTAACAGCTTCATTAATGTCTCCAACGGTTACATTAATGTTTCCAACAATCATTTAATTCTTCCAACATATATAAGCTGAAGCATTCAATTCTCATCAACCACTAGAATACAAAAAATGAAAATCTATCAAGTGTTATTTGCATTTACTGTTGTCTACTCAACTATAAAGTATCTTCTGATACATTGATCTTTAGTGTTTATTTCATCTACTCTTTAAGAGACTTTCTTATTGATTATCAATCATTGTAAGAATCTCAAAGTTGTGGAACTTTGAGGTTGGGTTATCAGTTTACAACTTATAAGGGGGAGTGTATCCTAGTGAGAGGATAACTTTCGAGTGCAGAGTGTGTAACTGATCATAGTGATAGAGAAAATCCCAAAGTGTCTGGGGAATGGACGTAGGTCAAGAGTTAAGACCCAACCATTATAAATCTTCCTGTGTCAAGCTCTTCTTCTCTATCTTTATTTTACCCTATTTTGTTATCTGTTACTTGGGTATTTAAAAAGAAAATTTTAAAATCCCCAATTCACTCCCCCCTCTTGGTGATTTCCTCCATTTACATATCCTTGTTTGTGTATGTGGAAGGGAGAGAATGTGTGGTGGGGAGAAGTAGGAAATAATTAAATATAGGTCATATGATGGATAAAATGGGCAAACAACAAATTATTATTTGTTTATTATAAAAAGCCGCTCATCTCCAAAATTCAAGTAGACGGAGAACTTATATTTTTGGAATATGAAGGTCTGCCAACCATTTGCTATAACTGCGGAAGATATGGTCATTTCCAACCTGGTGATCCTTCGGCTGTCACCGTTGCCCCTGTTAGTGCTGAACCTATCCCAAAACCAATTGCCAAAGGGCGTGACACAGTAAACTTTGAGGAGTGGATGGTGGTGCAGCGATGACAACGTCGTACAATGGACAGAGCAGCCATGAAGAGTGTTGCAAGCATAGGCAAAAACGTGGCCACTACTTCAAGGTACGAGGTCCTTTACGATGAGGAATCCTTAATGGCCGAAAGACAGGTGTCAAATATTCCTCCTAAAGGTAGCCTTTATCAATTGCTTAAAGGCCATCACTGTAAGAAGAAGGGGAAGGAGACAAAAGGAGGGTTGAGGTCTGACGCAGGCGGGAACCATAAAGAGTTTGCACCCTAGTCATCGAATCAAGATTGTGTCTTCAACTCACCGCACTACATTGTATGACCAGCCACAACAACCTTGGATAAGGACCACAACTCAATTGTCTTTATCCAAGATCATCGACTGCCAAAACGTCCTCAGAAAACCTCATCAAGTCCGTTGGGCTTATCAGCTAGCCCATCCATGGTAATGACCCTCAGTCAAACACCAGAGGCTTCAAACTTGCTTAGGGTGGTTTCACTATCCATAACTTGGGAGCGAAGGCCAATTTAAGTGAAGCTGGGCCCTCAGTCCAGTTTATGAAGAATGTTGCCAAAGAAATGCAACACGACCCAGATGCTGCAGATCCAACGTTGCTAATGAAGGGAGTTTCCCTTAATCCCCCCTCTCTAATTAATTGTTATTTATGTCTATCATAACCTGGAATTTCCAAGGAGCCTTAGATAAAAGGTTCCTTTCTATTTTCAGGTCCTTAATGGCTAATTACAAGCCTGATATCTTTGTGATAGTGGAACCAAGAATTTCTAGAATTAAAGCGGATAAGGTCGTGTTGAGGCTGCTGGCTTCTCTGAAGGCATTTGGATTTTATGGTCTCCTAATGTGTCAATTACTTTCTTAGAAAATGAAGTCCAATTTATCCATATGGAGGTGATTTGAGTTGCCTATAATTCAAAATTCCTCTTCACTGCAGCTTATGGAAGTCCCCAAAACAATCTCAGAATTTTCTTTGGCAGGATCTCAGAATTATAGCTAATAATCTCTCTTCCCCTTGGCTTTTAGCAGGTGACTTTAATGCCATTACTACCCAAGCTGAGCGCTCAGGAGGGTCTAGTTGCAAAGCCCATGGTTGTGGTCTCTTCAATAGCTTTATTTATAATCATGGCCTCATTGATATGGGCTCCAGTAGCCCAAAATTTACTTGGCGCAGGGGGTACTCTTTTCATGTGACTAGACCAAGCTTTATGTAACAATGAGTGGCTCCAAATGTTCCTTCAATCCATAGTCAATTACTTGCCCAACATCCTTTCTGATCACCGCCCCATTTCAATTAATATGGGCTTAGACCATCTCGTAAGCCCATCTCCTAGGCCCTTCCGCTTCCTGGCTCTATGGATCACCTACCTGGACTTCTCTTTGATTGTACAACGCATCTGGAGCAGTAGAGATGATATACTTAACTGCATTAATAATTTCACCACTGATATCTAGCGATGGGACTTTGAGTATTTTGGATCAATTGAGAAACGCAAGCGAAGGCTCTTCAACCATAGTAGAGGAATTCAGACTAAGATGGAATATCTGACCTGCGTTGCATCAAATTCCCTCTCTGAACTCGAACCGATGCTGAGATTGGATCTCGAAGATACATGCTTGTAGGAAGAGCTTTTATGGATTCAGAAGTCCTCCTTTAACTGGACCTGCTTGGGTGACCAAAATACCCATTACTTCCATACTAAAGCTCTAATGCGTAGGAAACACGATAGCATCACTCAATTTAAATCTCATGACAATACCTAGATTATGGACCAAGGTTTCCTGGCTAATCACGCAAGACTTTTCTTTCAAGATCTCTACTTTCTAGAAGATCCAACCTTTCTCCCACTCGTGACTTAGGGTAAATTCACTCATATTATTGAGCATCAACTTTTGTTGTTGGAGAGAGGGGTAACTCTAGAGGAGGTCAGACAATCACTATTCGACATGAAGCCCCTAAAATCCCTTGTAAGGTGGTATTCATGCCTTCTTTTACCAATCTCAGTGGAGTATTGTTGGTCCTAGCATACTTCATTTTGTTCAAGGTTTATGGTCTAGTGATACTTTCACCCCATCTTTGAATCAGACCTTAATTGGTTTGATTCCCAAAACCAGCCATCCCAGTCATATTAATGAATTTTAGCCTATTAGTCTCTCTGTTCGGTGCTTTATAAGATTTTTTTCCAAGACACTGGCCAACCGATTGAGACCAACTATGTTTGACTTAACTAGTCCATGCCAAACTAGCTTTATACAAGGCCAAAGTATTATTGACAACATTGTCATTACTCAGGAAGTAATCCACTCTATGCGGGGGAAAAAAGGGAAAAAAGGGAAGATAGGTTGGATGGCCATTAAAGTGGATTTACATGAAGCCTTTGACCATCTTCGATTGGACTTTATTAGTGATACTTTACAGGATGCTGGCCTACCTAATTGTCTAGTTCAACTACTTATGAATTGCATAACTACCCCATCCATGCAAATTTTATGGAATGGGAAACCAACAAGTCCTTTCAATTCCTGTCATTGGTGTGACACGTAAAAACACATGATCGCCAACCTGAAATTCCAAGGGTCATCGTCGTCGATCTGCATAACTCTTCTGCCTACTTTGAGTCGCTAACAACTTCTTCTTAATCATTTCAATTTTCTCTGTGGTTTGATCCACAAAATCCGGGCCGATGATCGTCCTTTCACTCAACTATGTCCAACATAATGGCGATCTACACTTCCTGCCATATAATGCCTCATAAGGCGCCATCTGAATACTTGAATGTTAGCTATTATTATAAGCATATTCAGCTAATGGCAAATGATTGTCCCAACTGCCTTTCAACTCAATAGCACAAGCTCTCAACATATCTTCCAAAGTTTGGATGGTCCTCTCGGTCTGCCTATCGGTTTGTAGATGATAACCTGTGCTATATTTCAACCTTGAACCCATAGCTCGGTGCAAAGCTCTCCAAAATTTTGATGAGCATAGCTTAGATCTCTCACCTTGGCTGCGAGACTACTGGTCTTTCATCTCCATTTCAGCCTCCTATACCCCAAACATTGTTAAATCTTCTATTTTAACATGGTGTCTGACAATATTATGGATTCTGAGGGTAATTTGGTTGAGGAACGAGTCACCACAACTGTCAAGGGTATCAAATTCACTCTATCTGCTTCCATCATCAAAACCATTTTGAAAATTGACAATCCACCTCCTATTCCTACCATTAGTCTCAATAATCGTGAGATTTTCCAACTCCTTTGACCAAATAAGCCATTCCCAGAAGACCAATCACACACCTTCTCTTTTAAACCAGTGCAATGCCCCCTATCAACAGAATACTTTGGTATATTTATTCGCAAAATTTTACCCAAAAGGGTGGCAACTTCACTAACTTCACTCAAAAAGACTATCCTGTGTTTGCTACTTTTGTGAAGAAAACATTATTCAATCTTGGTCATTGGATTTTCTAAGAGATGATCAAGTTCAAATTTGCTTCCCGCCGGCCTTCACACATCCCTTACCCCTCTCTGGTTTTAGTCATCTAGGTTCTACCATAAATCATGGTATTTGGGTCCTCCAGACTCCATCAAGAAACCAGTTCTGTGTTTAGAAAGAGCCAATTGAACTACATGAAACTCAATTTGGAAGAAGAAGGATATGGTCAGTCTCAAGCTCCTACATGATCTTAGACAAGAGCTACTCACTCAAGAGCTCAAGAGGCTCAATCTGCTCCTGCCCAGTCTTCATTGCCATCGGATTTTGAGTCACGAGTCAAAGGGATTGTGGATGCTGCCATTGCCCAACTATCAATCAAACTTGAATTTGAAATTGGGAAGCTGGTAGCTGAGGTGAAAAGAGGAAATCATCTTATGGTGGATGCTCAGGATGCAATGAAGGAGAAAATAGAAGGCATCTCTGATCAGAACAATGAACTGAAGGAGAAGGTTGCAAGCACTCACAGTGAACTCTCTGATCAGGTCTTGGATCTTGAGGCCAAGCTATCTACTCAGTTGGTCTCAAATGTTAGCCTGAGTGACAAGGTTGATAAAATCATGAAGCATCTCGACATTGGAACCTCTTCTGCTTTCGGGTCCGCTGATGGTCCAAGTTCCTTTTATCCTAAGCCTGACCCTGAATCCTCATCCTCACCTTCCTTCACCTTCACTAGCCCCCAGATTCCTACCTCTTCACCTAACCCATCTACTCCCATTTTCCCCTCACCAACTCCCTCATCCACTCCTGCCACAGTTGTCTTACCATTTTCCTCTCCCATTCCTCCCTTTACTGAGGTTCTACATCTTGATTCACCTCCTGCTACTCCACTCATTAACCCTATCCATGAATCCTCTGTCTCAGCTCCTCCCCAATTTGACGATGAAAAGGGGGAGAGAAAGCAGCTAGTTAGAATTTACGTTTTTGAATGATTTGGAGAATTTAAGTAGTTTATGTAACATTTTCTTTTATTTTTGTTATGCACTTTGAACTATTGTAATACTTTGCATTTTATAAATGAAATTGCCTCTAATGCTTATGTTGCTTATCTCTAATTTGTCTATGTATTGTGCGCAAAAGCAATTTCAAATGAACAAAGAATTCCAAAATGCTACTTCTGTCAGTTCTTTGAAATTTGAAACTCTAAGTTCTTGAACAAATCAATTTCAAACGCAAACTCTCTCAAATTCTTGGAGTTTTGGTTTAGAAGTGTTGTCATCATCAAAAAGGGGGAGAATGTTAGTTCTCTATGTGTTTTGATGATAACTGACAATTGTAAACACAAATTGAGATTTGTCTTTGGTAAGTTGAAAAACTTACTATCAAAGGAAAACTGAGTTTTGGCTTCAAAACTCGAGTTTTGGCTTTGGCAGCGAGCTGCTCATTTTCAATAAACAAAGCAAAACTTGAGTTTCCAAGAGAAAACTCGAGTTTTGGACTTACGAAAGCACTCAGTTTTTCACTTCAAGACAAACTCGAGTTTTGACTAGAAAACTCGAGTTTTGCATCATACAGAGACTTCTCATTGTTTTCTAATGAAGACAAAACTCGAGTCTTGGATTGGAAACTTGAGTTCTGGCCATACAGAGAATCTCTAACATTTTGAACATATGCAAACTCGGTTTCAACCTAAAACTCCATGATTTCACTTTGCCATGAGTTTTCTAAGTTTTCTCAAAGTTATGAGAAAACTCGAGTTTTGGTTTTGGAAACTCGAGTTTTCCCTTGGCAAAGAGTTTTCAAGTTTTCACTCGGCTTTGAAAACTCGAGTCTTCAATGAAAACTCAAGTTTTGATTTGGCTCAGATTTCTCAATGTTTTCATACTTAAATGGAAACTCGAGTTTTGTTTTAGAAACTCGAGTTTTGGCCAACCCGAGAGCATTGCACCTTTTTTTCAATTATTTGAAAACTCGAGTCTTGGATGAAAACTCTAGTTTTGATGTTTTGGACTAAAAATCATGTTTCACATTAAAAGTCCAAAACTCAAGTTTGGTTTTGGAAACTCGAGTTTTGAGTTTCATTCAAAAATGTGTTTCAAAGCTCAAATCGCGACTTTCCTCTCTGGAAGGAGGAAACTCGAGTTTGGATATGGAAACTCGAGTTTTGCCTTAAGTGCACAGTTGAAAACTCGAGTTTAAGAGAACAAACTCGAGTTTGTATCGCTGAGTCTGAAATTCAATTCTGACGAATTTGTGAAACCTTCTTGTTTGATCTCAATACATCCTATCACCATTCATTAATATTCCTAGCTATGTTTAACCATTTTGTTAGTGAGTTTCAGATGTTTTAAAGGATATTAAATGAAGGTTTGAGCAAAATAAAAAAGTGATGTCAGCACATTAAATCAAAGTTCAGAAAACTTGCATCCTTCTGGGTAATCCTTCTGCACACGCTTGCAAAGGATTAATGTTTGCTTTCCACATCCAGTAGTTGCTATTCCAACGGATTAATATTCAAGAAGTCAACTCTGAACTTCTGTGCAACTAGATTAAGTGAAGAGTGGAGAGAGAAGAAGACCAAAGCTTAACCTAATCCTTGTCTAATGAAGGCAACGGTTATATTGAAGATTACAACGGTCATTTAATGCTCTCTTAGTATAAATAGAGCTGCATTCAATTCTTCTCAACAACCAATCTGCTGGAAAACGAAAATTATCAGAGCTATCAACTACTCTTTAATTTTTCTTGAGCAAAGTATCTCGTTGATACATTTTGTACTTCAGTGTTCATATTTATTCACTCTTAGAGAGAATTCATTTATTGTAAATCATTCATTGTAAGAATATCAAGTCAGGGGACTTGGAGATTGGGTTATTGATTGCAACTTGTAAGGGGAGTAAGTTATAGTGAGAGAATTACTCTTGAGTACAAAGTGTGTAATCAATTGTGATAGTGAAAAACCCAGAGAGTTTGGGGACTGAACGTAGGTCAAGAGATTGGACCAAACCGATAAATCCTTGTGTCTTGCTCTTCTTCTCTATACTCTCTGTTCACCTTTGTTTTCATCGTTCAAAACAGAGCACTTCAAAAAAGATTTTAAAATCCCCAATTCACCCCCTTAGTAATTTAGCTCCACTTTTAGGTCGGCCCTCCAGGGCCAAACTTCACTTCACACCTCCAATTTTCAAGTCCAGGCCCTTAAAGGGCCAGGGCTTAAATGGGCCCAGCCCATTTTCCCGGCTCTATATACGTGTTTCTTATGGCTCCAGTTAACAGAATAAGGATGAACAATGATATAAGGGAGATTGCATATTACGTATTGCATAATTGTATATTACATGTTATGAATAATACTAGAGGTTTTCTTAATGATGATCAATTTGAAATAGTTTTATATGAGGATTGTGATGTATGCAAATATATATGTCATCAGTTCTCTTTTTAAATCATATGTGGTTTGCTTGTATACGGTAGAAACTTTTAGTAGTTACTAAGACGTGGAATTTAATCCCTTTATATTAACATTTTCAGGTTATTGTTCTAGTAGGAGCAAGGAAGGGAATCTATAAAGTGAGCTTTGAAGGATCTTTTGTGCTTCTAGAGCACATGTTATGTTGTTTTTTTATTTTCCATGACCCTTTTTGTATTTTATTTTTATTAAAATATTTTGATGATTTAAATTGACACTATGGTGTGGGTTTTATTTGAACTAATTATGTATTTTGATGATTTGAATATTGGACATCCTTATTGGCTATATGTGAGATACTTTGGTTAAGTATTTGTCTGCTTGGTTTGAGGTGTTACACAAGTAGAAGCAGAAGCACGTTTTAAGGAAAAGTTTTGGGAAATTATACTAACTAAAAATATTTTTATTGGTGGGGATCTTAATGGACATGTTGGTATGGGTGGCAGGACCGCATGCAAGGGTTCATGATGGTTTTGGATTTGGGGAGCATAATAATGAAGGTCAATCTATTATTGATTTCTCCCTCACATAAGTAGGAGGAGCATTTAATCACATACAAGAGTGAAGCCACTAAGACACATATTGACTTCTTTTTGGTAAGGAATCATGACAAAAGTCTTTATATTGAGTGCAAAGTGATCCCTAGGGATGGTATGATAGCACAACATAGGGTAGTGGTCCTTGATGTACATATTAAGTGTATAAAACAGAGGTGCCAAAAAGTTTTAAACCCAAGGGTTGGGTGGTCGCAATTAAAGGGGAGAAATGGGAGATTTTTAAGAGAACTATTTTGGAGGATAGGTTTGTAACACCCCTACTGTTGTAAATAGTGTATTTGTAAACACTGATGAATTAATAAAGAGTTTTGGCTGTTAAATTTAATTATTATTATTTTACGTAATATTTTATTAAAAATATTAATTGTAAAGACTTTCGAATAATGAGAGACAGATTAAAGGACTCTAAAAGGCCTAAAAATTTGCCTACTATGACCAGAGGAAAAGAGACTATGGTGGGGCCCAGGTTTCAAAAGGAGCGGGCTCAGTGAAAAACACCGTTATAGCATAAAGCCGGTATAATAAAGCGGGGCCTGGGAAAATGAAAAAACAAAGATTCTTGACTCAGGACAGCATGTATGCGCCATTTAAGGTCAGGAGAGAGAAAGAGACACTGAAAAAGTCATATGCCAAAAAGCAAGAGTCAGTGTAATTATTACACGGGAACACGTGTCACCACAAGGTTTAAAGAGGAAAAGTAAGGGCAAAATAGTCAATTCATTGTCCTTTTAACATTGAATTTTGTTCACCATGAGAGAGAAGAGAAAAATAGATGACTTTATTCATATTCAGGCCCAAACACAAAATGTGGGTCCCACGGTGATTAACCGGTAAAAAAGGGAACGATAGGGACCAATTAAGGGCTTCTTTTGGACTAAATGGGACAAGTGTGAGGCTACCTTGGGAATTCAAGGAGGCGCCACATATGAATGTCCATTCAAGAGAGAATATCTGTAAAGTTGGAGAAAAGTACAAAGGAAAGCACCCGGTTGACTAACGGGGTCCAGTAAGGACCGGTAGAAGGAAATCGACTGAATTAGGAGAAAAGCTAGATAAAATGGATGAGGAAAGATTTGGTGGGGCCCCTTATGCTCCATGTAGCCCTTAAAATAATTAAAAACTTTACTTGGAAGAAAAGAAAAGCAAAATCAGTCCAAAAGTCAAAGTGCGGGTCCCACTTTCTGGATAAAAAGGGAATAAATCAGATAAATGGGGAAAAATAAAATGAAAATCATGGGATCTGATTTGTGGGCCCAAAATGGTACAACCTAGCTCTAGGAAACATCTAGAGAGCTTGGGGAAAAATAAAATAATAATAAAGAAGTTCTAGGCCAAAACTGGTAATTTTCCTAAATTCCGGGCCAAAATAGGTAATTTTCTCCATTTGAAAAATAAAAATCTGACCTTAATGGAGGGGAATGCGCTACTTGTGCACTCCCAAGAGATATCTGGAATTCTCTGGATTTTCTTGGGAAATAAATCAAAAAGCCAGATCCTTATGGACTGGAATAAACACCAGATATTTTGGACTACTCAGATTCCTTTTAGCTATTATTAAAAGACATAAACTCTTCATTTTCCTACAAAAAGTGCCATGTTCCAGCTGAAGGGAAAGAAGAGTCCAGCAAGCTTCATCCACTCAAATCAAGAGCCAAAGCATCCAAACCACCAAGCCAAACCTCCAATTAAGGTAAACACCGAAAACGCAACTCTTTAAGGATCAAAGTTGAGATTTTCGTCCATGATGTTAGGGCTTGGTGATTTGGTGTGATTTTGGTGTTTTTGATGGTCTCAAAGTGTTCAAAATGTGATTTTGTATGGGGTTAAGCTATGTTTAAGTTTCCAAACTCGAAAGCACCGAAAAACATAAAAAGGAAGCTTGCTTTGCGCGCTACGGAAAATCCGGGCAGAAGCTTCAACTAAGTTTTTGAAAGGGTAAATGAACTCAGTATTGGCTGAAATTTTTTAGGAAAACTTCCTAAGGTTCACTGTGATGTATAATTTTATGTCTTTTGGATTTTTCTACTAGAAGATAAAAATTGGTAAAGTTGGCTCTGAAAGCATCAGGTCGAATCTGGACCAGAGAGTGAAGAACTTTCTACATGCAAAAGTATGTGTACTTTTGGTCTTTGGAATTATTTTTCCTGAAATGTAGAAATTTCAATGGTTCAGATGGCGCTGGTTTCATGCAAATATGAGGTTTGTAGAATTTATTAAAAATGTTTGAATTTGGGCCAGAATTTCTGGATCTTCTAGAAAATTAAAAAGGGGCTCGGTTTTGAGTTAAAGTACAAGGGTATTTTTGAAAATGCTAAAATAAGGTCATTTGGTGTTATTTAGGGCTGAACCACACTTAAGGGAGCTTGTGGGCCCAATAAAATTTTAAGACGGTACATACCCCTACAAGGTAGTAACCACTTTACTCTGGCACCTTTATGTGTTTTGTTGTATGTTTTGCTTGCCATATGTGTTTTTTGTATATGTGTTTCCAAATATGCATATAGAGCATGATTGTGATTGTGTTTCTAGCGCTGAGCATTCCTAGTTCAAGGTCGGCCATGTGAGCATGGCGGCTCAACAGAGACATGGTTGTGATTTCGGTAAATCCGGGGCCTGCCTTAGTAAGGTAGCTCAACGGTACGAAGACATGTTGTTGTATATGTTTCTATTTGCATATATGGTATATTTGGCATATTAACTATGGTAACATATATGACATGGTTGCATGCATACGCATTACACATTTAATGCATGAGTATTGATGGTTACTCTGGGGGCCTTTACCGGACTCCAGATGCTTCTATAGATACAGGGGGTTGTGCTCGAAGCTTGAAGAGTCTTTCTAGAAAGGTAAGGCATACCGGTGCAGTTGAAGAATAGGGGATGCCCTATTGTATTTGTATTTATATTTTGAGGATAACTGTATTTATTTTCGGTATTTATGTTGGATGGCTGTACCTTTAACCCTTCGTGGACTTTTATTATCTATTTATTTTACTTTTACCATTACAATAGATTGTCCAAACCGGTTAAATGCTATATTGCGCTCACTCTGATACATGTTAAATGGACCTAATAATGAAGAAAATGTAATTGATAAAAGGAATCCCTTTAACCCGCTACCCGAAAGGGCGAGGCCGGTAGGGGTGTAACAAGGTGCGGGAGCTATAAGGAAATGCTAATAGAGAATATGGCTAAAAAGGTCCAAAAGAAGCAATTTTGGGATAATGAAAAGGTTTTGATTGGCAAGATAAGGAGACTTGGTGGTGGGGTGAGATTGTTCAAGAAACATTTAAGAATAAGAAAATTTGTTTTAAAGTCATATACTTGTGTAATAATGCTAAGAATTGGGAAAGGTATCTTTTTGGTAAAAAGGAGACTAATTAGGTATTGACTGAAGCTCGTGCTAAAGCGTATGAGTAGTTTTATAAGGAGTTGGAGACAAAAGCTTGAGAGAGTAAGAATGACAAGATTGTAAAGAACAAGAAGAGAAAATTGAGAGACTTGGACCAAGTGAGGTTTATAAAGGACGAAGAAGGAAAAGTTTTGGTTATTGATTGAGATATTAAGAGTAGGTGGGAAGCATACTTTTATAAGTTGTTCAATGATAGAAGAGGAGGGTTGACTTGTGACTTGGAAGATTTGAGAACTTAGAAGGTGTGTCAATTTGTCATTTTAATTTAGGATTTGAGTTGGCAAGGTTAAGGAAGTTCTCAAAAAAATGGAAAATGGCAAAGCTATTGGACCCGATGGTATTTCTATTGAAGTTTGAAAATGTTTGGGTGAAGATGTTGTAGCTTACTAAGCTATTTAATGAGAGTTTGTTGTCCAAGAAAATGCCTGATAGATGGAGACAAAGTACTTTGATCCCTACTTATAAGAATAAAGGGGATATTCAGAATTGTGAAAACTATAAAGTAATTAAGCTTATGAGACATACAATGAAATTGTGGGAAAATGTGATTGAACATGTGATTTTCTGTTACTTTGTTAGTTAATCAAATAAAGAGGACACATGATGACTTCTGCTTAATCATCCCTAAGCGAGCTCTCATGATGCCCCTTGGATTTCTCTTAGATCCTTTATAACATTTTCATTTATTTCTTTCTTGTATTGTATTGTTTTGTTTGTAAGGTAGTCTTTAGGGAAAATCATGTATAAAGAATAGAGCTGGGAATCAGGGCCAGCCTATGAAGAGTCAAGGCGTAACAGGGCCGGCCCTCTAGGGCCTGGGGTAAGAAAAACATCTATTTTTCAAAGCTTGGCCTTAGAGAACCAGGGTCAGGGTCAGCCCTCTAGGACCCAGGAGTTACTATTCCAGATTTTAACTATTTTTCCTCTATTTTTTTCAAAGAAATATAATTAGTAAATTACAACAATTAAAGTTCTAATTTATCAAATAAATGTTGTCAATATTAGTATTAAAACAACACGAATCATCCAAGAAATAAGCACAATCACTAATTCATAATCAAAAGCAAACTATATTCACAACTCACATAAAACATAAAAAGCATACCACTAAGCGACATTAGTACGATGACTATTATTGTCGTCATCTTCGCCACTATCATCAATTTCAATGACATTTGATTGTGTTTCACTTTAAGTAGGCTCTAGTTCATGAGTAAGAATATCATGAATTTATTCTCTCGCATCATAAACACATACATAATCTTTATCTGCAACAAATAATAAATCAAATCATAAAATTAGAGTATAGTTATTATGTATTTGTGTATTTGTACTTAAAGATAAATAACTCTATAATAAATACAAAATACATATAAATTAGTAAATTACCATCATATGTGAATCCATGCATTCAAAAAAAATAATAATAAATTAAACAGGCCCATGCAGGGCCGGCCCAAGGCCCTCTAGGGCTGGCCCTTTTAAGCCTGTGGCCCTGCAAGGCTGGCCCTACAGTGCTTATTTCATTAAGCTCCTCTAATTTTCAAGCCCTTGAAGGGCCATGGCTTAAAAAGGCCGGCCAGATTTCCCAACTCTAATAAAGAGGTTGAAATAGGAAAATCCTATATTAGGTTGGGTCAATGTCCTAATTTAGAATATTTAAATGTTGGTTATTTTCTAATAATACCCCTAATACTTTATACAATGCACATAACATAACTAAGCTTCCAAAATTGATAACAAGAAAGTGATGATACTTAACCAAACATGATATAGGCACTTTTTCAGTAACTCCAAACAACTTGTTGCTATCCATAGAACTAGATTGTGTTGTGTCTTCTCAAATCCTCATGATACCTTTACTGAAAATCACAACTTGGACAGGGCAGAAAAATATTGTGATGAATAAATGAAGAGGACAGAAAAATTACCTATAGATATTAACCTTCATAGCTTACTCCTGAAGGAGAAAGAGCATGAGAAGAAATCTTTGATAAATAAAGCTAGAAGCAACAAACCAAGAAGCTAGAAAATGGATCTGATAATTCCCATACTGAATTCTTAGCTCAATAATAACTACTCTTGTTTTTTCCTTTAAGCAAAATGAAGGCTCTGCTCATAGTCTCCATAATTAACAAATTGACAAGGCATTCTCACACTATCTCCTTATCTAGAAAAAAAGAAGCTCTGAGAATCAAATTCCCTTAAAGCAAATCCAACTTAGCAACATAATAGCTTTACTTTACCATTAGATGAATTGACCCAGAAACTAAAAATAGCCTTTTCCACTTCACAAATGAGCTCGATAATTGGCGACACCGTCAGGGTGAAAGCCGTAGGAATTTGTTGATCTATAGAATATCTTAGATGGATAGAGATGAAAATTGGGCGAGGATGTCGGCTATTTTGCTGCCCTCTGATTCTTCTTGGGTTGTGTTTTTGATTGATGGTCGAGAGGAGATATATATAATTTGTCATAGAAATGAAGACAAGGAAAAAAATATCTGTTGTGGTTGTTCGATCCCTAATGACATCTATGAGATCGTGTAATTATGTTATCATAAAAATGATGTACTAATATACTATACTACTTCCAGTACATATATTAACTAAAAGGGATTAAAGAATGAAGATTTAACATGAGAACTAACTTCCTGTAGTCTTCTATAGCCTTCTTTGCTGATTTTTTGATGGTGTCGAGGCTTCCAATGAATTTTCTCTCATTAAGGTTTCTATGTAACGTGTAAACATAGTGTTTTATCTTCAATTTTGCTTCTTTTTTTTCTTTTTTTTAATAACTAAGGAATATGAGGTAATTTGGTCCAAATTCTAAATGTCTAATTGTATTACATAACCCAATTAATAAATGTTAAGGTTAGTAACCTAAATTAGAATTTGGGTAATTTAACGGTCTTTATACGAAATTTTCTTTAGTCATTACTACTTTCTTTTTTATAAGAAAGTGTAGCATAGTAAATATTTATTGAGAAGGGAAAAAAAGAAACATCCCAAATAAAGAGAATTACGAAAAAATGTTAGTTAAAGAAATTATAATAAAGGAATTTTTTATATGCATAATAATAAAAATATCTAAATAAACGGAGTAATTTTTTGTTAAGAAATTTTAAGAGAAAAAAAAATCAGTTGCTTATTCACCTTGTAACCCAAAAAATTAATTAAAACAATTAAAAAAAAAACCCTAACTAAGGGGTTAATAGAAATTTTTATTGAAAGAAATTAGAATAAAAAATTATATATACATAAAGTATAATAAAAAAAATTATAAAGCATATATAATGGGAGTTACTTTTTCAATTAATCATATAAAGAGGACTTGTGGCGGCTTCTACTTGGCCCTCCCTCTAGTAGAGCTGGGAATCAAGGTCGGTCGGCCTGACAGGATCGGCCCTATAAGGCTTGGGGTAGGGAAAACATCTGTTTTTTAAAACCCGACCTAATAGTACCAAGGCTAGGGCTGGCCCTACAAGGCCTGAAAATTACTATTCCAAATTTTAATTATTTTTCCTTCAATTTTTTTCAAAGAAATATAATTAGTAAATTTCTACCATTAAAGTTCTAATCTATCAAATAAATGTTATCAACATTAATATGTACAATATAAATCATTCAACAAATAAACACATTCATTAATTCGTAATAAAAAATAAATAAATACAAAGAATATGTTTTTTCCTTTTTTTCAAAAAATATTAAACAAAGGAATTGCTTTATGTATATACCCACGACAAAATGCCTTTCCCTCTCGTCCTTCGGTTCATACATGATTTTACTTGACAAGTAAAAATAATTATACTTATTTTACACAAAATATATTTATAATGTATCACTTATATAATATCGTAATACCAAAATATGTGTTTATTTAATATGAAAACATCCATTCTTTAAAATTTATAATAACTAATTATGTGTTTTAATACGAATAATAATAAACATAAAAAAAAAAATGGTTATAGTTTAAACTAAAAAAATCTAAGTAATTATAAATAAACACATTCATTAAGTGTAAGTCTAAGTATTTTTTTTTTTTTTTAAAAAGCTACTGTTAAACGAGCTAACAGGCCGGTCCGATTAAGCACGAGGCCCTGTAGGGCTGGCCTTACAGGGCCAATTTCAAATTTCTGACCTATTTCTCAAGCCCAAGCCCTATGCCAGGACTTAAACGGGCTCGACCCGATTTCCCAGCTTACCCTCTGTGACCTCAAATTTTTTTTTTTTTTTTTTTTTTTTTTTTTTTTATATCAACGAGGAAATTTAATTAAAATACAGAGTTGAGGGAACAATGTCCCATACAATCTTCAGCAAGTAAAGGCTGAATAAAACTCGGACATAAAACATAAAGGGAAGATTTAGACAATCCTTCCTTCACTAGCCTATCCGCAACCTGATTTTGCTGACGAACTAATAGTCCCCCGGTTAGTATTTTTTTGGCTAAAATATACTTTTAGTCCTTTAAGTTTACATGAAGTATACTTTTGGTTCCTTAACTTTATAAAATATACTTTTAGTCCTATAATTCTAACACGGTTAATTTTGCTAATAGAAAATGTTAACTCAAGTGATAACGGTATAAACTTAAGTTATGATTTTGTAATTAAATGCTATTAAGCTTATGTGTAAATTAAAAAATATATAAAATTTGTATAATCAAAAGCTATTAGTCATCATTTGAGTTCACAAGGCCATCATTTTCCCCGTAGCAACATTAACGGTGTTAGAATTTTAGGACCAAAAGTATACTTTATGAAGTTAAGGGACCAAAAGTATACCTTATGTAAAACTTAAAGGATCAAAAGTATACTTTAATCGTTTTTAAACAAATAAAATTAAAACAATGAAAGTTCTAATTGGACACATAAATGTTATCAAAATTAATGTTTAAACATACACATCCTACAACAAACAAATACAATCATTAGGTCATAATTAAAAGTAAACTATTATCTACATACTATAATTGCAAATAATTAATTAGAATTCCTTAACAAAATTAAAAATACTTCTTACAAATATATCTTGAAAAGTGAAAGTAGTTAAGAAAATAAAGAAAATAAAATATAAAGAAAAAAATCCCTAGAAAATAGGGAGAATTTCATATAAAGACGGTTGAAATAGGAAAATCCAATATAAGACTGATAAATTCAACAAATATTAAATTGGGTCAATGACCCAATCTAATTTAAATGTTAGTTATTTTTCAATAATACCCCTAACCCATGATCAAAAAAAAAAAAAAAAAAAAAAAAAAAAAAGGAAAGGCTAGACGCCATATGTTTGTCTCAATCACCATCGTCACTTTCGCTCAATGCCCTAAGGAAAGGAAAGGCTAGACGCCATATGTTTGTCTCACTCATCACCATCGTCACTTTCGCTCATATGCTCTATGGAGCATGAAGAAAGCCATGAAGATCCAATGGTGAAAATCCATTTTTTTAAAAAAAAAAAAAAAAAAAAACTTTTCATGCAAAATCGCTGCTCTCTTTTCTCTATTCTCTTGGGCCGTTGCTCCTCTTGATGTGGCTTATATGTGTGCAAACCACAATCCGCCTCTGTGGGCGCTGAAGTCGCTGGATCTATATTCTTCTCCCCTATTTTGTATGATGCGAGTAACTTTCTTAATAAAAGCATATATGTGTGTTTTCTTTTTTTTGCTCGGAAGCATATATGTGTTTGAGGTATCTCATTCTTGATATGCAATTGATGCGAGTAACCTCAAACACATATATGTGTTTGAGGTATCTCATTCTTGATATGCAATCCTTTTTGTTTTTGGCATCTGGTTCCTATTCCTCTAACAAATTTTCTGCAGGGTTCTTACGAATTATCTCCAATTTTGTTTTGTTTTGTTCTTTTTTTTTTTTTTTTTTTTAAACTAAGGGATATATAGGTAATTTGACCTAAAATCTAAATCCTTATTGTGTTACATTACCTAATTAATAATTTGTTAAGTTTAGTAACTCAAATTTAAATTTAGGTAGTCCTATTTATAAGTCCCTTTTGACCAAAAAATTTGGCCCTATTTATAAGTCCCATTTGACCAAATAAATGAGATTGTGACAATTTAGCCCATATTAATTATACCAATGAAAATAGAGAGAGAAGAAAGAGTTGAAAGTACCCAATCATAAAGTTGAAAATTCACCCCATAATTATTGAACTAACTATCTCTCTTTGGTATATGTGATTTAGTCAAAAAGACTTATAAATAGGGCCAGTGATATCTTTATATAGGATTTTCCCTAAAAAATAATAAGTTAAAAATATAAAATTAGTAAGAATACTTATAAAAAATACTCCCCTCCGGTCCTAATCATAAGATCATTTATAGTACAATTTACACTATAAAAATACTCCTATAATTAGGACCGCACGTAGAGGTAGTACTTATTTTGCAGGCGCTATATATATATGCATTAGGGTTCGTAGCGCCGCTGCTTGGTGTTTGCAGGGGAGGAAGACAGCGTTGGAGCAGCCCCTAATATGGTTCTCAAGTACATATTTTCCCTTCCGTTTTCTTTTCTCTATGCATCTCTGGACTGCATGTATTTGAAATTTGTTCTGTGTTCATACAAAGGAATTTGAATGAATTTAATGTATCGTTGTAAGATAATTGGTATATGTCCCTCGAGAAATAGGAAGTCCTTTGTTAGTTACTTTGTCACTGATGTCTTACCTCTTCAGTCTATTGCTCCTAGGCCTATGGGTTTCAGAGTAGAGAGAATGCCTATTTTCACCGGAGCTGTTTTACGATTGATTTGTGATTGTCATGACTGAATGAACTGAGACCGAAGTTATTCTTCTACCGATACGATTTTTCATTGGATGAATCAAACTCAGATTTATATCTTATATCGTTCCTATTTTCCCTCACTCATCACTTTGGGATTTTGGACCCTAATTTGATTGCCATTTTATACCGAGGAATTGTTCTATCTAGGATTATTAGTGGATCCCCAAAGTCTCTTGTTTCATGTGATTATTCTGCTTTATACCGATATTATTGGCCATATAGAAGCTGAAATTGCTTGATATCGTGTAAACATAAGTTGAATTAGTGACAAAATAGTTGTTCTGCATTGCTAGCACTTGAGACATCCTTTACAAGCAAGTCTAGCTTTTTTCCGATCATAACAAAAACAAGCAAGCACTTTTTCCAAATAATTGCTCTTGACAAGTCTGTTAATTGGTACTGTATTTGATATTGGCAAATCAGGACGGAGCTTTGTCGTTTTAGTGGGGGCAAGATCTACCCTGGGAAGGGCATCAGATTTGTTCGTGCTGATTCTCAGGTTACTATAATTGGATCAATCTTCCAGTTTCAGGGATGATATGATATATTAGGGGCTGAATGGGATATTTTATGTTTTTATCAGGTCTTTTTGTTTGCCAACTCAAAATGTAAAAGGTACTTCCACAACAGATTGAAGCCTTCAAAGCTCACATGGACTGCCATGTACAGGAAACAACACAAGAAGGTATTGATATTATCAAAATTACCATAAGTTTTTGTTAACCTTAACCGATATATCTCTATAATTAGCTCAGGTTTCGACATAGGTGACTTTTTGCTTGTGTTGTTTGTTTGCGGCACTCAAAAGTTGAAATTAGGACATGCACATATTGACAGGATGCATGCTTTTAATGTACAGAAATGCGTGTGATCTCCCATTGATCAAATGCATGATTCTTGTTTGTGCCTGTGGTGTGTGTAGGACATTGCCCAAGAAGCTGTAAAAAAGAGGCGTCGCACCAACAAAAAGCCTTACTCCAGGTCTATTGTTGGTGCTACTTTGGAAGTTATCCAGAAGAAAAGAACTGAGAAACCAGAGGTTCGAGATGCTGCTAGAGAAGCCGCTCTTCGGTGTGTATTCCTGTCTCTCTTCATCGAGACTGTCTTGTTGTCATCTCATGTTGGATGGCATTAAGTTATGTTAGCATATATCATCTGAATATTTCAATTATTTGAATGTACGGCGCAGCGAGATTAAGGAGAGGATCAAGAAAACAAAAGATGAGAAGAAGGCAAAGAAGGCGGAAGTAATGGCCAAGACCCAAAAAGCACAAGGAAAGGGAAATCTTCCCAAGGGTGCTGGTCCTAAAGATCGTAAAGTTGGTGGAGGCGGTGGGAAGCGCTGAATTTGATTTTTCTTTTTTGGCTGCCAATTGATAAAGGAGTTTTGGGACTTTTTTTACTTTCTGATATGTTATATTTTGCTTGCTTAATCTGTTGTATCGATCTTTGCTTTTGCAGTTTAGAGCACATAATTGAATTAAAATGGATTTTTGCGGCAGACTTATTGTTCCTGTCTCGTGTATTTGCATGATCTGTGTAAATCTCTAGGATTCTGTTTGGTCTTGACAGGTAAAACTGCAGAGTGATTCAAGTCTCTGAGATTCTGTTTCTAGATTGATAAAGATATGCCCAATCGTATTGAACTTATTAAAGGGTCCATTTTACTTACTGACAATATCCAAATCAGTGGGGGATGATTAAAGATGTGGACTATCGTATAGAAGAACTAATGATTGTTTGGAAGATCCCAAGTTGCAAAGATCGTTATTCATCTCAATATTCTCCTGTTAATCATAATATTTCAATGATCTTTGACTACAAGGCTGGAGATATAATGACAAGTTTAGTAGTCTCCAATTAAGAATCGGTGGTGGGAAAGCTTTGACAAGTTCATGTATAGGTTATTTTTTGAGGTAATTTTCTTATTTTAATTTTGTAGTGGGATTTGATTGATTGAACTGTCTCTATAGACATGGATATAGGACCTGGTCATTCTTTTCTGACCTCTACAATAACACTTCAAGGTAACTTTGTGAAAGGAGAAATAGATTTTACTCCTCTGGACATTGCATTGGGATATTAAAAGTTAATATTAATAGTGGTTTAAATCTTTTTTCCCCCCTTTTGCCGAATCAACTACTGGGAAGATTGAAAACCGAAGTTCATGTGCACATTAACATTGACCTAGAATCTCATAAGAAAAATAGCATTGGGATAATATAAGTTAATATTAATAGTGGTTTAAATCTTTATTTATGTAATTTTTATATTCAAAAAATTATTTATGTGGCGGCAACACCGAAGGTGGTGGTGGCGGAGGGGCGGTGTGGCGGTGGTGAGGCGGTGGTGGTGGTGGCGGTGGTAGGTTGGTGGGGGGTGGTGGTGGGGGCGGCGGCGGCGGAGGTAGTGGTGGAGGTGGGGCGGCGGTGATGGTAGTGGTGGCGGCGCCGGTGATGGTGGGCGGTGGTGGTGGTGGTGGTGGTGAACGAGGGTAAATTTACGCCGAAGAAGGAGTTTTTTTTTTTTTTTTTTTTTTTTTTTTTTTTTTTTTTTTTTTTTTTGAGAAAAATGATCCTCATTTTGTGCCCGAACAGAGAAGCAAAATTTTTAGCTTTTTTTTTTATTCCACAAAGACAAAGGGAGCCAAAAAAAAAAAAAAAAAAAAAAAAAAAAAAAAAAAAAAAACTGATTTACACAACACATTTCCCATCCATTTTTGTTCCGAGGCACAGAAATTAAGAAAAAACTCATTCTGGGAGTGTTACCATGCACACCCTTAAAGGCTGACACTCTGCTAGCTGAGCCACGTGCTCCTCTGTGCGGGGTTATGAGCATTTAATTAATTTAAATGATTCTTTGTTGATAACAAAATTTTTTACAAATGTAAAAAATGGGGTTTCGAACCTGAGACCTGTCTTGGCGCCCTGCCAGTTGGGCCATGTGCTCCTATACATATGATGGTTAATGCTTATTATATTTGTATAATTTCTTATTTAATAAGCAAGATTTTCAGAACATCAAAAGGGGCGCTTACCCTGATTAACAAGCAAAATTTTTACACAGATCATCCTATCTTGTTTTGCTTATTAATCCGGTAAGCCCCCTGGTGTCGAACATCAAAAGGGAATTCGAACCCTTACCCTGATTTTAAGTATACATATTAAATAAGAAAAACTTATTTACAAGCGCCCTGATTGTACATATTTAATATTAATGATTAGCATACATATTTTGCTTAAGGAATAGCTACAATATCCTTATGCACATGTTGTATGCATATTTAATCATTTAAGGTTATACCATATCAAAATTATGGTCATATGTACAATTAGTATACACAATGGTGTGATGTCTTTGTGATGAGTATGTAGAACCGAGGAGCAACCAAAACGTCCTCACTAGGCACATACACTCTATTTTGTTCTAACGAACAAAATTCATCACACAAAGATGTAAAGACATCAATCGTAATTAAATGTGTGGTTATAATTAATCTTTGCCCACGGTAGATAATTATGATCATAGTTTTAATTAGGGTGGAATGGAACGGCATTATAATCTCTAAGTAGCCCACAGGTATTAGGGGATATAACTGCATTCTAGTTTCATCAATTCGAGATAAATTCATGCTATGCTAATGTCTTTGCCTACAGATAGACTTTAGTTATACAAATTTATAATGTATGATTAATTGGAATAGAACATCAAATTATATTCTTAATTTACCCGCAAGAATTAAGAATAAGGAAATAATTTGATAGTTTTATGATAAAAGTCTAATGGATCTAATTGAATTGTAACTTTAGCCCACAGGCAAGTTATATGTGAGTAGATTCATGTTTTTTAAGCATGATTTACATTGGTAAATCATGATATGATTTATGAGTCTCAAATTTTAGTTATAAACATGTATGTTCAATACTGTGCAGTCATACAACCTACAAATTTCTCTGATATGAAATGTAACATTCCCGAATTGAGGGGTGATAACTATAAAGTATCATTCATTTGGGGTGGATGGACAATGATTATTCTATCAATAAAGACGAACCACCTTCCATCATTGAGACCAGCACTCCATATGAGATTGATTTGTATGAAAAGTGGGAGCGATCTAATCGCCTCTCAGTTATGTTCATAAAGACTTCAATCTCTGCTAGCATTCGTGGTCTTGGCAATTGATAAACAATTTGTTACTTCAGATAAGGCACTTGCTGGCACCCCAATTATGAAGTCTTCATCCCTTAGACTCGCTATAGTAAAAGATGTGTGTAAGCACATCATATAGATGAGGGACATTGTAGCTCAACTGAAGTCACTTGAGGTTGACATGTCTGATTCTTTCCTTGTACACTATATTTTGAACACTCTTCCACAGCTATATAGACCCTTTAGGATATCTTGCAACACACATGAGGATAAATGGTCAATCAATAAACGTTTGACCATGTGTGTTCAAGAGGAGGGAAGGCTGAAAATGCAAATGAGAGAATTTATTGAATATGACTTGGTTAGTGGGAGCGATCAATTCAGAAACCTTGTTTCTGAAAAGGATCATTCAGATAGCCAACCTTCCACTTTGAGTTTAAGATTGGTATTTAACAATGTTCCTTCAGCCCAATCGAATATTGTACAATTAATCATTCAAGATTCACAACCTGTTGATATTGATCCAATAAATCAAGTTGTTGATGAGGAACAATAAGAAATTGTTGAGTAACTAGTTGAACAACAAGTTCCTCAAGAAGATAATGAAACAACATTAAGTAAATCTACTAGAACAATAAGATCAGCGATACCTAGTGAATATATCGTGTATCTACAGGAATCTGACTATAATGTAGGAGCTGAAAATGATCCTAGAACGTTTTCACAAGCTATGAACTGTAGAAAATCCAACTCATGGTGTGATGCTATGAAGGCTGAGATGAATACCAAGGCATCTAACAGAGTCTAAAATCTTGTTAAGTTGCCCAATGGTGTAAAAACCATTGGATTTAAATGGGTCCTTAAAACAAAGAGAGACTCATTAGGCAACATCAAGAGACATTAAGCGGACTCATTGCTAAAGGGTTCACTCAAAACGAAGGAATCGAAAACAAGGAGACCTTTGCTCTTGTATCTAAGAAAGATTCTCTTTGAATCATTTAGCATTAATTGCACATTTTGACCTAGAGTTGCAACAAATGGATATGAAAACAGCCTTTCTCAATGGAGATCTAGAGGAAGAGGTTTACATGAAACAAACCATCAGGATTTTCCTCTAATAATGGTGAGCATTTGGTGTGTAAACTCAAGAAATCTGTATATGGATTGAAACAAGCTTCCCGTCAATGGTATTTAAAATTCCATGATGTTATCTCTTCATTTGGTTTTGTAGAGAACATTGTGGATGAATGTATATACCAGAAGGATAGTAGGAGCAAGACTTGTTTCCTTATTCTATATGTGGATGATATTCTACTTGTAACCAATGATAATGGTTTACTATATGAGGTGAAACAATTTCTTTTTGAAAATTTTGACTTGAAGGATATGAGAGATGCATCTTATGTCACTGGTATTAAGATAGATATAGACAGATATCTGGGTTTGTCTCAAGAAACCTATATCAACAAAGTTTTGGAAAGATTTTGGATGAGGAATTGTTCACCCAGTATAACTCCTATTGTGAAAGGTGACATGTTCAATTTGGACCAGTACCTAAAGAATGACTTTGAGCGGGAACAAATGAAAAACATTCCTTATGCTTCAACAGTAGGAAGTATTATGTATGCTCAGGTCTAGACAAGACCTGTCATTGCATTTGCTGTTGGAATGCTAATGAGATACCAGAGTAATACAGGTATAAACCACTGGAGAGCTGCAAAGAAAGTATTGAGATACCTTTAAGGGACTAAAGAGTACATGCTTAAGTATAAACGAATCGACAATTTGAAAGTGACTGGTTACTACGATTCAAATTATGCTAGCTGCATTGACTTAAGAAAATCCGCTTCAGGATATATTTTCATGCTAGCCAATAGAGCTGTATCATGGAGTAGTAAAAAGCAATCTTTAATTGCTACTTCCACTATGTAAGTTGAGTTTGTATCTTGTTTTGAGGCTACCTCACATGGTGTATGCATGAATAGTTTCATTTCTCGGCTTAGAATTATGGATCCAATTTCTGGGCCATTGAGGTTATAATGTGACAATTCAGCTGCTGTTTTTATGGCTAAGAACAATAAATGTGGTAGTCGAATCAAGCATATCGACATTGAGTGTCTAGTCATAAAAGTGAGTGTTAAAAATAAAACAGTGGTTATTGAACACATGAGCACCGAATTGATCATTGCTTGATCCTTTAACTAAAAGCATGCCTACATTGAAATTTCAGGATCATGCGAAAGAATGGGACTTGGTTTCTTTATGTGATTTTCGTTGTAAGAACGATATTATTTATGAAACTCTATTTGCGATATTTTCTCATTCGATTGCGCACATATTCATTTTGAGAAATATTATTAAAGTTTGGACCTAGAATAAACATGAGGTTTATTCATTACGTTACATGGGCTTGGGAAACATGATACACCGTAATACATGGAAGATAATACTCGCTTTAAGAGGACCTATCGCTATGATCCATGCATTTTGTTTCTTCAGGTGGTGTATGATGAAGCGTGTGGACCAAGTGGGAGAATGTTCGAATTTTAAATTAATATTTGTATTAATATTAGTATATATTTTATTTATGAAAAATTCAATTAAGTGGTCCACATTTATAGGATCTTGGATGGTTCACATTTGGGCCCACTATCCCACTAACTTCTCAACCGTCCATTATTTTGTGCACGATTGACCGCCACCTCTGATGGGCGAGTGGAATTAGTCTGTGCGTATCTATTTGGATGGTTCACATTTGGGCCCACTATCCCACTAACTTCTCAACCGTCCATTATTTTGTGCACGATTGACTGCCACCTCTGTGATGGGCAGAGTGGAATTAGTCTGTGCGTATCTATTTAAATATGGTCCCCTAAGTCTGCTCTTACTACGCATTATCGTACAATGTATGACTAAAGTTCATACCATCTAAAGAGTGAAAGTGAGAACTTAGAAGGACCATAGATTTCCTCTTTTTGCATCGAATCAATGGCTGGAGGTATTTCGGTTCTTTATCTTATTTATTCCGCATTGATCTAATTGCTTAATTTAGATATTTTGCATGATTAGATCGCTTAAATTCCAACACAAATATGTCTTATATTAAGCACTGAAGTAATACTCATATTCTGAAGCCTTGGCATGTTTGAGCTGCTGAATTTGTTCATTCAAACCCTATACTTGTATATGGAGAACTAATTAAGCACAATTGACACCGATTAATCAAGTTTAATTTAAGTGCTAAAAACTCAATAATACATGCTAAACACAATGAAATAATTGAGAAATATCAGTGCCTCCATGGAGTGAAGCAGATTTTCTGGTGTAGATCATATTAATGTTTTTTTAACAAGATATAGGTATTCTCTTATTAAAAGCCATCTTGTTTAAAACACAAAATGTTTGAAACACATTAAATGTGAGTATTTGTAAATGGATATGTTGAGAGATGATGCCCATTATTGGATTGAGCCTATCCTTTAACACTATCGGCCCAATATGTCAACATCACATGGGTTGTTACTATGTCATAATTTGTTACTCAGTTTTGATATGTTAAGGAATGCATAGTTGAATACAACGTTCATACTTAATATTAATACTTTATTATGTCAAGATATCAATACTATTATAAAAATACCAAAAATTATATTATAATATATTCCTAATTACTAATATTTATTTTTATTCAATTAAATAAAAATATTACAAGTTTTTATTTTTATAAATCACTCTTCATTCATATTAATATTTAATACTCCCTCCTCCGGTCCTAATTATAAGACATATTTAACTAACTTTGGGGAGATTAAGGAGAGGAGTTAAATTAGTTAATTTTACTTATTTTCCTAAAATGCCCTTATATAAATTTAAAATGACAAAAGCAAAATTAAATCAACAACTCTTACCACATATCACTCGACCTAAAATTTTCCTTTCACTTTTCTAATTGAAATAATAGTGTTACTATATACACATATATGTGTGTATATATGTATTCGTATAGATTTATATATACACATATATATAGACACACACACACATACATATATCTGCACATATATATATGAATACACAAACACACATATGCATATATATATGTGTGTGTGTGTTTATATATGCACACATACACATATATATTGACAACACACACACACACACAAACTCACAGATGTGAGAGAGAGTGTGTGTGTGGACACACATATAAACACACACACACACACATGTAAATATATCTGTGTGTGTCACACACACACACACACACACACACACACACACATATATATATATTGGCAAATTAATAACAGTCAATCGATAAATAAATTAAAATCTAGCAATTAAAAAGTTTCAATGATTGGAAGAGTTTACACACCCACATAGATATAATCATCATTCACCAAAAGCCAAACACACTTGAGAGAATAAAATAAGGGTATTTTAGGAAGAAATTAACAAAAATTAGAAAGTTGTCCGATAATTAGGACCAAAGCTAACTCACAAATGTTGTCTTATAATCAGGATCGGAGGGTATATTAATTTGAGGGACTATGGTGCAAAAATATACATGAGTTTTTACTCAAAGTTCGTTTAACACTAAATTCTTTTTACTTTGAAAATAAAGGCAAAAATCACACTTCCCATTAATTTGACTAAAAATGTTGACATGCGTGATGACTTAGTGAATTTTTATCCTAGTTTGCAGTCAAGGAAAAAAGAAGAAACTAAAAAAAAAAAAAAAAAAGATCCACATATGCTTCCAACATTATTTAATTATTATAAAGAAATAAAAAAATTCCTAACCTTAACCTGCAAATCAACCACCATCTTTACGGACCAGTTTCCATACTCATCCAGTCATCCTTTGGATGAGTAGGAGGACCTCTTTCTATTTGGACTGTCCCGATAGGATCTAGATGGTCCACATTTGTTTTTTTTCTTTTTATTTTACTTTTTATTTTTAAAAAAATTATTTTAATGAGTAGAGCATCTAAAATAAAGATAATCTCTCAACTAACATATTTTTTAAGAATGACTTTTCATTTAAAAATTGACAGTTAAAAAAATTAGATCTGGATCTTTTTAATTCCATTTAAATGGTCTAGATTAAGAAGAGCTCACCCTACTCATACTTTGGACGAGTGGAAAAACTGGTTCCCCATCTTTACGGCCTTGCTGCATGCATCCAACATCTCCTTCATCCTCTCCTACCTTGTACACTTCCAAAGAAAGTCAAGCCCCGACTGCTATCTTCATTTTTAGTGACATCACCCTGAGTCTCCTATCAGAGTCTACTTTCAGAACGATTGGCAAGATTTCAGAGGTACAAAGCAAAATTTCAAAATTCCAGTTTCTTCCTTGTAATGGCAGAGCTCTGCTTCTTTTTCTTGACTCCCCTACTTCAATGAACCGACGGCGAGCGAGTCCGAGAAGATGATGGAAGACAATCAGGAAGAAGAGATTGGCGATGGTGCTTCTATGTTTGAAGATTCTTGTGCTTTTTTCCAGCTTTGTCAATGATATGGAGATATTTGTGTAAATTTTATATTAATTTTGCATTGATTACATGATTTAATGTACATGACTTGATTCCTGTCATCATATTGATAAGTTTTGAGTTTCATTTGCCCTTACGCAATTTGATTTCTAAGTATGTTGGTTGATGATGTGTTCTTGATGGTTATGGGTTTTGATTTCTCCAGCAAGACAAGAGTCAAGAAGCTTTTTGTGTTAGGAGAATAAGCATAGAGGTCTTTTTTTTTTTTTTTTTTTTTTTTTTTTTGGGGGGGGGGTGGGGAACAAATATGATATGCGTTTTTCTTTCTTCCATCAAATTTCGTTAAGACTGAAATTAGTTGAATTATCATCTGTGTAACAACATGACGAAATTGTGATTTTTGATCCTTTTCTCAAAATTTTATTGTTACTTTTGTACCTTCAAAATATATTAAGTGTTAGG
Source organism: Acacia acuminata (assembly GCA_019022655.1). Lineage (NCBI taxonomy): Eukaryota > Viridiplantae > Streptophyta > Magnoliopsida > Fabales > Fabaceae > Acacia > Acacia acuminata. The sequence goes on along the minus strand of JAFJYI010000177.1, from coordinate 36,165 downwards.
TGAATTTTAGGTAAAAGCTTATGTGTATTTTTGCACCTAACCTAAATTTGAATTCATATTTTTATGGTCAAATGTTTCTTGGGTGAATGACTTTGAGATCCAAACCAAAGGAAATAATATTTAAAAGTTCTCATTGACAAGTGAACATAGGGAATTGACAAGAAAATCAGTTACCATTAATAACTTATGAAATTTGTCAATGAATTATTTCTCTTGGTTGAGACCTATATGTCATTCTGGCATGTTTCTTTCATTTTGAATGGTATATTGATACAAAAAAAAAAAAAAAAAAAAAAAATCAAGATTCAAACTTCACGGGATTGAGTCCTCTCTTTTATTTTATTTTTCTCATTTATTTTTCAAATCTCATCCCTAATTTTTTTTTAAAAAAAAAAATTAAATTTAACATTTTATAACAATTTTATTAAAAGTAAATATATAAATTCAAACTATTAAAACTTGATCTACATAATTAATTATGAAATATAAAAGAAATATCAAGTCTTTAATTTATAAAGTTATAAAATAAAATAATAATAGTTTTTTAAATATTAAATATGGACCGTTCTTTCTATTGTTAATTTGAAGGTAAATATGTGATTATGAGAAGATTAAAAGAGCTGTGATGAAGAGAGGACCTGCTTCCATGTTTAATAAGCCATTTCTTGGTTGAGTGCTATCTCTATAAGATGAAGAAACAACATATGTAAGATATTTAATATTAACCGAACATGTCTAAGATATAACTTGAAATTTTTAGTGATAAACGGGAAATAAGTAAATTAGTGATAAACTTTACAAAAAGTTCACGACTTGACGTATTAACAAGTCCTTAGAGGATGGATGATGAACTCAAACAAGCCAGGCATATATTTGTGAACAATGCATGTAGTTCTTGAATAGTTAATGAATTTTTTTTTTTCCATAATTATATATATATATACACACACACTTATTAATGATAGTGATTTTTGTAAATCCTTTTGTACAAATTATTGGAATTTCACTTCCCTCCTTTGCTTTTATCTTTTTCTCTCCTTTACCGTTCTCATTACTATTGATCATGACCTTTTAAATGTAATATTTTATTAAACTATTATTATAATTTTGTATGAAAATATATAAATAATTTTAAACTGTTAAGATGCAATATCAATAGTTTACAATTGAATTTAAAAAAAAATTAATAATAGTTTACCATGGTAAATTCTAAAATTTTAATTGTAGCCATGATGAAATCTCTTATGATAAAATTTTAAGGAGTTTCTATTGTAGGCATGATGAAAGACCCTTGTTTATGAAAGCCAACCTATGTATGTTATAAATAATTAATATAGCTAATTTCTTTAATCTAACTAACTTAGAACTAGTTCATACATTAAAAGCCTTGGTAGTATTAAAACTGAATCATTAAATTAATAATTAATTGTGATGAGGAGGGTAAATGAGGGGAAAATCACAAATTGAGAGAGAGATAGTGGATTGAAGGCAGCAGTTATTGGATTAATTTGAAATTGACGATGAGAGAAGTGAAGTAGTGAACATTTGCTGGAGTTATATTCCCAGCCAAAGGAGGGAAAAACCAGAGAAGCAAGATGTCAATGCTCAATGCCAAATGATCAATTCACAAATCTTATATGCCTGTAATGAACTCTTTGACATTTATCGCAAAGCACCCCACAGTTTGACTTGTTCAATCAGGCCCCACTCTGAGAGAGCTCAAGCATATCCACACCCAGTTACTACTACTAACTGACATTCTCAACGATCCTCACTTTCATGGTTAATTTGTAGCCACCATCGCCTTAGAGAATCCCACCAATCTTGATTATTCCATTCAGGTCCTACACCATTATCATAGCCCCAATACATTATCCTTCAACTCTCTAATTAGAGCCTACTCCAAGAGCTACAATCCTCACAAAAGTTTGCACTTCTTTAATAAATCCTCCACTCCAAAAACAATCTCTTGCTTGATAATTACACTTTCAATTTCTTGGTTCGCTGATGTGCGCAGCTTTTGGTGCGGGAAGTGGGTTTATCGGTTCATGTTGCGGTTATAAAGTAAGGGTTTGAGAACGACCTGCATGTACAAAGTGGGTTGATATTTATATATGCTGAATTGGGTATCTAAGTTCATCTCGAGGGGTTTTTGACGCGATTAGCCAGATTTGGTCTCTAAGACGGCCATGGTGAAGGCTTGTGTTGAATGTGGCAATATTGACTTTGCAAGACAATTGTTTGATGAAATGCCTGAAAGAGACAGTGTAGCATGGAATATTATGATTGCTGGGTATGCTCAATGTGGGAGGTCAAAGGAGGCACTGATTTGTTTAACTTCATGCAAATAGAGGGTGTGAAAGTTGATGAAATGTCCATGGTTTTGCGCTACTTGGGAGCATTGGATCAAGGAAGATGGGCTCATGCGTATATAGAGAGAAATAAGCTCAGGATTACAGTGACACTAGGAATTGCACTTATTGACAAGTATACTAAATGTGGAAATATTAAAAAGGCCATGGAAATCTTTTGGGGTATGAAGGAAAAGAACGTTCACACTTGGTCTGGTTGAAGAAAGTCAAAAACATGTTGAATCAATGAAGAATCTGTATGGAATTGGCCCTAAGCTTGAGCATTATGGGTTAATGGTTAATCTATATGGTCAAGTGGGGCGTTTAGAACAAGCCATAAACTTCATAAATAAGATGCCTATGGAACCTCATGCTGGTGCATGGATTGCATTGCTTAATGCATATAGAATGTACAATAACAGATAATTGGGTGAGTTTGCTTGGAGAAAGGTGGTGGAGCTGGAGTCTAAGAATGATGGTGCTTAATGCTTATGTTCTTTTATCTAATTAATATATACGCCGATGATAAGAACTGGGAAAGGGTTAGCATTTTGAGGCAGATGATGAAAGAAGATGGTGTGAATAAAGTCCCTTGACGTAGTGTAATAGAAGTTTATGGTGAAGTCCATGAGTTCATTGCTGGAGACAAGTCTCACCCAAGATATGATGAGATAGAGAAAATGCTGACAGATATCTCTTCTTTTCTGAGGGTATGTTCTTAATACTAATACTGATTTTTGATGTAGAAAGAAAGACATTTTAGTATAGAGTTGAAACTTAGTGAGGATCTAGCCATTGACTTTGGTTTAATTAATTGGTTCTAAACTTCTAATGGTGTGATCTAACTGGGGTTGTGAATAACCTAATGATATATTTGGGTTGCTATGTGGGTAAAAAAAATGCTCCCTCCGGTCCTAAATATTAGAGTTGATTTTTTTGTTTGTTTGTTTATTTGTTGTGTGGAGAGATTAAGAAAGATAAATAAGTTACTTAATTATATCATAAGTACTATATCCTTAGATTATATATCAGTTTATTAGTCAAACTAAATAATTTAAAGAAAAAATATAAATATAAATACTCTAAAGTAATTTAATTAGCTTTCTTAATTTCTCCAATAAAGTCAACTATTTTATATTTAGGACCAGAGGGTATCTAAAATCTATTATGGAAAACTATTATTTGAGAGCTTAAAACAAATAGAAAAAATGAATTTGATGAAAAATGACTAAAAGAATAACAATGACATTATTATCTTTGCAATTCATTAATGTAAAAAATAAAATCTATAGCAGATACTATTCACAAATAATAAACAATATAGATTAATCCTCATATTCTTTGTGATGCAAACTGAAAAGGGGAAAACATGTTTAGTTTATTATGAAATTGTTAATCAATACCAAATTTATTTAAAATTAATATACAAAGCAAAATCTATAGTAAGCTTACTCTTTACGGGCATTGAATAGAGTGACTTATTTTTCAAATTCGGTACAATGCATGGATTTTTTCTGCAAAATATCATATATATATATATATATATATATATATATATGTTTATCATTTATCATGTCACTTGACATAAGATTGTGTCAACTTACCCCAAAACGGCGTCGTTTTGGGAATTAGGGGAATTAATGAAGGGTATTTTGGTATTTTTATTTTTGTATTTATTACATCAATTTTACCAAAACACCCTTCATTAATTCCTCTAACTCTCAAAACGACATCGTTTTAGGGTTAAGGGAATTAATGAACTCCCAAAACGACGTAGTTTTGGGGTGACTTGATATAATTTTATGTTAATTCACATCACAAATGATAAACCATATATATATATATATATATATATATATATAAAATAAGTCATAATATTTACACGCTATGAATAATGCACTTTCTTTGTTAGAAGTTATACATTGTATGAAAGAGCTTGTCTGGTCATAATAATTTAAAAGAATGATAGAAGGATATAATAGTAAACAACTTAGAGTATCTTAAATATGAGAACATTTCAAGCGATTTTAAGAATTAACTGTATTATTCTTTCCTAAAAAGGAGTAGAGGAAAACTGAAGAAAACACTAAATGAAGTTATTGAAGAAAACATTTAATAAATTTATTGAGTGAGATCTATTGGTAAAAAATATACTTAAAAGTTGGCTGTTGATAAAGCACAATGATGCCGTGCAATCCATGTAATAGAACTTGTATTAAAAAGTGGGATAAGGTTTTATTATTGTTTTTGTTGTTTTTGTTTTCTTCTCTTCTCAATTCTAATAGAACTGTTCCTTCTTATCCATTGCCTGTTTCAACCATGCTCAATATATTATTTAGTTGTAATATGTGTCATCATTGGATCCATAGCTCGGTGGTAGGGCGTTTTATTATTGATCCCGAAGTCATGGGCTCGAATGCGGTAGGGTCCTTTTTAGTTCTTATTCTTTTCAACCACTCTCCCACGCAGCCTTCATTCTTCATTGATTCTTGGGCGCGCCTGGCATTTACTCCTCGTCTCTAAATCCCAAAAAAAAAAAGCCTTTTTTCATTTCTTATTATTTTCACAAATTTTTACTCCTTATGAAAAACACATGTAACAGTAGTTTTATCTGTGATTTCAAAATTGCAGAAAGATATATTTTTTATAACCAGCCACTATAAACAGCAAAAAGATTTTTGTGATTTGGTTAAATTGGCAAGGATAGTTTCTTTAATTCAGAAATCATTAAGTAGTCCAATTTCATTGATTAGCTTTATTTAAAATTGTAATGAGTTTGGTGATTGAAACTTTGGTTTTATGTAAAATTCTCCAATTTTTGTCTTACAGAAGTGTGATGGATAGTTTGTGCCTTTTAACATCGGATGAAACGTGTTAGGATTTAGAAAATTCATAGTTTATTTCTCGATTTGATGGTAGATGCTAATTCTATTTTATGCACATTTGATTTGCTTAGAACCTATTGAAAAAAGTTTTCTTTTTCTTTTCTTATCTATATTCATTTGATTTTTAATGCATTTAAAACTTTCTTTTAAAAAAAATTTCGGAGGCGCTGCCCCCGAACCCCCAAATTCCCTTACAAATTGTGCACCCACAAATATAAATTCCTGGCTCCGCCACTGCTCAATACTAACATGGTTTAATAAGCTGGGGCAATCCTCCCTTGTGAAGTTTGTAAGGATGAATTATTAGAGTTGCACACACGAGTTGTCCATCCTCATACAAGTAAAGAAACAGCACAGTAATTTTCTCTTGGAGGCATTTATGAACAATTAAAGACTGAGCTCTTATGATTAAGATTCCCAAGTCACATCTAGAAAAGTTACAACACAAACCATTAAAACATGGCTGTGCATGAACCTAGTGTGTTCAGGTGCATCCAAAATGGACCACTGAAACTTTCATAACCACTAGGGATTGCTAGAAACTACAGCCAAGAATTTGTTCTCAAATCAATGGATTTTGTTTGAGAATTGTATTTGACAAAGACAAAACATCTGTGATAATCTACTTTCCCTGACCTAGTCTACTTGTCTATCCTTCTTTTCGGGGCCATGTAGAGTTATTACAATTCGTCTAACTTCAAAGAAAATATCACTGAGATTTAGATTTTGCTGATGGATTTTTGTTTACAGATAATATCTGTGCTTCTCAGGTCACTTGAGGGCTGAAAAAACCAAAAGGATCGAAAATCCATGTCCTTTCACTGTCTGGATCTGATTTGATCATCATCATAATAGGTTGATTCATTGAGAATATAAATAGAAAAGAGTTTATTACATTGTGATTTTTTCTTGTTTGAAAATTGAAATCGGTTGTTTTAAAAGCACCCTATAATTAAGCCCCTTACAATGTGAACCGTTTATTAACTCATTTGGTTTTAAATATATGTGCTAATTAGTGGGTTGTTTGATCTTAATCTATTTTATCTCTCATGTTTATCATTTCCTCCAAACTAGTGTACTTATATAATCTACTGTTATACCGAGGTATTTTAGGGAGATCACATCACATTTGTTAGAATTAAGCAATTTATCTAGCTTCACTAATCTACTAAAATTAATCAAGTAGCTCTTATTTTAAGGACCAGATGAGTAACACAATACTTTTCATGTTACTTTTTATATGGGAGAGAGTCAAGATGAAAATTTGTTTGCAAGATTTTTATATTTACTCTGTGATTACTATATCTGTCGATATCCCAAGATTTTCTTGAAAATGAGCCTTGAAAGTTCCCTTAAGTAACAGTAAAATTTAATCATAGGGTTATGTGAACAGAAAAGACCAATAATGGATTTTGTTTCAGTAAGATTGATCTTTTATATGCTTTCCTGACTGTTTTTATGATTGGGATGGCTTGATATATTTATCTTTAATAGAGGAACAAATCTCATGAAGTACACATTTCAAGTTATGTATCAATCCAATTACACTGAATAGGGATGAACATGAAGGAATTTGAAGGTACGTGATAGAACATTGGACCCTGAACTAACACTATCTAATTAAAGCAAGCAGATTCTAAGGGAACTATCATGGAGGTTGAAACCTGCAATTTTGTCTTTGCAGGGTCCCATGAAAATCCCTCTCCACCTACACATAATTTTATTACTGAAAATGACTTGTTATTTTCTTTTATTACTTTATTGATACTCATAGAAAGACAGAAAACAAAAATGATCAATACAGGACCATGGCTCATATATCACAGAGGAAAATAGTTACTCCTATTCTTTATTATAAGCAACAAAGAACCAAATTAAATTGTTTGGAATGTCAGTTAAAATTAGTTGGAGACAATAAATATGTAAGAAATATACTAGATAAATTTGTTTACCAATAATATCCTCGTTTGCATGTGGAAGGGAGAGAATGTATAGTGAGGACAAAATATGTAATAGGACGGTTTGGGGGGGGGGGATTAATTAAATGAGCATTACAATAGGTACAATGGGCAAACAACATAAACATCTCAGATAACCCCTAAATTTCTCTAAGGTTAAGGACATTTTTGCTCCAGAAATTTTCTTAGGGGCAATTTTGCCTCAAAAGTTTTTGTGAGCCAATTTTACTCTAGAAGTGTAAAAAATGAAGTAATTTTGTTCTAACTGTTATCCTAGTCAATTTTGACAATTAGTTGATCAAGTATGCTAAACTCGCAGTCTATGTCATCCACGTCATTTTTGTTTGTATAAATTTGCCCTTGAAGTTTTAAATCTAATTTTTAAAAAAGATAAAGTAGATGATATAAAGACTTCCTGTGCAAATTTGCACTTAACAAAAATAATGTCAATGACATGTGGGTGGACTTTGTTAACTCACTATATTTATTCAACTGGCATTCAAAGTTAACTTGGATAATGGTCATGACAAAATACTCCCTTTTTGACACTTCTAAGGAAAAATTACCCCTTAACCCATTTCTCTAATAAAAGGGAACATGGCATGCTCACAAAGCATCTCTTATAACAAAGAACAAATGGAGTAGTTTGTAACTGCTGGTTGAAATTTTCTCATCAAATTGATTACAAGTCTTGGGAAGGCACAAGAAGTTCATGTAATTCAAAATGTTGCTGCCATAATGATGTGCATTAATAGAAAACTACTAGTGATATAATGATTATTTATGATAGTTAAGAAGTCACAAAAAGAGCTTTTTTTATTCTTTTTTTTTGGTATAGTTCTTTTGATAACAAAGTGGTACATACTATGAACAAGTGCGTCCACCTGTTGGTCTAAAACATATTTTCACAATTAAATTAAAGTACATATGAATTATTGATGACAATGAAGTCAAATGGAAGGAAATTAATTTTCTTTTATTAATAATTTCAAATAGTTGATACTTCTCAGAAAAATGCATACATTGGTAGGAACCGGCTTTCCTCCTATGCAGGTTCCGTCCGCAGCAGTGAAACGTTGACGTTTTGGCTCAAAATGGTTGAACATGTGGCCTTTAAAATAAAATAAGAAAATTACAGTACTGACTGGTACTAAAAATATACTTTAGGATAGTGAACGGTACTTAAAAAATATTTGATGATCTTAAAAAATTAAATTAAGATCTTGAAATATATTTTTAGTACCATTCAAGTACCTAAAATATCGAGGTAGTACCAATTAGTACCCGAAATATCCTTTTAGTTCCACTTAGTACCCTAAAATATTTTTTGAAGATCTTAAAATAATTTTTTAAGATTCTGAAGTATTTTTTTAGTACCAGTCAGTATCATAAAGTATTTTATTCAAGGTATTGATTCGTACTACCTGGTATTTTAGGATACTGATTGGTACTAAAAATATGAAGATGGAATATCACCTAGAGGGGGGGTGAATAGGTGATTTTAAAAAAACCTTTCGGTAAAGGTCAAGAACATAAAACAGAGAAAGAGAGAAGAGCAATGAACACATGAGAATATACTGGTTCGGTCCAACTCTTGACCTACGTCCAGTCCCCAGAAACACTATGGGATTTCACTATCACGAAACTTGATTACACACTCTGTAACTCTCGAGTAATCCTCTCACTAGGACTTACTCCTCTTTACAAGTTGTAACCAAATAAACATAGACACAATTACACACTCTACTCGAGATGATCCTTTCACTAGGACTCACTCCACTTACAAGTTGTAATTGTACACCCACACTTAAGGTTCCACAACCTTAAGATTTAACTGATAAGATAATCAAATAATGTTTAACTCCTCTTGAGTAAATAAGTGATAACCACTGAAGTACAGAGAAATATCCGAAGATATTAAATGTGACTAACGAAATAGATGATTGTAATAAATTCTAATTGAATGTACAGCGTTTCGGTATTTGGCGAATTCAATGCTTCTGGTATTTATAGATGTTGTAATTAATGACCGTTGGAGAAGCTTGAAGACTAGCCGTTGAGACTCTTGAATATAGCCGTTAGAAAGATGAAGCTCACTTTTCGCCGTTAATGATCCAGGTGGATTTGTATCGTCTCAACATTCTCTCATTCCTTCTGTTTTGCCCGTTGTAAAATAGCATTTAATGAGAGATAGGAATAGTAGGAATGTCTTTCGGATGATCGGAGGAATGGTTCTTTGAGATTGCGTCTCGATATGGCAATTGCATTTAATGCGTTCTAAGACACAAATTGCTTTACAACAATTTGTTGTTAATCCATGATATAATCATCTGAAACTCATTAGCAAATAGGTTAAAAGCATTTAGAAATAGTAATGAGTGAAGATATGAAGTTATGAAATCACAAGCATTGATTTTCAGTTTACGGAGATGGTGATTTTCAAATCGATAAAGTTAACTTTAAGTTAAAACAATATTAACTTGAAATAAGAAGTTAACTTGATATATGTCCATAAAGTTAACTTGATGTATGGAGAAAGTTAAACCCGATAAGTGTAGAAGGAATGATACACTTAGTTGTTGACTGGAGGCAATAAGTAGTAAACTTCAAGTTATACTTTAAAAGACAAAGTTAACTTGAAATAAGAAGTTAACTTGATATTGGCTTGGCAAGTGAAACACGATAACTTAAGGTCTTTAAGTTCAAATAGAAAGTTAACTTGAAATAAGAAGTTTACTTGATATTAGCTTTTTCAAGTAAGTTCAATGAGAAAGTTAACTTGAAATAAGAAGTTAACTTGATATTGGCTTTTTTAGTTCAAAGAGAAAGTTAACTTGAAATAGGAAGTTAACTTGCTATCGGCTTTGAAGAAAGTTAACTTGAAATAAGAAGTTAACTTAATATTGGTTTTTCAAGTCATTCAATGAGAAAGTTAACTTGAAATAAGAAGTTAACTTGATATTGGCTTTTCATTCAAAGAGAAAGTTAACTTGAAATAAGAAGTTAACTTGATATTGGCTTTTCAAGTCTTTAAGTTCAAAGAGTTAACTTGATATTGAAAAGTTAACTTGATATTGGCTTGGAAGTCAAAAACGATAACTTCAAGTCTTTAAGTTCAAAGAGGAAGTTAACTTGATATTGGCTTGGAAGTCAAAAACGATATGCTCTTTAAACATAGTTCAGAAAGACACATCACCTTGAGTCAATCAATTCTTTAACTTCTAGTTAAAAAGATAGATTCAGCGCGAAAGAGAATATTTAAATTTTAAGCGCAATTAATTTGAGGTAGGGCAAAAACTGACTTCAAGTTAAGATTCTCATCAAAGCTTTATCAAAAAGTATTGACTCAAGGTTCCTTTACAAAAACATCAAGTTACTATAAGATAGAAAATTCACAATGAATTTACTTTGAGATTAATTATAATTGTTATCATCAAAACAAGGAACTAACAAAATATACTTCAAAATATTTTTTCAGGATCCTAAAATAATTTTTTAAGATCATCAAGTATTTTTTTTAGTACTAGTCAATATTTTAAAAAAAATTTTTAGAAGGCCACATGTTCAGCCATTTTGAGCCAAAACGTCAACGTTTCACTACAAATGGATGGCGGGGACGACACTTGCATAGGAGGAAAGCCGGTTCCACATTGGTAGGCCTACATTTTACTATACTATCTGTGGTAAACTGCAAAGTACAAAGTATGCTTTATATTTATAACAGGAGGAATACTTATTATTTAGAGTAAATACCCTTTCTGGTCCCTGACAAAAAACACGATCCCCATTTTGGTCCCTTACAAACAAAAAGTCTATTTTAGTCCATAAAAAGGACGAATAAGGATCGATTGGTTGACATTTTGATCCCTCACAAAATTCCAAAATGTCCTTTTTAATCCCTTAAAAAGGATGAATAAGGGTCGATTTTTTTGTAAGAGACCAAAATGGGTCAATGTTTTTTGTCGGGGACCCGAAAGGGTATTTACTCTATTATTTATGTACTAATTCCCACATTTTCTAGCGGATTTGGTTCTAATTTATCTTAATTTACATGATTAAAAACATGTCGATCGGACCATTATACTCTATTTGGAGAGAGAAAAATAAGTTTTTCTTTGTTTAAGGAGAGAAATAAGTTTTTCTTTATTTGCATGTGGGAGGAAAATTGGAATGAATGAATAGTGACAAAGACATTACCAACAAATTGTTAATTGATGTGGTAAAAGATCCCACTTCCATAAGGAGAACATTAAGTTTGAATTTCAAAAAGTGCATAAGACATTGCCAACAAATTAATAATTGAGGTGGTAAAAAGCTTTTTGCTCTAAGGACCATATTTACATTAAGTTCCTTATATCAATTACATCAAGTTCACCAATTACACAAGACCATCTGTCCTATTTTTTTTTTTTATGTCAGTTTATAGTTAAATGATAATAATTCAAAACATGACTCATGATCATGGGTGATTAAAGAATTTAGTGGAAAAAGTTTCACCCTAAATTTTTTTTGGGGGAAATTGGGTAAATATCCCCCATTGAAGATTTTATTATCGAAAAGGACCCGAGGTAGGGTGATGCTGTTTTGAGTGTATGAAATTCAAAGAGCAACATCGCTTTTTGTGAATAAAATTTTGGGAAAATTACGTGCAGGTTCCAAGGAAGAGAATTTATCACAATAAAGTCCTTTGAAATCATGAAATTACACAGATGTCCCAAGGGACCTGGTTGTAATTATTTGTGAATGTAAAATTACCATTTTGACCTTCCCTCTCATGTCTTCCAATTCCACCCTCTCTCCGTTCTCCTTCTTTGTTCTCCTCTCTCTATTTTTTGCTTCCTCTATTTGCGACTGCTTCTCTCCTTCCTTGTAATGTATCTCCTTCCTAAGAACCCGATATCCTTGCTTGCCACTTGCTAGGGTTTAATTTCGCTGAATTTACTTAAATCGGAGAAATCACACTGAAGTTTCGTTAATATGTATTAAGGAATTTTCGCACGGAAATTCTGAAATTTCCTTAATACATATTGTCGGAACTTTCGCATCTTGTTTCTTCAGGTTTTTGTTTCTTTCTCGAGTTACTATGATTGATTTTTTCTTTGCTTGCTTGCTCACTTTTCGTTTGAAGATTTGGGTTTCTTTCTCCCGGTAGTTGTGATTTATCTCCTACTTGCTCACTTTCCATTTGAACATTTAGGTTTTTTTTTTCTCTCGGTTGTGATTTTTCTTCTGCTGGCTCACTTTCCGTTTGAAGGTTTAGGCTTATTTTGGGTTTCCTTATGTTATCATTGTCAAAATTTTGTGTTTGTTTATTGTAATTAACATTTGTTTGGCTTTGTTAATTTGTGTTTGATATTTTCTGTGGTGTGATTGTTACCCAATTTGATCTGTTCTGCTTAAGGGTTTGTTGGGGTTCTGCCTTATTCTCTTTATCCTCTGCATTCCCAGGTTGCCAGGATCTAAATTTCTCATATTTTACATAAACAGGGGAAATCATAATACGAAAGTTTCCTTAATATGTATTAAGGAATTTTCACCTTAGAATGATATTTTGAAATGATATTCACTTCTTAAGCTAGCCTTATATAGCTGTCAAAATTCTCAGAAGATGTGAATATATGCATTTTTTGTTGTAAATATAGCATTTGTTGTTGTAAATAGCCTCTGGACAGGAGAAATAAAAAAATCCAGGTTTTCAAAGGTTGTTGTGAATATATGCTTTTTCTGTTGTAAATATAGCATTTGTTGTTGTAAATAGCCTCTAGACGTAAGAAAAAAAAATCCAAGTTTTCGAAGGTTGTTGTTAATATATGCCTTTTCTGTTATAAATATAACATTTCTTGTTGTAAATAGCCTGAAAAAAAAAAATCGTTTTGAAGGTGTTGTCAATATATGCTTTTTCTCGGTTGTAAATATATCATTTGTTGAGAAATGAAAAAAAAAATTCAGGTTTTCAAAGGTTGTTGTTAATATATGCTTTTGCTATTGTAAATATAGCATTTGTTGTTGTAAATAGCCTTTGGACATGAGAAATGAAAAAAAAAAAGGTCCAGTATTTTTGAAATAGGTGTAAAAATAATAATAATCCAGTTTTCAATATATGCTTTTTATAGCATTTGTTGTTGTAAATATATATCAAGTTTTCGAAGGTTGTTGTTAATATATGTAAATATAACATTTCTTGTTGTAAATAGCCTCTGGACGTGAGAAATGAAAAAAATTCAGGTTTTCGAAGGTTGTTGTTAATATATGATTTTTCTGTTGTAAATATAGCATTTGTTGTTGTAAATAGCCTCTGGACATGAGAAATGAAAAAAATAAAATCCAGGTTTTGAAGGTGTTGTCAATATATGCTTTTTCTTTGTAAATATATCATTTGTTGTTGTAAATAGCCTCACGAACGTGAGAAATGAAAAAAAAATTTTTTAATTGTTGTTAATATATGCTTTTGCTATTGTAAATATAGCATTTGTTGTTGTAAATAGCCTTTGAACGTGAGAAATGAAAAAAAACCCAGGTTTTTTAAGGTTGTTGTTAATATATGTTTTTTCTGTTGTAAATATAGTATTTGTTGTTGTAAATAGCATTTGGACGTGAGAAATAAAAATAATAATAATCCAGGTTTTCAATGGTTGTTGTAAATATATGCTTTTTCTGTTGTAAATATAGCATTTGTTGTTGTAAATAGCTTTCCTGACTTGAAAATGAAAATAATTACATAGAAGTCCAAAATGGTATTTTGACATTCACAAATAATTACAAAGAAGTCCCTAGGGACTTCTATATAATTTCATGATTTCAAGAGATTTTATTGTGATACATTTTCTTCCTTGGGACTTGCGCGTAGTTTTTCCCAAAAAATTTTCAGATATTTTTTTTATAAATAAAATTTCTTATGAGGCCTTTCTGTCCAATTCTCCCTATTTCTCTCCAGTGGTGGAGCAATTTGGGGTGGAAATTACGTTCTCGCCCCTCGCATTTATGCGGTCTTTATGTTTCAGCCATGATGTTTCGATTTCCGAATCTGGTTCGACAATCGACACCACAGATATAATTTTTGTCGATGTCCTCCTCCAACTACAAAATTTCATCTCCTCGTAATACTAAAAAACATACGCTCCACATTGTTTATCGGTGCCTCATCATTTTTTTTTTTTTTGTGTGCATATATTTAAACTTTTAATTAATATGAAAATTTACCAAATAATTTGATTTTAAATTATACATTACCCATGCATTTTTACCTTATGTGTGCCAAAAGTACCTATAAAGTTTTCAAATGTAAAAATGTCATGAATGTTAAAGTGAAAACATGTCAACTAATTAAGAAAATGGTGCACGACTTTGAAAGCTTCATAAATGGGTACTTTTTCACCACTTTGAAAATTCAGAGTTACTTTTGCACTTAATAAAAATATATGATGTTTGATGCACATTGGATAAAAACTCATTGTTATAATTGCATCTTTACCCTTAATTATTATATGATTTTTTATTAGAATATTTAATTTAATTTTAAACATGATTTATTTTGAGTAAGTTTATTTTTGTCATTTATATATTCTCTTCAGTTTTCTCTTCTCTCCATTTTCTCATCCCGTCCCACTTTCTTTCCTCCCAACTTTTCTTCCTATCCAAATGGAGGGTGAGGGAATTTTGATGTATACATGTTGCTCCCTTCTGTCAAAAATATAAAACATATCACCAAATAAGTTGTTGATCCATAATATAAGTCAATTAGATGTTTATTAATTATAATTATACAATTTATTCTTATTTATTGGTGAAATACATCGAGTTAGAGAAGAGAGATAAGATAGATTTGAATGGCAGCAAAGTTAGAATTTTTCCCCCAATTTCATAGATGTTTAATGTGTTAACTGTTTTTCTTTATTAGTTCTAGTGAGTAGGGGTGGAAACATGCTTTGGCTAAATGGACCTAAGCATGTAACAGAGATCTAAAGCTTGAGTCTGAGTCTAAACCTGTAAATAGGCTTTTTTTAGGCTTAGGCCTGAGCCTTCAAAAGGCCTAGTTAGGCTTGAAGCTTTTTTATAGGTCTACTTATAATGTAGGCCTTTAAACATACTTAAAAATTAGGGCTTAAAGGCCTATAATTTAAAGGGACTAAAGTATACGTTTGGTCATTTTAGTCCCTTAAGTTTGTAAAGAATCACGTTTGGTCCCCTTAATGTTAACACGGTTAGTCTAACTTAATAAAAAAGCACTCAACAATTTTAAGCGATAACTATGCAATTAAATGCTAATTAAGTATGCTTATATGTTAGTATTTAAAAAATTAAAATTTTAAATCATATTAATTGAAAAATATTTAATCTTCTTCGACAGAAAAAAAAAAGTCTTCACAAACTATAAAACACCGTAAAACAATCGTGAAGATTAAATATTTTTCAATTAATAGGATTTAAAATATTAATTATTAAAATACTAACATATAAACATGCTTGGTCAGAATTTAATTGCACAATTATCACTTAAAATTGTTGAGTCAGTATTTTCCGGTTAAGTCAGATTAACGGTATTAATATTAAGGAACCAAACGTGCATTTTACAAATTTAAGGGATTAAAATGATACCAAAGGCAAATATGAAGGACAAAATGTATACTTTGGCCATTTAAAGCCTACAATATGATTACAATAAAATTTAATTCTTATAATTTAATAAATTGAAATTAAAATTTATTCAAAAATCTATTATTTGAATTTTAAATTATAAGAAACAACTCACTATGATAATCTAATAACTGTAATTTTAAATTTAAATTAAAAATGATAAAAATATAAAAATGACATAGACACATATAATATAAATAAAGTTACATTTTATAATTTGTAAACATTTTAAAATATATTGACAGAGCCTAGTTAGGGCCTGACATGTTTAACAAAAAAGTTAGACTAAGGATTATTTAGAGGCCTAAATAATAGACTAGGCCTATTTCTACCCTTACTAGTGAGGTGGTTGAAAGTGTCTAATTTTTTAGATTAGAGGGAATTATGATGGTGGTACGTTATAGTGTAATGAACTTGACTATTTAACTAATTAAAATATATTAAGATAATTATTAGTTAAGTTAGTTATTTATAATTGGTTTTTCTAAAATACCTCTTTTAATCTTTATCCTATTGATGGATCAAAAAATATGCTTTAATATATGTAATTAATATGGATAGCTTGAAAAAATATATAAATTTAAAAAATAAAGTGCATTGATGTATTATATATTTAGGATCAAGACAAAGCTTTTAACTAAGTCAATATATAATTGGACCCTAGTCAGAGGTTAGCCTATAACGATGGTACATGATTCAGAATACTGTAATATCCCAAAATTTGCTCTAATAAATTTCCTAAATGGTGTATAAGTAATTGGTGAGAATAAATGGTGAATTTTGACCAAATGGTCAATTTTACCTGAAATACCCGATTTTGCCAAAACCAAAAATTTTGAGACATATTTTGGCACCAATGGACATATGAAATTACTACTTTTTCCATTTTACAGCATTAAATTTGATTAAAAAAGGATGAAAAGAAGTTGCATGATTTTTGCAGGAAATTATGAGAAAAATTGAAGGAAGGTTAAAATTGCACCTTTTACAAAATTGTGCCGTATATCCCATAATTATTTAAAATTTTTGGACACTTAAGCATGGTTTATAAGCCAATAAAATGGAGAAATATCATCCTAATAAAGGCCCAAATTTTCGGCAAAAAAGGGGTTCAAAAGACAAGTTGAAATCTAGTTGAAATGTGACTAATGGCACGATTGGTAATTACGCGATGGTTGAAGGGAAATTTGGTCAATTACCCCTCATAACCGACTTTGACCCCTTAAAATCTTATTTCTCCTTCTCTAATCATCCATTCCATTTAGTTCCTCCATCCCAAAACCTCCAAACTGCTGAACCATCAAGGGAAGAAGAGCAAGGAAAACTCAAGATACCGAGGTAATCTCTCATGCTACGGACTTGTAATCTCTAGTCCTTCACTCCTTCTACTCCATAATCTCATGAATCACTTCAGATTAGTTACTCTAGGGTTTTGACCAAAACTTGAAGAAGCCAAGGAAAGAAGGAAATCTTGCGAAATTTACCGAATAGCGATTAAGGTAAGCGATTCTAAGCATATTGGTTGTGTACTGGAGTTTGTTGGTGGTTTCTCTTTTTTTCTTGAATTTTGAATGGTTGAAACCCTTAGAAGGGGGTGCTGATGAAATTTTTATAATGAGTTGAAGGGAGTAAATGATCCCAATAACCAAATAAAATGTGGTTACAAACTGAAATTAGGGTGTTTGTGAAGTGAACATTACAAAATGTTGATAATCATAAGGGGTCCTGATTTTAGTTGGGTGCAGGTCAGACCTGAGGAGTTGAAATTTGACCATTTTTATGGTTCCATTATGTTTAAAACTTGAAATTGTGTAGGGTAGAGGTTCGGTAGGAATTTTAAAAGCTCGGCATCGAATTTTGTGAAGCTGAAAATTTGCATTGAAAATTCCAATTAGGATCTGCGAGTTAATCTTGTGACAAATGTTTGAGGAAGTAAATAATGTCCAATTGCGATCAAATTTTATAGGATTAAATTAGACGTAATAATATTTAATTTGAAAGGTAATTGGTCGAATTAAGATTTGTGTACATTGAGTTATAAATTTTTTAAAAATGGCCTCGCAATTTTGGAATGAATATGGACAAAGCTACTATTTTATCAAACTAGGAATGTTTTGTGTTTGAATAGCTGTTATCATTTTTCCTTGAAACTAGATTTAATAAGGAGTCTATTAGCTTTGGAATCACCTCATTTGGACATTTGTACTATAAGCACTAGTGCAAAAAAGAGCTTTAAGAACTCCTCATTTAGACCGGATTATAGAGAATCAGTCTTAAAAGTATGACCTATGGAATCGGCGCTTCGTAAATATAAAGAACTTTTTGGACCAAATTATAAAGGATCCGGTCTTAAAAATATGACCGATGACACTTTCGTAAATATATAGAACACTTTTAAGACCGGATTATAAAATATCTGGTTTTAAAAGTATAGCCCGTGGCAATTTCGTAAATATATAGAACACTTTTAAAACTGGATTATAAAATATCCTGTCTTAAAAGTATGACTGGTGGCAATTTCGTAAATATTGTGAGAAGACGCCGATCAGAGATGAGTCCGAGAATGCGATGATTTATTCCTTCGCTTAATTGGAATTATATACATATGCTAATAAATAAATAATCTTTTGACTTGAGTGCGCTTCCTATAATCTAGAGATTACAATCGAATATAATTATGAAATTCAAAAAACCATGATCTGCTAACTTAATTCCTAAAATATCTCTAACAACTTAATTAAGATGATGACAATCGGAATATAATTATGAAATTCAAAAAACCATGATCTGCTTCACTTAATTCCTAAATCTCTCTAACAACTTAATTAAAATAATTGCACAATATAATCGTATATGCTAACTAATTAAATCTGAATTTCTAACAAATATATAAAACACTTTTAAGACCTAGATGTTTGTAAAAAACAGGTCTTAAAAGTATATTTTAAGACCGGATCCTTTATAACCCGGTCTTAAAAGTATATTTTTAAGACCAGATCCTTTATAATCCGGTCTTAAAGTATGACCGTTGCAATTTTGTAAATATATAGAACACTTTTAAGACCGGATTATAAAGGATCCGGTCTTAAAAATATACTTTTAAGACTGGATTATAAAGGCGGTCTTAAAAATATACTTTTAAGTCCTGTTTTTACAAACATCCGGTCTTAAAAGTGTTTTAAAAAAACTAAACTTGCTAAACTCGTTAAGTCCGTGAGCGTGCTTGTCTTCTTGGTAATATAACATTTGCTTAGTTATAGATTCAACGAGTGTCCCAAGAGCCTCACGGTCAAATCCTCAACAAGAATGACATCATCTTCCTCTAATCTACTCGCAATCTTCGTAAGTCATCCTAAGAGCCACACAATCAAATCCTTGGCAACGTTAGCAGTGAGATGCTTCGAGGGTTTTGCGATGGCATCAACTCTAATCCTCGGTAACGACGCAAGCGTACTGCTTCGAGGATTTTGGACGACGACAGCTCCTTCCTCTTCAATCTATGGCTCCTCCCACACCGCCTTCACATAGATCCGGCTTAAAATCAAACCCGGATCTCTTCTTGCTTAAGTCCGTTTGCTCCTACCTTGACCGCTTCGCTCGATCTAGACTTTGATTTTGGTTGCTTGAAGCTTTGCCCCGGCGTCAAAGAGGATCCTACTCGATTTGGTTACTTTAAGCTTGTGATTTTTTTGTAGATCTGGACTTCAATTTCACCTCTCGATTTTATATTGATTTAAATTCGATTTCCATGGTAAATGATTTCTATTTCTTGTTATGTTTTCTTATTTCTGGACTTTGTATTCATCTTTTTTGTTTTTCTTGTTGTTGTTGCTTCCAATCTTCTCTTCTTTTTTGTTTTTCTTGTTGGTGTTGCTTCCAACCTTCTCTTGGTTGCCGATCAAAATATTGCGTGATTTGGGACCGATTGTTTCATTTGGGTTTATTATTATTATTTTGAAACACTTTTATGACCGGATATTTCAAAAGTTCAATCTAAATTTTTAAGACCGGTTGTTCATCCGGTCTTAAAAGTTACAGACTTTTAAGACCGCCTGGAACAAGACCGGACACGAGATCTGGTCTTACGATACCTCTTTCGTCCGGCCTTAAAACCCTTTTTGCACTAGTGAAGATGTGATTTTTCAAAGTAACTGCACAAATTCTAGAAAATAGTGTCAAATATGTGCAAATGAGGAAACAATGGAAATATGGACATAACCTAAGTCTAGTAATTTCATGTTTAGTTATAATGTATTAGATGACATCTAAAATATCAAGAGTTGGGATTAGTAATGACTATTGTCCATAACGTGTTCTTATAGGAACTTATAATCGCCAAAACAAAGTATCTAGGAAACGACCCGGACAATTATAAAGCTATTAGGTAGTAACTTTAATCTCACATACTTTGTATAGCTGTGTATGTCTGATGAATCATATTGTGAATGTCCCATCCTATGTGGGACCAGCACTACTCGCGGCTCAGCTGAGCGAAAAGGCAGACCATGGAGTACCTTTCTGGTGGTTTGAACTCGGCATAGAGCTTAATGGACTAGTGGTTCTTAAGTGGCTATCCTAGTTGCATTCAGGTAACTTAGGGTACTTTCGATTAAGAATGCCGGTGGATTCTAGATAAGACTCTGGGTAGTTCACAAACAAATATTCCTAGTTGGGTGTTTCGATTGAGAACTTTGACATACAGGAGGACTCTTGGTACATGTCAATTCGTTATACCTAGCGTTAGGGGTTGTGTGGTAGGTATGTTGGTTTAGGTATATTTGTATATATATGTGATCTGCATTATCTGAATGTTTTATGCTGCGTGGGTTATTTATTTTGGTTAACCTTCATATACTGTTTATACTCCGCTTGTGAGATTAACATGTTACTCTGGGGTTCAAATTGAATCCCAGAAATTCTCAAGGACACAAGTTCAAGACATGGTCAAAGCAGCGGGCGTATCTCTAAAGGAAAGGCAGCAATTAAGAATACTAGATATAGCTATAGAGCTTATAGTTGTTTTGTTTCAACTTGTTTTGGGCCGTAGTATATATCAATACCGATGTTTACTTTGTATTACTGTATGAAGAACTTTGTAAATTATTCTTGAACAATTCCACGAATGTTTACTATTATCAGTTTATTATTCTATACATGTGTTTCTCACTACATATTGCTGTATTACTATAATAAATGTCGTAATTATAAGGGGTATGACAAATACTATCATGGAAAATCTTGAAAAGGAATAAAAAATATAAGAATGAATGCTTAGTAGAATCAAAAAACAAAGTAAAAAGGGGAGAGAGACATATCCCATAGTATGCACCTAATTTTAACTAACTTTAAATTTAAATACTTTTTCTTGATGTTAACGAGTTCGTCCAATATGAATGGATTATACTGAATAGTGTTAGTGACTTTCTAGACTAGAAAGAAAGTTTGATATATATTGATTCCATTGACTTTAATATATTCGAATTCTACAAGTCATTGTACAAAATGAGATTCTACTATTCTATTATCTTATTGGTGTGAATTACTTTGGAAACAAAACTCGGACAAGACAAATACTATGAAAAAATAAGTATCCATAGAATATTTACAACTATCCATATAAAAGTTAAGGGTTAAATCTGCATATGATATTTTCGCAAATGTGCACATAACACCATAATTTTATTTTGAGTGCAAAAATACACATGAATTTCTCTAAGAGTAAACAAAACCATCTCCACTAATCATTACAATTTTGAATGTTTGATTGACCGAAAACTATGACATTTACATTGACATTGATATGGCTTTGAGGGTTTTGATAAAAAGGGTTAGGTGCAATTCAGCCCAATTTTTCACAAATGTGCACATGGCACCATAATCTTCACTTTGCTACAAAAATACAAATGAACTTTTTTTATTAAACCAAGCCACATCATCGTCTATATCATTATCTTCTGTCAAAATAAATAAATAAGTAAATAAATAAACATGGCAACAATTAATTGAGATGGTATTTTTGCTCCGTTTATAGAAGTTTATGTAATTTTTTTACATTTGAGTTAAGATTATGGTGCCGAGTGCACATTCATGGAAAGATCATGGGTAGATTTGCAACTTAATCGTTTAAAAATTGACAAGTCTTAACTTATATTTAAAATCTTCTAATACAAAAAAAAAAAGAGTAAAAATGCAAATTTAGCAGTAAGGTTTTTTATTGAGTACCCAACACAATTATGTATTGTTGGGTAAGAAAATAGACAATATCGTTTTAAGAGTTACAAAAGTAGACAATCATTTTAAGATGTAGTAAATTTTGCATTCCTGTTAACCAGAGCTAATGTTTGTCCACTTTTTGTGTTGTGGGTCCCACAATTCATTCTGTTGACCACATCATTTATGCTATGACCAAGAAAATCATGCTTCATCAATGTCATTTTTCATAGGTGAAGAAGGTTGAGTTTTGAGTGGAGATTTTGTTTGGTGATGTTTGGGATTGTTATAGTGAAGTCGATTTGAATTTAGTTTAAGTGAGGAAGGTGGTTTTCTTTGGTGAAGGCTTCTGTGACTTTTGATGCATATGTTTAGGTGATGTGATTGAATGGGAGGTTGGGTAGGTGATATAACTCATCCTAACCCTATCTCAAGAGATCTTAATTTTACTATGCATAATAGTGATGTAAATATGGATCTTTTCACTTGAGGAGCCTTTATTTGAAAACTTAATAAACTAATGCAAAAGTGAGATAGTGACAAGGGTAATAGTAAATTTAATGAAAAACATGATTAAACGCTCTAAGCTACAATATTTTTGGTAGTTTAAATATGAAAATGTGGTGAATGGATGAGAGAGATAAGAAATGCACTGAAATGGATCTCTTAAGGTATGATTAGGTGGCAAGCATTGGGTCAACTCACACTACTACAGAATCGTTTATATATAATGCTTAATACTTAATGTTCAAAGAGAAGAACCATTAGGTATTGTGAGGTAGAATCTGCAGAAACCAATGCTTAACGGTTACAATATTTAACCATCAGGTATGCTTCATAAATACTTAATGATAAAATATGATAACAATTAACTCTTTAATCCATGTGTTTAATTTATAGATTCCTGAAGAGTTGTAAGAAACAATTTCCATATAAAACTTTCAAATTGTTTGTCTTCCCAATTCAATATACGTGGCTCTAATCCTCATTCTCGTAATATCCCGAATTTTGGACCCCGAGAATTAAGAATAAGCCTAAAGTAGGCAGACGACCAAGCCCAATTTAGGAAGAGTCCCAAGAATAACAAGAGATAGGAAGCCTCTCGGACCCAAGAATGACAAGACTAGTAAAGCCTCTCGTGACTAAGTAACTCAGCCATACGGGTCAATGGACCTAGTATGTATAATTTGTGGAATTAAGGTGCCAATGGAAAAGGGGTATAGAAGACCTATATGGAATAAATTCGGTTGAAAAGATGCCACCAAACTATGTCCTAAGGTATAGGACAATTAGTTGTGTGAAAATATGCCGGTATAAGTAAGAATACGGCATTTTCAAGGCAGTCGGGTATGCCCTGCGTTTTTGAGAAAATACCAGTATGTGGCATTGTTTATCAGGTCTTGGCATTCGTGTCCCAATCCCAAGTAAAACCTGAGCGAGGATCCCGAGGAGGCACCGATAAAGTAACTTTAATAAAGTAAGGTCATGATGACTAGTGACGACATGCTTTTGTGTTGAACCAATAAAAGCATGGCATGTGTCCTTTCATAATTACAGTGCAAAAGTCAAAAAGCTTGTGGAAGAAGCTATGTGAAAGGAGATATTTTATGGGCATTTTGGTCATTTTCTATAAGGGACACATGTGCATGCAATTAATATGAAATGATGACTCAAGAGCTTCTTAAATGATCTTCAAATTCGTGCAAAAGAAAGATGAGAGAAAAAGTCAATAAAACTTGCAAAATAAGCCAAGTTAAGAGGATGTTTTGCAAGGGTACTTTGATCATTTGATTTGGGGGATTTTTAAGTGCTCTCTTGACATATTTTAAGATGTTTTGCACTCCCTTTTGCACAAGTATTTTGACAAAGAGCTCAAGGGCCGCAGAAGTGAAAGTGACTGTGCAAAAGAGCACAAAAACACTTATACGGTGTTAATCAGTTGGTAAAAATGATATTTAGCTAGGCCCTAAGGTATGGGACGATTAGCTAAGAAAAAATGTGCTAAAATGGATGTACACATGACATTTCCTAGACTGATGAGGATTTCCTGCGTTTTTGAGAAGATAGGAATGAAAAGTCAGTTGTAATCATTACTTGAGGACACGTATCACTGCGGGATTAAAAAGCAAAAAGTAAGTAATGATTACAGGGGCAAAATAGTCAAATCCTTACCCCTTAAGCATTCAATTTTGTCCAGGCAAGGAGAGAGAAGGAAAATCAGATCATTTTATATGTACTCAGGTCCAAATACAAAATACGGGTCCCACAAGATGTTAATCAGTAAAAAAAAGGGTGTTTCGGGCCAAAACAGGTAATTTTCACCATTTGAAAAGTAAAAATTTTCCATGTAGGGAGGGGGATGCGCCACATGTTCCTATTCTGGAGTTCCCTGGAATTCTATAGAGATTCTTGGGGATTAAGCCAAAAAGTCTAATCCAATTTATTAACAAATGGATAGAAATAAACACTAGTTAATTTAGACTGCCCAGATCACTTTTTATTAATTTAAAAGACTTGAACCCTCTTTCTTTTGGCCATAAGGTCAAAATTTCAGAGGGAAGAGAGTGATCTACAAGCTTCCATAACCAAGAGCAAGAGCTAGATCACCAAGCCGACCACCGATTTCAAGGTAAACATCGAAAACTCAACTCTTTGAAGTTCAAAGTTGAGATTTTCGTCCATGATGTTAGGGATTTGTGTTGTGATTTGATTTTGGTGTTTTTGAGGGTACCAATGATCCTAAAACTTGATTTTTTTATAGGGTTAGGTCATGGTTTAAGTTTCCGAACTCGAAAACACTGAAAATCCTAAGAAGAAGCTTGCTGCCAATTTCTGGAAATTCTGGGCAGCGAAGCTTCAACAATGTTTTTGAAGAAGTAAATGAATTCTGTTTGAGCTGAAATTTTACAAGAATAAATTAAACTTCCTGAGCTTCATTTTGGTATATAATTTGACATATTTTTTATTATTCATCTGAGATAAATTGATTTTTGAAAAAGGCTCTGGAAGCAGCAGAATAATTCTGATCATAGTGTAGAAATTGGGCTACATGCCACAATATGAGTACTTTTGGATTCTGAAAATATTTTTCCTATAAATTGCACATCTTAATGGTTCATATGGCACTGGTTTCGTGCAAAAATAATGTTTTTAGAATTTATTAAAAATGTTTGAAGTTGGGGCAGATTCACTGGATTTTCTGGAAAATGGTGAAGGGCACAAATTTAATTAAGAATGTAAGGGTACTTTTGTAAATATTGAAAGATAAGGTATTTTGGTGTTATTTAGGACAAAGGCGTACTTGGAAAAGTGATCTGGTACATTAGAATACCAAGACAATATATACTCCACCAGGTAGTAACTGCTTTACTCAGGCACTTTTATGTGTTTGTATGTACGTTTTGCTTTCCCTATGTGTTTTTTGTGTATTATTGCCAAATATGCATACAAAGCATGTTAGGGTTCAAGTCCCTAATGATTGTGTTCCTAGAGCTAAGGCCTAGTTTGGGGCCCGCCTTGAATGGCGGCTCAACGAAGACAGGGGTTGTGATTACGGTAAACTGGGCCCGCTTTGGTAAGGCGGCTCAATGGTACGAATATAGGTTATTGTATATGTTTCGTTTGCATATGTGGTGTATTTTGCATACTATCTATGTTTTCATATATGACATGGTTGCATGCATACACTTTACACATTTAGTACATGAGTATTGACAGTTACTCTGGGGGCCTTTATCGGACTCTAGAAACTTCTATAGATGCAGGGGACGTGCCTGATTTAGAAGGACCTTTTTGAAAAGGTAGGGCATTATGATGCAGATGAAGAATAGGGAATGCCTTATTGTATTTTGTACTTATATTTTTAGGATGACTGTATATATTTTGGTATTTATTTTGGATGACTTGTACCCTTAATCCTTCGAGGACTTTTACTTTCTTTATTTTACTTTTACCAAGATATAGTAGATTGTCCAAACCGTTAAATGCTTTGTTGCGCCACTCGATATATATTAAATGGACCTAATATAGAAGAAAATGTAATTAAGTAAAGGAATCCTTCTAACTCCGCCACACCGAAAGGGCGAGGGTAGGGTGTAACACATTCAACTTACAACCAAGTGCCTTTTCATAACCCTCATTTAAAGCTATCACTTACACTTTATTTAAAATCACCTCTTCCTTTTGTTTCTTACTTTTCTTCATCAACCTCCTCCTTCTCTCCTTCTCATATTGTTAAGATGCCAAAGAGCTCTTTCCATTTACCCTCCTTTTCCTCCACGTCCCCCTTTGCCTTCTCCTCAAATGGAGGCTCTTTTTAAGACATTGGCTAGCTAGATTTTGATCTTATTTGTGCTAATCTATTTTGGGAAAACTGATTGCTTTGTTCCCTATGACTAATTAGTAAGTTATATTTTGCAGTTTCACTTAAGATAAAATAGTGTGTTATAGTAGCTTTGGCATTGACAATTCAACTAAGTGAACCAAAAGTCTACCTATGATACGTGTGACACAATAGATGAGACATGAGATGAAGAGGGGCATATATGCTATGGAAGTGGCTAATAAAGCAAGGGTTGATGGGAGAAAACTTCTATGGGAAATGAAATGATGAAGGGAAAGTAACTCTAATGCCACACTTTCTTAGCTACATTGGGACAATGATAATGAGCAATATTCCATCTCTCTTCCTAATTGTTTGTAGATAAAAGATTGTGAGAACTTGTTTGGGATACTATATCAATAAGATATACTAGTTTATGCCAGCTAATTATTTGCTACTTACTTGTTCAAAATGATAAGTGGAATTATGTGTTTTATAATCGTCATTTGGTATAGATGAAAGTCGAAAGAACTTTGTTCTCTTGAAGACTGGGTCATTACTACACACATGTTGGCACGTATTTAAAATGACATACTTGCAAGATCCCTACTTTATCAATGAGTTGAAAGTTCCTGACGCTTGGCGGGCCGCGACCAAAGAGGAACATTAGAGAGAATTTGTACTCTCATGTTTCAAAGAGTCATTCAAGGTAATAGTTATCTCAATTCAAAATTCAATTGGTTTGCATAACTTGGGTGTTCTATATTTTCATAGAAATTAAGTCGTGTTTACAAGGAGAGGGTGAAAAAGAACAAATAACCCTACATGTTAGGGTAAATGGGGTATGCGAGCTGTGCGTAAAAAGTGTCTATGAGACTAAGGGTGTAAGGGGTAAAGTACCTTTTCATATACTATGGACATTAGCAGGGCAAAATATAGATGACATTATTGACCATCCTCACGTGAAGGAGGTTGCCAAGAAATTGGTAATTAACTATCAATATTAACATTGGTTAATGTATAGGAAAGCATGTTATAAGAAGTCACACAAGGCAGGCTTCCTACAGATGAGGACTTATTGAGCAAAGCCTTAGGGCTTAACCACCCTAGCCTTCTTAGGGTGTCAGCTATAGAGTAACTAAGAAAGACTATTATGTTCATCAATAACTCAAAAAAAAAAAAAAAAAAAAAAAATTTGAAGAAGCAAGTTACTGCAAAGCTAAGGTGAAGCAAGAACCAAAGATTTTTGTCACTTTTTAGAGAAAGAAAGATGGAGATCTAAGTTTTCTTTGCTAGGGTACGATCCCACCCTAGCTTTTGGGAGATTTCCTAAACTCTATTTATCTTGGTATGTCCATATAACCTTATGAGATAATTCTAATCCTCTTAAGAAGTTTATATCTTAGATCTAAGATGCTTTTGGGAGCTCGAGTTGGGAAAGTTGATATTTTTTTAGAAAACTTCTTTCTACCTTGTTTGTTCTCAATCTTTGTAAAGGGAAAGCTAGGATAATCTATGTTATCTGGAGGAAAGGATTTGTCGATTTAGCCTAGTTTGAACCAATTTTAGTTTCTTTGAGTTACTCTGTAAAAGCTGTGAGAACTATATAGAGTATTAAGAGTTGTTAAGTTGAACAAGTGATTGTTTCAATAACATTTTTGAGTAACTTAGAATGCTTTAACAATCCATATCAGTTCAAGGAGTGATGAACTTGTGCATAGACCTTGTTTTGGTAAACCCATTAAAATGAGGTAACTAATTCCTTCTTGGAGTGCAAATACTAAGTGTATATAGTCTTGTGAATTAGTAGATATTATTTATACTGTACTTTTTTGGAAGGTTGATATGAACTGCCTGGGTGGAATTCTTTGAAAAGCATGACTTGTTGAAGTAAACGCATGAGCATGATATAACCGTGATATGTTGATAGCACACAAGTTGTGAAAGCATGAACCTAAGATTGGTATAACTATGATGTATCAATTGTTCATGTTTATGCATGTTTTATAATATCTATTCTATTGGAAGATATATATATAAAAAAGGGAGGAGATGGAACAAGTTGAGATATGATTTGTTTCATGTGATACACCACCATACAAATATACTCTGGTTGGCCTTTTTTTATTGTCACTAAGTGATAACCTAGGACTGCGACACCTCATGGAATAAAAGGTGGTGTAATCTATGTGTTAGAATTGGTTGACACCCAAGAGTAGGACGAATTAGGTGTAAGATAAAAACCTTTAAAAATATTTATGCATCTCAGAGAAAGCAATAAATAACATTGATTATAAAGATAACGAATTTGAAATGCATAATCATATATCTAAGTCATTTATCTTTGGAAACATAAAAGATAATGAAAGAGAATATGCAACCGTAATTTATACTAGTTTAGTTCAGTCCTTGATAACCTACATACAGTCACCAAGCTCCTCCTAAGATTTCAATCCGCTATCTTCTTATTTAACACGAGGCACAAGAAAAGTCTTTACAAATTTCACAAGTTTAGTCGGGAACTTGTGAAGTCTTTACAATTCTTACACCGAGATAAGAACTCCCCCTACACATTGTAGGGATACCATTTGTTTCCCACTCAAGATCCCCAATCTTGAGTAACTCTCACAAAAATAGAATGGTTACAAAGAAAGCATACTTTTTTCTCTATGAAGTAAATTGAGTTGAACACTAAAGTACAAGAAGGGAGTGTAATTTCAAAGCTTTGACTATGTGTAAGAATTAGAGTTTTGGAATTTTATGATTGTATGCATAGGTTATGTTTTCCTTCTATTTTGAATGATCTTCTATTCATAGTTGATGAAAGCAAGTGACCGTTAAACTCATCCTTCCCGTTGAGCTTCTCGAATATGACGGCTTGGAAGTTTTTGACAAACATTAGCTTTTTGGTCATTGAGATCTAATCCAATTTTAATTACCTATAATTTCATATAAACTTGATTAGCGATGATTAGGAATTATTAGGAACAATATAATCAAGTCTTATATGAGTTTGGAAAAGAATTGTGAAATCTCGAGACGGTGATTAAAATTGTGAAGACTCATCATTGAAAGTGATGTGCATAACTTTCATACCATTAGAGCGATCTAGCTAGTGATAGGTTATCACTCGAGTTCACACTCAAGTCATTTCTCAGAATTTTTCATAGGAATAGTGCATCACTAGAAGTGGCACCGAAAGTGATACACATAACCAAGCCATATCATTGGAGATTTTTTTGTAATATCCTAAATTTTGCCTTGACAAATTCTTTGTATGATGTATGTGTATCCGTGAAATGAAATTTTGACTAAAAGTTCAATCTTATCCTAAATACTCGATTTTTCCGAAACTAAAAATCTTGAGACATATGTTGGCACAAATAGGACATATGGAATTAACACCTCTTTGTTCCATTTTAGCTCATTAAATTTGACTAAAGGAATGAGAAGGAGGTTGCATGAATTTTATTAGTGATCATGAGGAAAAATTAAAGAATAGTTAAAAATTGCCTCTCGTATGAAATTGTGTCACATGTCCCATATTTATATGAAATTTATGAACAGATGAGCATGTGATCCAAGTCAACAAAATAGGCCAAAGAGTCTCCTAAGCATGATTAAAATTCGGCCTGGCTACAAGAGAGAAGGAGCACATGGGGTTCATCATTAGAGCACAGGTGATGGAAAATTTTGAAAAAAAGAAAAAAAGAAGGGATGCATTTCAGTTTTAAGTGGATTTTTTGGGACCCACATTAGTGTTCTTTAATTAGATATAAGAACACAATAATCATCCCCCTCTAGTCCCCAAAATTGGTTGAGGTTGAACCAAGGAAAGTTGGATTGTAACCAAACTTGTAACAAAAGGCAAATAGGTAAATAAGTGAAAGTCGAAGGGCAATTTGGTAATCATTCAAAATCGTCAAAACACATACACACTCACACCCAAGAAGCTTGGCCAAAAGTTGGAGAAGAAGAAGAAGAGAAAGACTTGTGGAACCAAGGTAAGATCTTATTTTCCACCTAGCTCTTCCCTCCTCCTACTTCTTAAGCTCATGAAACATCTTTGTAGGATGGTCTAGTGTGCTTTGGGCAAAATCCCTAAAGAACCAAGAAGGAAGGAGTTCTAGAAAGAAACACCAAACAAAGCCAAGGTAAGTGACTTTCTAGTTGTCTTGTGGTCTCTTAGAACTTGTTGGTGGTTTTGCTTGTCTTTCTTGAAATTTGGTTCTTGAAACCCTAATGGGGAGGTGCTATCCAACTGACCAAAATGAGCTAAAAGTGTGTACATTGCCTAAATAATAAGATAGGAAGTGGTTATAACCCAATAATTAATATGATGT
This sequence comes from Acacia acuminata, assembly GCA_019022655.1. Lineage (NCBI taxonomy): Eukaryota > Viridiplantae > Streptophyta > Magnoliopsida > Fabales > Fabaceae > Acacia > Acacia acuminata. The sequence continues at coordinate 5,463 of JAFJYI010000177.1, read as the reverse complement.
TTTTGAAGTGAAATTGCAAAAACAATTTTGGCCACAATGAACCCTAGTTTCGCCAACAGTAGCTAGAGGAGTAAGAATTTGGTTGTTTTGATGGTTCCAATGTGTTTAAAATGAAAAATAGTGTAGGTTAGGGTTTGATAGTGATTTTGGAAGCTTTGGGATTGAATTAGCCAAAACCTTAAAATTTCTTGTGTGGCGAGTAAAATTGCAACAAGTGCTTTGGCTTGTAAATGTTATCCAATGATTATGAAATTTATCAAGATTAAAGTAGATATAATGAGCTTTAATTTGATAAGTCAATTATCAAATTTGATTTATGTACATTGAGTTGTGAATTTTTGAAAATGATCTAAGATTCTGGAATGCTAACTAGGTAGTAGTCACTATTTGATTTAACCTAGATTGGTATGTGTATGACTACTGCGAAAAGCATTTTCCTTTTCCCGAAGTTGATGGGCTTATTATTTAACCAGGTTGAAGATTTGACGCTATAAAGTCCCTTGCGGCTCTTAGCCATGGGTGGTTATTGAATGCGATGAGTTTTGTGTGTTTTTCTTTCGTCTCCCTCTATAGATGCATTTATTACGTATATAGATAAAATCTAATTTGATTTGATCTTTGAATGGATATATTGATATTTTAATATGTGGAAAAGTGGTGGATTTAACACGAGTAAAATGCGGATTGGGTTTCTCTCTAATCCTTTTCTCATTATCTCTCATCATCTCTAAATCATATCCATCCAATCAATTACAATACTACTTTAACCTCTCTCTTCTCTTCTAAAACAATGGCCCGGATAGGCTAATGAGGGAAAATGAAAAAAAATATGAGGAGAAGATCTCTCCCGTAAAATCTTAAGGCGAGAGCATCCCCTGAGAGATAAGAGAATGTAGATAAAGGCTCAATTATCAATCCCTAAAATTTACGATAGGGCTTTTAAATGGATTCATCATCTATCGGGATTAAAAGAATTAAATAACTTACTAAATTTAAAGGATTCCCACTTTGGTGCAACTCTAATCGTTGGATCAATCTCCAACGATCTCTAGACTCCTCAAAGTGGAGTTGTCTTTCTTTCTATTGGCATGATTGACTTGTTGCGTCCAAGCGAGAACGATTTTGCCTACACATGAAAATAATCAAATATCATATCATATACTGGGAGAATAAAATTATTTAATTGAACAATACTAAAATATGACGATTAAAAACAAAAATCCCAAATATAACCTTATGTTGGATCGGTGACACCCAAGAAAGGGGTCACCGGAAAACTTGAAGACTTTTTTGCATTATAGTGAAAGCCTACATTGAGTAAAGACAATGAACAAGAAATGCACAACGATAGATGTAAATTAGTTATAGTAAGAGAAAGAGAATATATAAGCTATGATTTATCATTGTTCTCACCCCAATCTACAATGACCTTGTCCAAACCCAAGGAACCTCTTGAGATTTCAATCAACCATCTCCCTTAAGTTTAAACCATATAATTGAAAACCCTTACAATCTCACAAGTTTGATCCGACACTTGTGAAATCACCTACATCCTCGGATTTAATTGGGTACTTGAAAACTTAACTCTCCCTCAAGTTTAAAATAGGTAGTCAGAGAATCGCTACCCCTTGAAACTTGTGAACCAATAATGTATCTCCCCTTAAGATCCTATCTTAAGTAACCCTCAAATGATAATGGAGTACAATGAACATACTTCTCTCTCACTTATTTAAAATGTAATATGATTGAATCATGGCTTAGCTCATTATTCTTCCTTCATCATAGATTCAGCTCTGCTCCATCTTGAATGCATCTCCATTTATATGTGAAGTTAACTTGATAGCCATTAGACACAATCTTTTTCCCATTGAGGTTTCATCATTTTACGGTTGAAGGTTTCCACACAAAGCAACCATGGCGTAATATAGTCATTGTATCTTAATTCATAGCTTAATTATTTGAAAAGTGTGTTGTAACGAGGTTTTCATATGTCATAATATGTTTCAACAAACTTGAGAAAGTTTTGGAACAACTTTCTGTTGGATTTTTAGGAGAAAATCCCATGGGTCATGAATAAGAAGAAGATGGAAAAGAAGGAAAAAGGAAGAAGAAATGTGTGTAGAGAGAATAGTCCTGATGCTTAGTTGGAGAGAAGTTGGAGGGTATGCAGGCTCGGCTTGGCTCCTACTAATTGGGCCCTTGGAGCTGACCACTTTGTGGAGGGGGTGAGGACTTAGGTGACCCTTGGTCCACCACGCACACACACGTCTTCGCCGTCGTAAGATTCGTACGGCCGGTTCGGTCGGTGCGCGCGCCACTTTAATGAGTCCAGTCCCGTGTTAAATAAAATATTAATTTTTATTAAATTATTTTCGGATTAAAAATAATTTTTTATTAAATTAATTTTGAATTTTTCGAACGTTTAGATATTACGTTGTGATCCGTTAGATGTTCGCCGTGAGAGCAGAAACGCGAGGTCGCTCTGTTCGCTCTATTAAAGCGCGTACGATGCGTGTGACACACCGGTTCGCCTTGAGCGGATGTGAGTCGCCTACGGTAGTTACATTGCAGTGCGTACGTCGCCAGACGCATCGGTTGCGGCGTAGACAAGTCCGTCGATCGTGTTTTTTGAGTCTATAAATAGGGCGCCCTAGTCACGAGATTAGTCTACGTTTTTGCACACGCTCTCACGTGCATATACATCATGTGTGTTAGAAAGCAAACTCGTTGGATTCGCTTGGGCTTCATGACACAGGCCATCTGCGGAGGACGATTAATCCGCTCTATCCTGGGAGACAATTGCTCAAACAACCTTCGGCATCCGTATTGAGGGGAGCAAAATTGTCTTAAGGACCTGGCAGTTGGGCGGTTTACGCATTGTGTATACCTTTGTGATAGTCAAGCCGGTATTGGTAGAGCCAAGAATGTCATGTACAACGGCAAGTCTGAACATATACGTCGTAGCCATGATACGGTTAGACAACTACTTTTGAATGGAATCATCTCAATTGATTATGTGAAATCAAAAGAGAATATAGAGGATCCATTGACTAAGGGATTCCTAGAAAGATAGTTAGAAAATTGTCCAAAGGAATGGGTTTAAAGTAGATCCATTGTTGATTATTGCGGTAACTCTACCTAGAAGAGTGGAGATCCCACGAACTAGGTTCAAAGAGACAACTAAGTGATGATCGACTATTAACACTTTGTGGAGTTTTTAACTCATACTCATTCCTAGGCAAAGACGGTGCATATATATAAGGGTAAGCTTTTAATGGTTTCTTAATCGATGTGTTCGAGATCATGTATGTTGACTTCCGTCACAAGGAATCACCTATGTGAGTGTGAAGTGCGGGTAGCTTCTATGAGAATTTAAAGCAGTCGATTCTCTAGAACACTAACGGAACCGAGGTGGTGTCCGGGGCCAAAATGGACACGTGAGGACCAACGATGCTAGAGGAGCAAGCTGTGTAAATCCTATTGTCTTGGTATACACTAAAAGGTCAACGGTTCAAGACAGCGCGTCACCTGTTTGACCAGTATATCTGATAGGTTTTTACTAGAGAAGGTTCAAAGGAAACCCCTACCTTTCTCGATGCAGTTGTTTCTCGTAGAGGAACTGCACTTTGCATACATGATCATTTGCATTTGGTCATGATGGACTAACTTCTTATCCATGTGGGATTGTTGGATTTTTAGGAGAAAATCCCATGGGTTATGAATAAGAAGAAGGATGGAAAAGAAGAGGAAAAAGGAAGAAGAAATGTGTGTGAGAGAATAGTCTCACATTGCTTGTTGGAGAGAAGTTGGAGGGTATATAAGCCTCAACTTGGCTCCTACTAATTGAGCCCCGGGCCAACCCACTTTGTGGAGGGTGAGGACTTAGGTGACCTTGGTCCACCACACACACACGCGTGCCGCGTCAGGTCGGTCCGGTCGCGTGTGAAATAAAATATTAATTTTTTATTAAATTATTTTTCGGATTAAAAAATAATTCTTTATTAAATTAATTTTTGAATTTCCGAACGTTTAGATATTCCCGTTGTGCCTCTCCGACTTTTCCAACTAGTGGCTGCATTTTGCGATACATCGGATCGTCACCGTGAACAGGACGCAGTCGCCTCGTTCGCTCGTTTCGTGCGTACGTTCGTGAGACACACACGGTTTGCCTTGAACAGGGCGTGGGTCACCTCGTTCGTTCGTTCGAATGCGTCTGTCCGCACAACGCATCAATTCACAGCAGCAGACAAGTCATCTGATCGTATTTTTTCAGAGTCTATAAATAGGGCGCCCTAGTCACAGATTAGTCTACGTTTTTCCTGTACACACTCTCTCTCGCATTACATATACATGCGTGCGTTAAAGCGCACTCGTTGGATTCGCTTGGGTGAGACAAAGCCATCTTTCCGGAGACGATTAATCCGCTCTATCCTGGAGACAATTGCTCGACAACCTTCGGCATCCGTATTGAGGAGCAAAATTGTCTTAAGGACAACGAAAGTTGGGTCCAGATTTCTGCATTGTTCATTCGAAAATTGGCGGTCTTGTGAGTTCATTTACAGCTTTTCTATGTTATACAGATTTCTTGTATGCTCACCGTATGTGCTAGTTTTATAATACGATTCTTCTTTTACTATTCATCTATTTTAAATTCAAATCTCTACCTACTCAATACATTAGAAACAACACTTTCGGTGAGATTGGATAATATCGGAAATTTCCTAAGCATATGTTCGGAGACGACAAGTGTTCTGACTTTGGTTTAGCATCTTTAACTTGAGGTCGAGGCTTTACCCAATCACTTCATACTTGATTATTTCAAAGAGCCTAACTTGAGATAGAATGAAAAAGAATATTTTAGATGGCATATATCAAGTTTGGAATGATAATACTAGAGAATTCTCTAGGAGAACTCAATGAAGTTTATCTAGGATGTCATGAAGCTGACTTCCAGTTGAGATTCTATGACTTAGGTTGTGTATGAATAATATCACATATTAAGCTTGCAACTCAGGTTGACCTCGGATAACTTGAGGTTGGACAAATTCTAAGTGTAAACCAAGGTAGTCTGATTTGGGTTGAGATAATCTATCTTCCAGTTGGCTTGAGATCATAATAGGAACTTGAAGTTTTAAAGAACACAACTAGAGATTTTGAATGAGGATAGTTCAGAAAATATTGAAACTACAAAAGAATACGAGATTGATTGAGACAGAACAAAGGTCAACTTTGAGCGAACATAACTCCTAATTAAATCCAAATTTTATAAATGCCCTATCAATGAAAAGCTCTTAGCCTAGTTTCTAACGTACCGTGATGCACTCCAAAATTCCTTATATTTTGAAAGATATAATCGAACTGGTAAATTAAGGTGAAAAAAAAAAAAGTTTTATGTAGAGTGTGCAATCGAAGCTCCAGTTTTTGAAAATCATATCATCATCTTCATTAGTTAGATATAGTTGA